>VZTH01000409.1:4458-84848 GCA_013397815.1 Aleadryas rufinucha
CCAGGGGCCGGTCCCCGCGCCGCTGCCCCCTCTGAAGCGCGTCCCCTGCTCTCTTCCAGCTGGGTGGGCTACGAGCAGGCAAGCTGCAAAGGGGAGCAGTTTGTGTTTGAGAAGGGGGAGTACCCCCGCTGGGACTCCTGGACCAACAGCCGGAGAAGCGACAGCATCACTTCCCTGAGACCCATCAAAGTGGTGAGAGCACCCAGACAGCCACTACCCACCCGCCAGACCAAGGTCTGCAGCCAGAAGTCTTCCCCAGCCTTCCCCCGCCCTCCCCAGCCCCGCGGGCGGAGGGGCACCCCCTCCTGCGCACCCTCGCCCCAGCCCTCGGGGCCCGGGGAGCCGTGGGGGGGTCGGAGGGGGCGCGGGGACGGGGGCAGTGGCAGGTGACCCCAGAGCGGAGGACGTCTGCTGGTAAGTCTGGCAGTGCCCGCGCAGGCAGCGGCTCTCTGAGCTGGATGGAGGGATGCGGAGCACCCCCGGCATCGGTGGGAGCGGCGGCACAAGGTGCCGGCCCTGGCCTCGGTTTCCCCATAGCCCTGGGCTCTGCCCCCCCTGCCCAGCCCCGCGGGGCCGGCAGCCGCTGACCCCCGTCTCTGCTCTCCCGGCTGCAGGACAGCCAGGAGCACAAGATCGTGCTGTACGAAAACCCCAGCTTCACCGGCAAGAAGATCGAAATCATAGACGACGATGTGCCCAGCTTCCACGCACACGGCTACCAGGAGAAGGTCTCATCCGTGCGGGTGCAGAGCGGCACGTGAGTACCGGGGGCGGCGGGGGGGTCCCGGGCGGTGCCGGAGCGTCCCCACGGGGCCAGGCTCTGCCGGGTGACGGTCGGGGTGTGTGTGTGCGCTGTATGACCCCCCCCACTTGCCTTGGCAGGTGGGTGGGATACCAGTACCCTGGCTACCGGGGCTACCAGTACCTGTTTGAAAAGGGGGACTACAAGGACAGCTCAGACTTCGGCGCTCAGCACCCCCAGATCCAGTCGGTCAGGCGCATCCGGGACATGCAGTGGCACCAGCGCGGTGCCTACCACCCCACCAACTAAAGCCCCCGGCCCGTGCCGGGGCGCGGGGAGCGGAGCAAGCGTTCCCCCGGCCGCCGCTGTGCCCCCGCGGCCTCGCCTCCCGCCTCCCCCCGTGTGATGCACGCGCTGCCGAAGCAACTCAATAAAGCTTGGAGTTTCAAAGTCCCAGCTCTGCCCCTTCATTCCCGGCGCGCAGAGATGTCGGGATGCCCCTTCTGCCCCTCCCACCCCCCGCCGCGCTCCTGGGTGGGGAGGGGGCCCCATCGCCGCACCCCCGATGCTCTCAGTGCCACCCATCGCCGGTGCCATCGGTGCTGCCGGGCCACCGAAGTGTTAGGGGTGAGGGAGGTGACCTGGGGCTCAGCGGGAGGGTCGGGGACTGCTCATCCTGTGCGGACCTGGGGGGTCCGGCCCCAGCGCAGTGGCTCTGGGGCTCAGCCCTGTCCCAGGGTCACATCCTGCTGCGGCCACTAAGGTGTGGTGTAAAAGCACCGGGCGCCCAGGCGGATGCCACAAATGCTGGGGGCGTGGGGAAGGATTGCCCTCTGGGTCGGGGCACCTCCAAGCCGAATAACGGCATTAGTTATTAGGCTCTGGAAGCTTTAATTAGTAATAATGCTTTAATTCGGCAGTCACGGTGCTAGAGGGTGCTTTTATGATCGTGTCATAAGTCGAGCAAAGGAAATGGAGGAACGCAGCCGCACCTGCTTGGCCGGGGGCTCCGTGTGGTGGCAGAGGCGGTGGCGGGGGCGGCTGGGCTCGGTCCCCTCCGGCAGCAGGGACCTCTGTGTCACCGCGGCTGTGTGGGCACAATGGGGCCGGTGATGGGCACAGGTGAGGGACACCTGACGGGGCACCCCGTGGCTCCTGCCGCTCTCCTCTCCCACGCACCGCAGCGCCCGGGGAGCAGGGACCTGCCTGGCTGCGGTGTTTTGGTGTGAATCCTGGCAAAAACCCGGGAATCTCGGGGAGCCAGGGATGCACAACATCCTCCTCATCAGCTCCCGCGCCCAGCCGCAGCTGCGGAGTGGGGTTTGCCCCCCAGTCCTCCGTGTTCCAGAGGCTTTTCCCCGTGCTCCGGAGGAACGAGCCCGGCGGAGCCCCCACGGCGGGCACAGCCCAGCCCACGGGCGACCAGCCCAATTCATCACTCGCCACACGCTGCTGCAAAATGTCAGCTCCTCGGTGAGGCGTGCTTTGGCAGCCACCGCGCTGCTTCCCTGCGGAAAGCTGCGCCTTTCCTTCCCCAGGGAGAACCCAGGAGCATCCCAGACCTGAACGTTCCCGTGAAAAATGGGATTTTAGAGGCAGCAGCGGCAGAGTGCCCGCGGTGCTCTGTGCGTGCCGGGAGAGTCGGTGGGAAACAGCGGATTCTGGGGGGCAAATTACTGAAAGCAGCAGCGAGGTGGGGAGCAGAGACCCCAAATCACGGAATCAGAGATTCCCAGCCATGGAACCCCGGAATGGTTTGGGTTGGAAGGGACCTTAAAGCTCATCCCGTTCGACTACCCTGCCATGGGCAGGGCCACTTTTCACTAGCCCACGTTGCCCCGTGGGTTGCCAGGTCTAACCTGGCAGTCGGGGACCAGAGCAGCTCCCGCGGGGATAACGGAGCCCGGCTGTGGGTGGGCCGGGAGGGTTCTGGGGGGAAAAGCACCGAAAGCAGAAATGGAAAATGTGAACGAGCCCAGAGCAGCTCCTGTGGGACCCGTTGGGGGAAATTCCTCATCTGGTGGCTGGGTGCACCCAGGTGGGCGCCCTGGCGGAGGCAGCTTCAGCTCTGCTGCGGAGGGTTTTTCCCTCGCTGGCTCTGGGGAAATGTGCTGAGAGCTTATTTTGTTTTTTAAAATTTTATTCAAAAGCAGAAGATCGCCTCCGTCCCACGCCCGCCGCGGAGCTGCCATCTGGCTCGCTGCTACCGCTCCCGTCGCCTCAGCAGCCCGGAGCCCCCGGCCACCCCAGCCGTGTCCCTGTCCCCTCCCTCCCGCTGCCCATCGTCCCCCGCTGCCGGCGGGGCTGCGGGGGAACGCGGGGCCGCCGGCGCCGCTGCCGGGGAGATGTCAGCGGTCCCACGGCGCTGCGGTGGGTGGGTGGGTGGTTTTGCCGTCGTGCCAACAGCCGGCAGAGCTAAAGCTGTTCTCCAGGCTGGGGAAGGGATTTTTTTTCTTTTTTTTTCACTCAGCAAAAAGGATGGGGGCGATCAGACCCCATCGCCGCCGGCCGTGCTGGTTCCAGCCCCCCCGGTTCCCGCGGTGCCCACGGCGGCTGGAGCGTGCTGGGGTGAGCGGGGGGACGCCGGGACCCTCGGCAGGTGAATCCCACAGGAGCTGGGCTGCCGGCAGGGGAACTGCAGCAATTTGCCATGGAGTAATTAATAAAAGAGTCAGAATAATGCAAACCCTGGCTAAATCACATCCGAGACTGAGGTGTCTTTTCCTTCCTGTTTTCTTTCCCAAGTGGAGCAGCAGCCGTTGTCTGTCCTTGGGAGGTGCCTCCGTGAGGACCGTGGGTGATGCGGGATGGGCTGGCGAGGAGGAGGAGGCAAAAGCGGTGAAGAGGTGAAGATGTGCCTGTTGGCTCCCACTGGCTTTGCTTTGCCTTTCCCAGCGGCACCCGGATAAATTTCCCTCTCGGGACACCCCAGGCTGAGGAATCATGGGCTAAAAAACAACAGTCTTGAAAAACATGAATTGTTTATTCTTAGGTACAGTGGGGTGAGCTCCATCACACCTGCAGACCGGGTGCTTTGGGTACCTAATGTGCCTTGCCAGCTGTGAGAGCTTTACTGTGGGTTTCATGGATTTTTATCCTCTGAAAATTATTGTTATGTTTAATTCTCCAGCTTTGGGAGCCACGTGATTACATGAGATTCCTGGCTTCAATTTTTTTCTCCTTCTTCTTCTTTGCATTAAATCGAGCCTCCAGTCTCATGTTTGTGCCCCCACGCACAGACCCTGCCACAAACACTGAAGGTTTAAGGAAGGAAGGAAAACCAAGCAGGAACCCAGCATGTATTATTAAAGCCTTGTGGTTTTCAGGGCAGATTTGTGATTTATCAATGTTCAGCTTTGGCATGTGGAAAAGTAATCTCTGCTCTGATTAATGCGAGGGCTGAGGCAGGAGTGAAATATCCCGGAGAGAGAGGAGCTTTGGCGGGGAACGCCGGGCTCTGGCTGTCCCGGAGAACGGGCAGCAGCAGGGACGAGCTGGACACTGAGCTCCCTGCGGCTGCTGCACCCCCTTTCCCCCTTTTCTGGTTAGAGAAAACATCTGGGGAGAAAAAACAGCTGCTGCAAGCAGGTCCTGCTGGGCAGTGGGGACCTGCTGGGTGCTGGGTCCCTGCCAGTGGCTGGGGGACAGGAGGAGGATGGAAGGGCTTAGGGGTCACCAGGTACTGGCACCGTGTCACGAGCAGAATCCCTGTTTGTAGTGACCAGTAAAACTCGGATGTGAAGGGGGAGTGGGGAGGGGGTCAGGAAATTTTTCCATTTCAGGCTCTGAATGCTGCAGCCAAACCCCAGGATTAGCAGTGGAAAGGGAATCAGCCAGGACCCGGGCACTGGCTGGGGACACACTGGCATTGCTGGGCCGGTGCCAGCCTGGAGTGTGGCTTTGCCCACCTTGTAGGGGCCTGTGGGGCAGCGGGGCAGAGCTCTGGGTTATGGGCAGAGACAGCACCAACCCTGTCCTGCAACTGGTGAGACAAACAGCGACCTCTTGGTACCCGGGCTCTGCGACAGGGGCTGGTGAATGCTCTTGTCCTCAATGCCAGGCTCCCATTTGCTTTCTGCTCCTTGTTTTTGCTCCTGAGATCAGTGTGATGAGGGAGAGAAAGGAAGGAATGAGGAAAGGAATTTACTGCTCCTTTCAGCCAGTAAAACCCCTGTCCGGTTGAAAAGCTAATTAAGAAACATCGTTTCTTCAGAGGCCAGAATTGGAAGCAGCCTCGTGGAGACATAATGGGATTAACGGGTATCAGGGGATTGCAGCCGGCCAGGACAGCGACGCTGCGGCCCCACGCACCCGCCCTCGATGATGAAACACTCGGGACCGAACCAAAACGCCTCACTAGAGAGAGGAGAGCCAAGGGGGATGTTCTGGGGAGCAGCGGCTCAGCCGTGGTGGGAGCGAGGAGCTGGGCAGCAGCAGCCGCTCGGGTGCCGCGGGACGGGGCTCTCCCTCCGCGTCCGACGCCTTTCCCCAAACAAATGGAAAAAAGCAAATGCCGCATTTCCCTCCGGGCGAGCAGCCAGGGCAGCCCCGATTGCTTCCTTGCTCCCCCGCGGGGACACACAGCAGTGACAGTGTGACCCCTCCACGGAGCCCACGGAGGCACCACGGGCCGGAGAACAGCAGCTCCAGGTTGGGGGCACTGGGACAAGAGCGGCCAGCGCTGTTACATCCTTTGAGGCTGCAAATCCAGCGGCAGGGACAGTGCCAGAGGAGGCAGAGGAGCATTGTCCGAGCTGGAAACCCCTGGGCAGCACAAGTGCCAATTAGGAAACATCTGTTCCTCCCAGTCCGGGCGGGCTGCGAGCGAGCGCATGGCAACGTAATGGGATTAAAATATATCACCGGATTACGGCAGTGCTGCACAGATCAGCTGCCGTGGATGTTCTTAGGAAATCGGGGGGGAAAACAAAAAAGGAAAAGCAAATTTCTCTCTTTGGCATGGACATAACCTCTATGTTTCTTTTTTATTTGTACCTTTCGCACGGCGCAGAGCCGGAGCCAGACCTTCTCTCTGCATGGTTCAGTTCATCTCAAAGGACAGCCGGCGCTGAGTTTAAGCAATTTTAGATGAAATGGCCACGTGAGCAGCCAGTTCCTGGCGCTGCAACCACGGCCGCGGCTGCAGCCCGGGAGAAGTGGCCTTAGCTGGGTGCCTGGGGTGTGACCTGGTGCCCTGTCCCCTCTGTCACCTCTGTAGGTGTGTCACGAGCTGGGTTTGGTCCCTTTGGCAGAGCGTTGGGTGGTGGGAAGCTCATGCAGGAGCGGGGCTGTGTCTGAAGCATCCCTAGGGGCTCTCCCCCTCAGGGGAAACACCCAGCCTGCAGAAAAACCCTGAGCGAAGCATCAGGAAAGAAATTTGAGGCAGGGAGAGAAAGATGATGGGAGCAAGAGAGGGGCCTGCATTCATTGTTCCCCAAGGCCCCCGTTCACCAGGTGCTGCCCACTCGCTCCATCCTGGCCACGGGGCCACCCGGGGGTCCCCCATCGCTGCCACGCCGGGCACAGCTCGGCTGGTTTGGGGGTCCCCATCCTTTTGTACCCAACGCCCCAACCCCGCGGGGCCGTGCCAGGAATGGGCACAGCAGCCCCGCAGACAATAGGGACATTCTTCGGGAAACCAAAGCAATAACGCGGAGAGCCGCCCGCTATTTTGGGAGCTCATATGCTCCAAGGCAAATGTCATTTGTGTGTAACATCCATTTAGGGAGCCGCGTAATGAAGTCGTGCATCATGAGGAGGGACCAGCTCACTTAGCAACCTTCCCGCGAGTGACGTCTGGTGCTCCTCTGCAGGACGGGATTGCTCCTTCGGCAGCCGCAGAACAAAACGCTGCTCGCAGCTGCCGGGAGAGGCGCTTTGGACTGCGAGCAGCCCCCACCAACACCCAGCTCCCGAGGTGGGCTTGTGCCCCTGCGCTGCGCGGGGTTTGGGCGCTGCGAGCCCCCGAGCTGCCCCTCGCCCGCGGAGCCCTCGGCGCTTTTAGGGGTGGAAGAAGCTGAGGCAGGGTGGGGGGACGGAGCCCTTTAGTTGTGGGGGCTGAAAGGAAAGGATACCATCTCATTTCCCATCGAGAGCTTCCCCCTGGCTGGACGTGCAGGGGCGCATTGATGTGCTGGTTGTACTGGGCATACTGGGTGCCCTGGTGTGCTGGTTGTACTGGGCATACTGGGTGCTGTGGTGTGCTGGATGTACTGAGGTCTCTGGGTTTGCTGGGGGCTCTGGGCACAGGCTGGCAGCAGGACGAGGGCAGGGAGGGAGAGGACGGCTGTCTCACACGGCGGGAATGTCTGTCCTGGCTCTCTCCAGGTTTCCGGATGATGAGCAATTACGGGAGAGATTTACAGCAGATTAAGTCAGAAGGCAAAGTCCATTATCTGCCCAGATGAGCTCCGAAGGCAGAGGCCGTGTGGAGCGGGAAGTGGGGTGCTTCAACCCTCATCCCTCTGGACACTGCCCGCTCTCTGAAGGACAGTGGCTCTGCTCCCCTGGGGACAGCGGTCACCGCGGGGATGGCAGCACCAGGACGGCAGCAGGTCCCTTCCCACAGTAATGGGATTTTGGTGCCCAGATCTGCCCTAATTCCCTTACAGAAGGCATGGCACTGAGACTTGCTACACCCTCCCGTTGGAGGTGCCTCTTCCCAGCCACAGGGTCAAGCTGAGCTGCAGATGCTGAGGCCATGGGAATGCATTTTAGCAGAAAGATGCTTTTGAGGTCACTGAGGGTTTATTCACTGTGCTCTCTGACGTGTAAATCTCTCTGAGAATAGTCCCTGTTCCCCCGGGGAAGGCTGTCCTGGGGGGGGGCTGCAGCCATCCGTGTGGATGTGCCCACTGACCCACTCCGGAGAGCCCCTGCGGCCGCTCCCCCGGGGACGTGGCCTCACTGGAACCACGTTCCCTCAGCTGTGAAATGAAGGCAATTTACTGGTCTGCTTTACAAGGGCACCGAGAAAGAAGATTAATTGCCTGGCATATGAGGCTGCAGATAGGATGGGGTATGATCCTGCAAATCCTTCTGTTTTGCCGTTTGCCAGGCACCGCGGGAGCGCAGCTCCGCAGGGATCGTGGGCTCCTTTCCCCCAGCCTCGCTCCGGACCGGGTGGCCACAGATGGGTGCTGGCACAAGGGCAGGCCCAGCAGCCTGGGGACAGCAGGGCTGGTGGCTCTGGTGACCTCAGGCCCGACGTGCAAAGGGCAGCTCAGTCCCCAGCACCTGCGTGCAGGGCGATGACGCAGCCGGAGGCAGCGGCTGCCTCGCGGAGCTTCGGTGTCGGGATTAAACCGGACACTTAGAGCCCGAAAATCTGCTTAAGGGAAAGCTGCCATAAATCTCAGCACTGCCAGGACGTGCGCTGCGGGGTCAGAGCCCTCCCTATGCTCTGGCTAATCCCAGGCTGGTGTCACCCACAGCTGGGACAGCGGGGTGCTCCACACATCCCACAGCCCATGAGAGAAAAATCCCGGTGTGGGATGATGTCAGGGGCCTGCAGCAGATGTCCCTGCCGTGCCAGCCCATCTACAGCTGCCGGCCCTTCCCCACAGCAGGGCTGTCCCCAGTGCCTTTGCCTCCTCAGTCCCTGGGGATGCATGACCGGAGCCCCATCACAGCCCTGCTCCCTGCTGGCTCCTTCCCAATGCAGTGAATTCCCGGACATCCATTTGCCCTGTCATCAGCACCAGTCTCTTGGCATCCATGTGGGAAGCTGTGCCCCTCCTTTGCTGGCCCATCAGCTTGCTGGGCCGCTCCTTCCACTCGTTCTGTGCCAGTCCTTGGGGATTTTTGCTGCAGCATCAGGAATTCTGAGGGAGAAGCAGCACCCTTGCCCATGCTCTTGGGCACAGCACAGCTCCTCTGGGACCTGGGTGCCACTGATACCGAAGTGAGTTGTCACTGTCATCTCCCACCGAGCTGCAGAAGGCAGTAATGAGGGCTGCTGAGCACGCACTTCTTCCTAAATTACCTCATTTATTCAGGGAATCAGATGCCGCAGTCTTTCATGGCTTCTTGCGAGGCTCGGATCTTGTGGGATGCAAGGCTATTAATAGGACCCAATCTTTCCCCTTCTTCTTCTCCAGGCTAAAGGCAGAAGAATTCAAACAAGGGCCCCTTTGATGTGACAGAAGTACAAATAAACCCCGTGCCATTTCGCTCCCGAGCAGGCAGCACATTCCCATGTTTCTGGTGGGTTTGCCTGCATGAGGGCTGGACCAGCAGCTCCTGGGTGCTCTGGGGCCAGGCGGCCAAGCTGGAGGAGCAGCCTGTGGTGCCCCTTTCAGCCGACACTGCCCCTGTCTGCGGTGACATCAGGCGCCCAGGGCCAGCGCCGAGCCCAGACGGGTGAGATGGGATCGGGGTGAACGATCAGCCAGGGCAGCAAATGCCAATTTGTGTGTAAACAGACTCGGAGCACAAAGAGCCGGGGAAGAGAAATAACTAGAAAGCGTTTCCCGCATAACCAGACTTGTTTCCAAGGAGCAGAGACAGCCTCTCGGGCGCTCCAGGGGGATTTCAGCCCCGCACCCTCCGGCTGCCAACCCCCTCCCACTGCACCTGGCCTGGCATTGCTGTGGCTGGAGCGAGCTCTGAGCCCTCCCAGCACCTCCAGCACTGACCCTGTCCTGATCCACCCCTGTGATGGGCAGCAGAACCTCCCAGGAGAGGAAGGCTCTCATTTCCAGCTCTACACAATTTACCTTCCATAGATGCCATGACAGAATCTGAATTACCTTCTGCCATTTCAATATCTGCACAGTTGTTGGTTTTTCTCCTTCTGCCCCTCAGAATTTATAGCTAAATTAGGCAATTATTGATTTTTTTTTTCTCCCTTTATTGAGTTACATTCAAGCCAGCCCGTGGAACAGCAAATGCTCAATGGGTCCCTCTTGACATCTGTTTGTCTGATCAATCTGTGCAGGGAAAATGCTCCTTCGGTGTCTGATCCCACCACAGTGCTCAGCCGGGGACACTTTGACTCTTTGTGGGGCTTTGAGACATTTGCTGTTCCAGTTCTCATTGGGTTTATTTGCTTTACTCTGTAACAACACACACTATTGTTTTTAAATCAGGGAGTTCTTGAAGGCGGTCAGCTCTAAGCTGGGCACGGGATGGCACAGGCTGGGGGACACGGGGAAGGTGCCCTGTGACACAGGAGGGGGGGTCTGTGAGGGTCCCTGCTCCACTGCCCCTGGTTCTCAGGCCCCTCTAACCCCCGTGGGCAGGGCTGTAATGAGCCCCTCCAGCAAGGACTGAGCGAGATGCCACGTCCATGTCACGACTGAGATGTAAGGACAACCACAGGTGGAGATTTACGTGTGAAAATGGCTCAAACATCCCCACCCCGTGAGAGTTCCTGCAGAGGAGCCCAGGTGGGTGCAGTGGGGATGCACCAGGTGATGCTGCTTAAGGAGCAGAGCCAGGGCTGGGTGCTAATGCAGATCCCTGGCTTGGCCCTTCTGCAAGTGGGTGTTCCATCTGTCCAGTGTCACCCCTGTGCCTCTGCTGGTCACCTGGGACAGTTTTGGTGCGGCAATTCTGTGACCCAGCTTGTCCTGATGCTGCTCCTGTGCCAGCCCTGGCCAGGTGAGGGGGTGATGCTTCTTTATTTATCCGTGTGCATGGAGGGAGGGAGGGAGGCTGTGCCATCAGCGATGTCCCCGTGTGTGCTGCCAAGGGGTCACAGCGAGGGCTCCGGGCTGCAGCTGGCAAGGCACGGCCTGGGGTGGGAGGCAGCACCAGGACATTGCTTTGTGCCATGTCAGGGGAAGAAAATGTGCAGAGGAAAATGTCAGTAAGATATTTTTATTCCGTGGTGAGAGGGATGGTGTGATGCAATTGCGAACGGGAGGCCCCGGACTTCTCGTGCCTGTGTTTTCTCATGCAAGACTCTGTAGATGTTGCATGACTTTCAACTCTGCTCTTATCTCTGCCCCCAGAGGACATAATTACTGCTAGTCTGACTATGCCAGTACAAATGTTTGATGGTGAATAATATTTTTGAGAATTGAATTGCCACTTGTTTCCTAATTAAAACCCAACCTCCTCATCATGTCAGCTTTTTGCAAAAAGGAACACGATGATGATAAGCTACGTTGAGGCTTTACCTGTCTGAGGTGGCTGAAGTGCCTCTGTTAAGAGTATTCAGGAGCAAGCTGGAGGAATCCCTGGAGATGCAGAGGAGCCACCCTGCTTCTCCAGGGAGGCCAGAGCTGTGGAGCTCCCCCCATCCTGGGATTTGGGGTGCCAAATGCAAGGGCACTGCGAGGGCAGAGGCTGCCTTCTGTAAAACTTCTCCTTCTGGAACAGACAGTGAATGAAAGCAGCAGCAGTCATGGCCATTAATTACTCTATTTGTTTTCCACATTGCCTCTCACCGCTTATTAGCGCAGCACTAAGGAGATGGGATGCAACCCCAGCCTGGGTGCGGATGCTGCAGAGGAACGAATGCCCGTGGGATTGGCGTGGATGTGCCTCCTGTTGGAGGGGAGAGGGGGCCAAAGCCACCCTGGGGCCTGGCAGAGTGCAGAATTTGACAGGCAGAGGGGATGGAGTGAGGCTGTTTCCTTGGGATGCCGGGCTGAAGCTGTGGGAGCGGTGAGGCTGCGGGACGGGGAGCGCTGGCATCGCCCCGCTTTTCCCACGAGTGGTTTGTTTTTCTCCCTGTCCTACTGGCCTCCAGGCACTGCAGCATTGCTGCCTGGTGAATCCTCACACAACCTCATTGAGCAGGAGCTGCTTCCCCTCCAGGTAACCCCGCGCTCGGGAGCTGCTTGGGAACGCTGAGGTGAGCGTGGGGAAGGCGGTTCTGCCCTCTCCCCTTCAGTCAGGCACCCCACAAGTACCGCCAGTGCTGCAGCAAAACATCACCTCGCTGTAAACAAGCCACAGAGAGCCAGATTCCCATGGGGATCCATCACCAATAAATTATCCTCCACCAGTGCTGCCAGGGAGGAGCAAGGAATTTGCCCTCTCTGTAGACAGCAGCATCCCATGGAGGGAACTGAGCTAAACACTCCTTAACTCCCTTAATCTCAACCTGTGTGCATTTCTGGCAGTATATTAGAAATATTAGTAAAAATCGTGTTAAAAATAACATTTAACGATCTTCTATGTGGACATTCCCCTCGAGAGACGTTGCTGGCATCAGCATAGAGCAGGGATCTTATTTGATATGGGGTTTGGCACAGCTTGGAGGGCAGCAGGACGGATGTGGTTCCATCCTGGATAATGTGCTGCAGCATTATCTCGATGGGATGGTGTCAGTGTGGGACGCACTAATAAATCTACAACAGCCTCGTAGCTCTCTGTAATGTCATCTGTCATCCTGCGAAGCAGAGCAGGGCAAAATTAAACATTTAAATCTCACACAGATGGTAGGAGGAACTCGCTCCTCGGAAGGAAGGAGCAGCAGAGGGGAGGTTGGTTTCCTGGCTCCGCAGTGGATGCAGAGCCTGCAGCCCTGCCAGGCCTCGAGACGCGCTTAAATTGATTGAGCAGCATCCATCACCATCCACCAGAAATGTCAGGAGATACTTAAATGCTTTCAGAGTGTATCGTGTTCTGACCTCTGCTAACCCTGGCATCGATTAACTCCGGGTTTCCTTTACCTGGGGGAATCCCCAGAGCACTGTTTATAAACATTCACGAACACCAAACCCAACGCACGAGGCACAAAACAACACAAGAACAATGCAAACACTTGGCCTGGGATGCAGCACAGGCTAAGGAAAGCTGCAGGCTGGCACTTGGGGAATTGAACTTCCCTGAAAAGGATGAGGCTGGCACTGCCTGTTCTGCTCACTTCGGGAAAAAAACAGGTTTGATTCCACTCTGTTATTAAAAAATACCCGTCCCAGTGACCTTTAAAATATCTGAATATACCACTGAAAAATGCATGTGTTTTACACAGTGCTGGAGGTGAGCATGAACAGCCTGATGTGGGCTGCCTGCCCAGCCAGGGCCCGGGGTGGCTGTGGGGACGTGCCACCACCTCTGACCACACTGCAGTCACACTTGGGAAATCAACAGGGCAGAGAACACCTTTGCTTATCTCCCACCACCACCCTGGTGCCAGCTGCTGCTGCCACACCAGCACCAGTGGCAACTCAAAAGCAGCAAGAAGGGAACAAGTTCCTTAACTTGGCCCTCACCAGCCCTCACTTGCTAGAAACTATCACCAGGAATGTCTTTGACGTCTACACGACAGCAATATCCAGCTAATAAGGGTGAAAACGTGGCACATGAATAAATAGGAGAGCATTAGGAATCCTAAAGGGCTTTTTGGTGGTCGCTTTTGCTGTCACCATCGCTGTAAAGCCATTCCAATATCTCAGCAAACACAGGGCCCTCCTCACCCGGGCGATGGTTTCTGTTTGCTCGGGGTGTTTAGCAACACCCTCAGGTCAGCGCCGAGATCCTCCCCGTGTGCTGCTGCTTCTGCACAGTCACATTTCAGGAAATGAAACCCAGCTCCTTCCCTGGAAATACCGGCGAGAGATGGGCAGAGGGGCTGCAGAAGCCAAAACGGGGGAGTCCCCTGGGAAGAACCAGCAAAAGGCATGTGTCTGGTCACATCACCAGGCTGAGGATGTGGTGAGACAAATTTCTCTCCCCATCACACCTCTGCAAATGGGGAGCCCACGTGGAGGCTTCTGGAATAAGCTTTGGAGAGGGAGCCCCAGGTCTGGACTGAGCCCGAGGAGCCTCAGGAACCACAGCCAGCCCCAGCAGTCCTGCCAGCCCGGAGGATTTCGGGGGATAAAAATATCCCTTTTCATGCTGTAGCTTGGATCACTGAAACCTTTAAACAGGGCTGATGGGAGACTTTAACCTGAACCTCCAGGAGGGATGTGCCCCACATCTTCCTCCGCTCCCTTCCACTCTTGCTTGGACACCCTGAGGCTCAGCTTCGCTCTGTGGCCACTGGTGGAGGAGAAACCTTCCCTAATGGATCTGTTGCGGTGAAAAGCGTTGGCTTAAATTAACATTTTCAACAAAAAGCAGGTTCTCAGACGGTTCATAATGAGGCACACGGTGAAATCCTCCCAGCTGTATACTCTACCTCGCTTTAATCAGATCATTAACTTTCATAAAGATGTAGGCAGGAGGAGTGGCGGCACTTGAAAAGAGCTCAAAACACGCTGAGTTTCAAACTTCAGACTTGTCATTGACTTAGCCTTTCATTGAGCCAATTATTTATGACATATTTGACGAAATTCAGAAAAGAAAGCACTTGAAATCTGCATATCTGCTTGGCTGCAGTGGAGCTACTACTACTTGAAGGGGGAACACGAGCAGGGAGCTCTGCTCAGAGCCCGAGGACACCTGGGTGCCTTGTTTTGCATTATTATTTGCCAGCAAGAGCTTCGACGAGCACCGATGGGGTGTCACACAGATGCGCTTATTTGTATCCTGTTTCTGTTGTGCACTCGTTTTAATAAATGATGAGGAAATTAATTCTGAATTTATGTGTCCGAATGCGTGCTGAGGCTTGCAGGCAGCTCAGTGCTCCGTGGCTGGCGTTGGCTCTGGCGTTCCCCCTCAGTGGAACCATGGAATCCCACAGTGGTTTTGGGTTGAAAGAACCTTAAATCCCATCCCAACCCACCGCTCGCCATGGGCACGGACACCTTCCACTAGCCCAGGTTGCTCCAACATGCCCGTGGGCACTTCCAGGGATGGGGCAGCCACAGCTTCTCCGGGCAGCCTGTGCCAGGGCTTCCCCACCCGCACAGGGCAGGACGGACCCCGGGCCGTGTCCGGGCCAGCGAACCCGGCGGGTGCGGTCCCCGCTCGGTCCCCTCGGGCCGCTGCCCCCGCCCCGCGCTCCCGGCGGGCGCTCCCCGCTCCGGCCGCCGCCGATCCATGTCCGGATTTTCGGCGGCGCCGCGGGGCAGCNCCTCCCCGGGCCGGACATAACGGTCCGGCCGTGCCCCGGCTCCCGCGGCCTCCGCCGGCACCGGGTCCGGCCGTGGCGAGCGCGGGGCCGGGCTGGGTGTGCTGGATGTGCTGGATGTGTTGGATGTGTTGAATGCGTGTGTTTATTTGGCACAACTTGCGCGGGGTCCCTCGGCGGGTGAAGGGGGGACGCCGGTCCCCCGGGGACGAACCCCCACAGCTCGGGGGTTTATGGATCCCCAGCCCGGTGCTCCGTCCCGCGGGTGAGGAATTCCGTCCAAAGCAGTCGGTAGCACCGAACCGAGCCGCGCTCTGGCCGTGCCGCTCTGCAGAGCGGTTTTTTGGTGATGCTTCATGGGGTTTGACAGGGGATGCGGGAGGAGGACGGGGCCGGAGCTCGCCCTTAGCAGGCAGCTCACGGAGCAGAGGTGCTGGTGCAGGTCTGGGCTTCATCGCCCCGACCTTTCCCGGTCCCACCGCGGGAGCAGACGGGTGCCTTGGCACAGCCGAGGTTGTTTGCCTGGGGCTTGGTGCTAAAAGCAGCTTTTCTTCCGCAAAACCAGCTTTTTCCCGTGGTTGTGTGTGTGTTATAAAATCACCTGAGCATTGCTTATTTATTGCTGAAATTAAAACGAAGCTTTTCCTTTCCTTTCATGGCTCCGTGTGTGTGTGTATATATATGTATAAAATGAAGATTCAGCCAGCAAACAAAATACTGCAACAGGAAAAATCTAAACCAAATTTTACTGCAGAATGTGTAGGCAGTTTGGAAGCCTGCTGGTGGCCTAGCCTAGCTGTCTGCTGTGAGCCAGGGATCGCTGGAGCCCTCTTCCCACTTCTTCACTCGTTTTCCTGCCTTCCTGCTGGAATGCTGGGTAGCACAGGGAGGCTGCGGAGCAGGGCAAGGTGAAGGTTGCCCAGCCCGTGTTTGTCCCCCTTGCAGGGGCGGTGAGACCTCATGTGATGAAGTTTGGCTGTTGTGCTTAAGGTCTGGTTGAGGATGGTGTTACTGGACAGTCAGAGGTGCCTGCTTTTCTCCTGGGATGTGTTTACACTTTCAAAAGCAGTACAATATCCATGAAATTTCGCCTGCCCTGTTAGCCCGAGGTGCAGCTTTGCCGGGGATGCTGGTGGTGGCTTCATGTGTCTCAGTGCTCTGGTGATGTCAGTGCTGTCCTCGGTGATGTGCAGCGGTGCTGCCCCCCGTTCCCAGCAGGGACGTGACCCCTGTGGGCAGGTGAAGGGTGGGACGTGGAGGGTTGCAGGGGACGAGGAGTCCTCCCAAAGCCATGAGAAACATCAGCACAGTTGGTGTTTGTGGAGAGGCTCGAAGCTGCTGCCTGCACCGACGTCCCTCGTGGCCAGCGCGGCGGAAGCCTCGTAGCAAGCACAGCACGAGGCCGCAGGAACCTGCTGTGCTTTGCTCTCCTGCTCCAGGATTTACGTAGTGTCAGTGTTCGGTGGTTTCCCTGAGCTGGGAGAGATGGTTCCCCGAGGTGGGGAAGGCAGCCAGGTGCCAGAGGAAGTTTTGCAGAGCAGGAGGGAAGGTGAAAGGATCGGTGGCCGAAGCTCCTCGGGCTGCCTGTGGAAGAACCTGTTGGCGTGAGATATTAAAGGAGAAGGATGGTTTGTCACCCTCCCCGAGCTGTGGTGCTCTTCAGGAGCTGAGAAGCCTTCGGTGAGGAGAGGGTTGGGGTTGTGGGACAGGGGCATGCCAGGCCCTCAGCACAGGAGCGGAAGGAAGCACGGACATAACAGAACGGGGACTTACCTCAGCCCGGGACCACAAACGGCTCTAGGGTGCTCGAAATGACTGAAGCTCTCAGCTTCTAACTGAAACCAGGGATTTCCTCATACAGTAGGAAATTGTGACCGTTATTCTGGTGTCAGATATCTTTGTGCTGGCTTCTGGTTGGTTTTTTTGATCCCTCTCATTAGAGCAGACGTGGTGTGCTGGGTATACTGAAATATTCTGTATCGCTGGCGAAGTGATTCATTTAAAATGACATAAATCGGCTGGTTAAAGGCAGGTTGATATAGTAACAGCAAAAAAATACAACACACGGAGTCCTCTCTTGTTTGAAATCAAACATTTTTTCCAGATATTCATTATTTCTGTGTGTGTGTGTGTGTGAGCAGCTCCTTGGAGGAGCACGAGCTCGGCTCTGTAACGCCGGGCGCGCGGCCGTCCCCGCCGTCAGTCCTGGCTGTCACTGGGACAGAAAGCAGGAAGGTCACTGGAATATCACATCCATGCTTGAGAATAAATGTCCCTGCCTTATTGCAGCACTCTGCTCGCAGGAACGTGCTGGTTTATCTCTGGCGGGCAACCACAGCCCGGGGACGGGTCCTGCGCGCTGGCGTTATCTCCTCCAGAAATACTACAAAGGTTTTACTCCTTGTCTCCTTGCTGGAGCCCAGTGCACCTGTCGGCACCCTTTTATCTTTCCCAGATAAGGCTGAGGCTAAATGAAGCAAATGAGTTTACTGTAATGCAAATTTGAGGGGGCTTCCTGTTTACAAGGAAATAGCTGTAGTGCCGGCAGAATGAATTCCAAGGCTGCAGGCCAAGGCTTAGCAGCAAATAAACTATGAGGGTGAAGAGTTTATTGGCCGTAGGGCTGATTATTGCTGAGTTTACGTGAATTATCCTCAGACTGGTTTTGTCCTGAAATCGTTAAATATCACAGTTCTGGGAGGAAAACACTAATGAGCCGGGAGTGCCTAAGGAAGAGGATTAGTGTGTTTTTGGTTTTTTTTAAGCACCAAAACAAAACAACCCTTCTTCCATCCTCTGTCATCTGCTTTTCCTTCCCTTCTGCATTTCCTCCTTTCGTTCCTAAGAGCCTTGCCAAGAGCTGTGAGAGCTGTGGTATCTTTCTGTCGTACATTGTTTCCTAAAAGCCTGTTTTTCAGGGAGATTCGCTTGGGTGGGCAGAAAGGCTGTCAGAGGCAGAATATCCTGCTGAAATCAGGCCTGGAATGGGAAGGAAGTCAGCCCTGTGGAAATCTGTGAAAATATGAAACCTAAATCTTATTCTGCAGCATTGCTCTCAAATACCTTAAGTTTTGGTGGGAAAGGGGTAAATTAACTGCACTGTGCATTTTTTTGGCTATTCAGCAGGCTGCTGAGGTTTTTTACTTTTCCATGTAAATTTTACATTTCCCTTATTTTGGTCAAAGGGAGTGGAAGGGCACTATAGGACAGCTGTTTTTATTTGCCAGCAGCTTGTTCTGGTTTGAGTAAAGGATTTGCGTAACGCGAAGCTGAGAAAAATGGTCCAAGAAATCAGGTAACAAATGGGAGAGGGTTCAGGGCTCGCAGAAGCCTCTTGTGTGCGCCACTGGAAAGTTGACATTGAGCCTTTCTTACTATAAACATCACGTAAGCTTTGGGTGCTTTTGGTATACAAATACCACGGGCATGGTAACAAAACACAGCATCCATCTGTCCAGGCTTCTCTCCCCGAGGCTGTAGATGTTTCTCATCTCTCTTTTTCTAACCTGCTTCCAGTAATTACCTCTGTTTCGAGTTAATTCTGGTTTTTCTCTCCATCTTTTTCTTTGGTCTGTTGTGTTCCTCTGAATCTTGCTCTGCTGGGGAAAAAGGGAGCAGGCTGCAGTCACTTTTTTTCTTAAAAATCATGCTTTTAACATGACATTTTTCCTCAGTTATCATCCCATCTTCACTTGTAGAGGTGAAGACTGGCCCCTGGTACCCAGCTGCTTCTCGTAGGGTGGTTGTTGTGCCCTTTGCTTTCTTACCCCAGTATTCAAACTGGCTTGTTTAAAACTCTGATTGAGGGTTGTTGAAAGCACAGAGGTTGATTTGCCTTCCCAATTCTATCCTGAGCTGTTTGTGATTTCTTTCCCTCCTCTGTTGGTGCTGAATATCGTTGAAATCCAAGTGACATCTCCTGCTCAGGGTTAAGCATCTTTGCCCTGTTCTCTCTTGCTGCTGATTTTGTAATTCTGTTCTCTTGGCCTTACTTTGCTCTTTCTGTGGATTTCAGTTCTTTCTTTGAGGTGGCCTTCAGGGAGTTCTTGCACCTCGTGAAACTTCTGTAAATCTCTTTAAGTTGCAGGCTCACACTCCCCTGTCTCTGCTGTCAGTCTGGGTGGCTTTGGTGGTGTTTTCTCTGGCATTGTTTAACGCCTCCGTGTTGTGTTTATTCATTTACGGTGCTGTCTCTGGGAAAATTTCCCTGACAATTGCTTGTGTAATTTTCATCTTTGTTGCTATTCCGCCCATGTCAGCCCTCTGTGTCTCTCTAGGTGCTTCTTTGTTGCTGCAAGAAAACTGTTCAGTTTAGGACACCTTCCTGGGCCTGACAGCCCTTTCCACGAAGAAATTCTTCCTGATGTCCAAAATCTGAAGCTTAAATGAGTAAACTGAAGCTTATCTTGCTATCTAGCACTGCTAGTGTGAAAAGGCACACGAGAAGGTTCATTGGGAACTGCTTGAGGAAGGGGAAAGACTTGATTTTTACTGAGCTAGCAGTACAAGAAAGGCTGAACACTTGTGTTTTTCGGTGGACTAGCTCAGGGTGAGACGGAGTAGTGAAATTTTGGTTGGAAATTCAGCCTCCCTGCTTTGCTGCCAGCAGAAGTGTGTGGTTGTGAAGGCAGTAAGAAATGGCTCCCTCGAAATAACTTGGTGTGCATGCAGAATGCTGGGGCTGCTGACAGCGTGTGCTTGCTTTTCATCTCGAGTTAGCTTTGTACTACAGCACTTTCTTGGGAAGAATGCACGCCTAGGGATGGATTATGGCCTGCCAGTGTAGGAGGCTGCATGGGAGGGCTCCTGCTTGCTGTGGGTGCTGCTCTGGGCTCTGTTTGGGTGCTTTCTCTTGGGAATTCAGTTGTTACTGTACCTGCAGTGTCCTATTCCCTGATAACAGACAGGCCTCTACAGGAGAGCACGGGAGGATGAAAGTCCTTTTGCAGAGCTTTAAGAGACAAGGAATGAGAGTCAGGATGAAGGACAGCTTGTTGTTACCTGCATTGCACAGATCAGGAACCAGTTAGAAAATACCTGATGTACTTTTGTTCACATGTAGCACCTTGGGCAGGTGCAGGGGTTGAAGATGAATTTTCTGAGCCTCAGCGGAGGCCCTCGACTGTCTCAGCTCCTGAGCATCCGGTGCTTGGAGCATCTCTGGGCACAGGAAGGAGAGATCTGGCCTTCAGAGAGATGCTCCAATTACTTCTCCCCAGGGATGCTGTAGGATTGCAGCGTATGTTTTGCAGCATAGACCTTCCCTCAGGCATCATTACCTTAATTAAGAAAAAAGCAAATAAGGGTGATCTGGGGGGAGATCAGTGTGCAGCCTTCTGTTCCTGTGCTAAAAACAGAGGGATGATTCTAGATGTGTTTCTGGGGAAAGCTTCCGAAATGTGATGTTGTGTTATAGGTGTGAAGCGCCCGTGTGATCTGGTGCAGGTGGGCTGCAGGTGCTGTGGGACCTGCCAGATGTTTTTTCAGTAAAATTAATGAACTTTATAGCTCCCACTCCTTTTATAGCTGATGGCTTTTCAGTGCCCAGACCCTCCTGTGTGAAATAATTTCAGCCAACACTGGAACTATAACATTGGGACACGAGCGTGTGCAGCCCTTGGTTTCTGTTCTGGTGAAATCATGTGGAATGGCCTGATTTAATCTTCTTATCAATAATAGCCCTATTTTTTTTTTTGGTAATTAATAAAATTACTAAAAAGCCTATCAGGAGCCGTCAGGTCCAGGTGCATAAACCAAATAACGTAATTTAATTGAACTAAATTGGTGCAAAAGCAGCAGTTTCTAGCTTAGAAAATACAGCTGTTCTCCACAGGAGCTTCACCCCGTACTTATCCAAAAAAATCATTCCAACACTGACTAAACACCTATATAAATACGCCTTGCAGAAATAAATAACAATATTTGAAAGCCTTTGAAGGAGCGCTGAGCCCCTCAGCCCCCTTCCAGTGTGCCAGGAATTTGTCCTGTCAGCACGTGTCGTGTCCTGTTGAGGAGGGAGCCGGGGAGAGGGCTGATTTCTCGGGATCTGGTGGAGCTGTGCAGATGAAAGCCATCGTTAGGGATCGAGTCTGGGATGTGTGACAGCAGGCGGGCACCAGCTGCACTCCCAGCTCCCGTGGCTCCACCGGGATCTCGGCGCAGGAGCTGGGAATCGCTGGGTGCTCGGGGGAGTTCTACCTCTGCTCGAGGTGCACGCGAGGAAAGAGCTCCTGGCAGCTTCTGCGTCCTCCCGGGAAATTAAAAAGCTCCAGGGAACCCAATGAAACACTCAGTGCTTCAGACCTTGGAGAAAGACATCCCTGTCCCGAGGGGCCGAGCGCGGAACGAGCCTCCTCGTGACAGCTCCGGGGATGTGGCTTGGCTGCTGTTGTTTGTTGTGTTTCTCCTCATTTTCAGCAGGGAAAACGAGCTCTGTGAAACTGAGCTATAACTGGAGAAGAGAGGTGCTGGATGCAGAGAGTGGGATGGGTCCAGAGGGTGGTGGTGGATGGAGTTAGATCCAGTTGATGCCCGGAGGAAGCGGCCTCGAGTTGCATCAGGGGAGGTTTAGGTGGATATTAGGGAAAATTCCTTCGTGGAAAGGGCTGTCCAGCCCTGGCACAGGCTGCCCAGGGCAGTGGTGGAGTCCCCATCCCTGCAGGGATTTAAAAGCCGTGTGGATGTGGCACCTGGGGACATGGGTCAGTGGTGGCCTTGGCACTGCTGCGGGAACAGTTGGACTTGGTGGTCTCTGAGGGCTTTTCCGACCTAAACAATCCCATAACTCAATTAAAAGAAGACAAATCATGTGTGGGTGTTTTACTCTTGATGTCTCAAGTAGGAATGGCCGGGACAGCCATGGGAGTGGGACACAGCTTTGGGAGTGACATTCCTTTTTGAGCCTTCTCATCATTTGCTGTTGTTTTCCAGTCTCCAATCCGGCTTCTCCATTTCTTCTCTATCATCTTCTGTTCATTTTCATGTTTGAAACAACTCTGTGTTGTGCATTAGTCCTCTAAATTTTTTATTAAGGGTTTTGGTGGTTTCTTTTACCCAATATTTTCCAAATTGTTCAAAACTACAGGAACATTCCTGTAGTTTTAACTTGTTGTTTAAGAGAGCTTTGAAAGATCTGATTCCTAGGCCAGATATTTCATCCCAGTTTTCACTTTTGATCAGTCTTGCATTGCTAAACCTTTTAAATGCACTTGTACAAAGAGAAAAAAACAACCCACTTTTGGCTGTGGTGGCTCTGGGCCATTCTGCCAGTGCTTTGAATTGTACTTGTTGACCCTGTCATGCTTTCAGTTCAGAGGCCTTTGGGGCAGGATCTTTGGTCCAATTTTAGCAACTTTATGATGGATTTGGATCGTGGAAATAAACATTTAAAATCTCTCTAAAATTGCATCCTGAGCCCATAAATGAATAAATAAATCAGAGGCGTTTGTCAGTGTTGGCCGTAGTTCTTGGTCTCTCAGTCAAGGTTTATACTTGCTACTTGCAAAGAAAGTTCTAAACATTTGAGATTGAGAAAGATTAGAAAAAACTGGCACGTCTTCAGTAATTTTGTGTTTGTTTAAAAAAAAGAAGTAATTTATGACTGGCGAATGCCTTAATTGCAGTCGGAGCGAGGAGATGTGATTTTGCTCTGATTTCCCTTTCTTGTAATTTCTCAGCAGCAGCAATCTGGTGGAAGGGCAAGTCCTTGACACTGCAATTTGGTGCAATTATTCCTGAAAAATTCATGTACTTAGAAGCTTTTATATTAGTTTCAGATTTCAGCGCCGATAATGCCAGCGATCCTCAAGGATCTTGGGGCTGGTGTTTTGTCGAGTTGGAGCTGCACAGCTCCTGCTTCTGGCTCTCTCCTTGTAAACTTTCTCCATTAGAATAATCTGCATAAGTGAAGCTGCTGGTGCAGGGACGGGAGTGGGGTGTGGGCAGGTGTTGCTGAGCTCTAATCCCTTCCATCCCACAGGGCTCTGGGGTGAAATATGTTGCTAATCACCCACGACAGTTCTAAGAGCATTAGTTCACCGCAGTGAAATGACTTGGCGGTGGCTTGGTGTGAACTTCAGGAGGTGTGAGGGCGCAAAATGGGGCAGAAATGGGTGAAACTTGGGCCAGAAAATGGCAAGAGTCCCGTGGAGGTGGGGTGTGCATGTGGTGTGATGTGTTCATGGAGAGAAATCAAAGTTTGGGGTCACTCATTGCTTTGTCAGCACCCCGAGCGTGTGCACTAATTAATAACTGACTCACAGAATGATTTGCATTAGGAAGGACCTCCAAGACCCAGTGTGATTCTGTGAGTTTACAAGTAATAGATAAAAATATCAGTTTAGATGGTGTAATGATCTTTTCTGGCTTTCTGTGCTGGGAACCTGCCCCTCAAACTGCTGGAACCACAGTGACAATGTGTGAAATGGCTTTTGCAGCACTGAGAGCCGAGTCATTTGGAGAAGTATTGACTTCTGCTGAACTTTGAGCTGGGTGGAATCCGAGAGGAAGCAGAATGAAATGGGTTCAGTGGTTTGTGAGTGTTCAGTGTTTATTACCCCTGACACAGGAATAAATGAAGGTGGCTGTGGTGTGGAGATGGGATGTTGGGAGTGCAGAGAGTGGACAGGCACTGCCACACCTTGGCAGTCAAAGCACTGGCCGTGGAGTTGATGAATATCTGGCATTTTCTTGAAATAATTATTAATTTGGGCGTGCCAGGAGCCATCAGGAGCTTAGTGTGCTGTTGGATACAGGAGCCACACGTGGCAGAGCGATGGTACCTGCTCTGACGACAGAGAGGAGGGAAAAAATAAATCCAGCTTTATTTTGCAGACTGGGGATCTGAGCAGATAAAGTTTATGACCTGCTCGTGACAATGCAGGAAATGTTGGTAGAGTTAAATCCTGAACTAAGCTTTTCTCAGTCTCTGTGAAGCTGCTGTTTCATTCTTATTTTGTTTTTGTGTTCTCCTGTTTCTGTTTTGGCCTACTGGAGAATAGATTAATGACTGGAGCTGCTCATTCTTAATGCAAGTGCGGTTCTTTAATGCTGGCCATTGTTTTTCCAAGCTGTGGTGTGCACATGTGCACCTCTACACCAGATAACATCCCACAGATCTGAATTCATTGATTTACAAGAAAAAAATCGTCTGCTCTGATGATAAATAATTCAAAGCTCCTTTAAGATCCAGTAGTAGGAAGGCCAGTAGTAAGGAGCTTCTTGACCTAGTTCCAGTGGTAGGAGTATTGTGTATATGGGTACACCCCGTTGCCTTGTTCTGTGCCCTTTCCTTTTCTGAGGTGTGAGTTGGCTTCAGAAGAACTTCAGGGACAAAATCCATGTGAAATGAATAGCAGAACTTTTTTAGAATCATGGAAAAGTTTGGGTGGAAAGGACCTTAAAGCCAATCCAGTTCCACCCCCTGCCATGGGCAGGGACACCTTCCACTATCCCAGGTTGCTCCAAGCCCCGTCCAACCTGGCCTTGGGCACTTCCAGGGATGGGGCATCCACAACTTCTCTGGGCACCCTGAGCCAGGGCCTCCCCACCCTCACAGGGAAGAAATATTTCCTAATATCTAATTGAAACCTCCTCTTTGCCAGTTTGAAATCATTCCCCCTTGTCCTGTTGCTACATGCTCTTGGAAAAAGTCCTTCTCCATCTTTCTTGGAAGTATCAGGACGAGTGCTGTTTGTTTTCCTCTCCTTGGTAAATCCTGGTTTGGGCATATTCCCGCATCCATTGTGGTCGTGCTCTGGCTGCCCTGTGGATGGTTCCTCAGTTCCAGTGGCCATCTTTGGGCTCTGCTGGCAGAGGCACTCGGACACCCAGCAGAAGTTTCATTTCTGCTGCCTGGCGTGCTTCTCCTTGGAGTCCCCGGCTGTCACTGCTCTGTTCCGGGGGAACAGCAGGAGTGGCTGTTGTTGTCCAGTGCTGCAGCCGAGGACGAGTCCTGGCTTTGGCTGAGCTCCTCTCCAAGGCTCCTTCTGGTTTGCTGCTCCTGCTGGAACTCGTCTGGGAGGGAGGATCGTGGATGCTCTCGCCGTACACGGCCTTTTCTGTGTCAGGAAGGACATAATGTGTTTTCTTCTTAGCTTTTCAGACACGTTTTCAAGTAGACGTTTTCCGCCTGTGCCGACCTTGGCACTGCGGCTGCTGCCTGTGCCCTGCCAGGGCTGCTCGTAGACAGCGAGAGCTGTTTAATTCCAGGATGGAGTTTAACCTTGAAGGCTGCTTTTCAGCAGGTTTCTTTGATCAAGGCTGGAGCAACTAGAGCTCCAAGATGCAGCTTGAAGCTCCTTTCAACAGACTCTTCAGCTCATGCTTGAAATAAATCCCTCTTCTGGGCAGGTGGAGGAGCTGACCAGGTTAGAGTGACCTGTGCTGCTCGCAGAGTTTATGGTTTGATGAGGATGCAGATAAGTCATCTTCTGCCTGCTCAGGGCAAGGCAGCGTGCTCAAACCTGCTCTGCAGGCCTGGGGTGTTTGTTCAGCTGCTTCTTTGAGGGCAGCTTCACCCAGGGGCTCTCAGAAGTGCAGGAGCACCCAGCTGCCCACACCCAGGCACTGCTGGGCATCTCCCCGGGGCCGGTGGCAAAGGGCTTCCCTGTGCTCCTAGTTAAACCAGCAGTTTCAGAATCCCAGAATCACTGAGGTTGGAAAAGCCCTCCAACATGATCCCCACAGTGTCACCAGCCCAGAGCACTATGTGCCATGTCCAGAAGTTCCTTGGACACCTCCAGGGATGGGGACTCCAAACCTCCCTGGGCAGCCCCTTCCAATGCCTGACCACCCTTTCTGGGGAGATAAACATGCCCAGAAAGACATACTCAGAGTCCAAGCTGCATTTCTCACTGAATTTTAGGTCTGACTTTTGACTTCCCCTAAACATACTTGTCCTAGTGTTTCAATTGACTTGTGATACGTGGACAGTAAACGGAGTGTTTCTGAATTTTTTGTTGTTTGCTGTTTTCTTCCTCTTTGAAATGAAAAAAAAAAATTATGAACAAAAGGTTTTGCTGCAGTCCAGTTGGATGTGCTTTTGTTTCTCTGAAGTCTCCCTGGATTTTGTTTTTAGCCAACTTTTGTTTCTGCTCCTTGTGAGTGCTGCTATTAAGGTGGATCACGCTGTGAACTGAGATGAACTCGTGCAGAAACGGCCACTTCTTGCATTAGCGCGTGGTTTGTGCTGATGGCATCTCTGGCCAGGGAAAGGTTTTCAGAAATGGCTGCGTTTCTGTGAAATGCAGCTTTTAATCCCCGATTGTTTACGTGTAGGGCAACTAATGAGTCAATGGGCTGAAGCAGAGAGGGAACTTTTCTTCCTGTTTGTGGAATGTGCTGAGCTCCATTTTAAAATTTTCCATCCTTCTGAAAGGTACATGGACTCTGCTTCAGTTCTTTGAGCTCCAGAGGATTTCTACCTGTAGCTTCCATGTGAGAATTAGGAGGTGATTATTCTGGGCAGTGATAATCCTCTCCATGTAATTCATTCCTATTTCTTCCTATGGATAAGTAGCACTGATTTTAAAGGGGCGCGGGTATTGAGGAGCCTGAATGTAGCGCGGGCTCCTGTAGCCTGTGATCATTTTACAGATCTGTTCGGATTCTGGGGCTGCAAAAGACATTTTGTTCCTTTGACGTTATCCATCAGACCAGAAGTACGGGATGTCGGGAGAGGAGGAGGCGCTGGAGAGGTTTGCTCCTTACACAATCGCTGTTTTCCTGGGCGCTTCAGTCACACGTTAAATTTTCATTATCTTCTCCCATTGTCCGGACCGAAGATCTGTTGATGTAATTTCTTGCAGTGCACTCGTTGGAGCAGAGGAAAGCTTTCTTGATGTCATTATTATGAAAAAGGCTTATTCTGTTATTGCTGGTCTGGTGGTCAGTGGGAATGGGACGGTGCCAGGGGGCGATGGAGCTGCGGGCTCTGGGAACTCGCACCAGGCTTGTTCATCTCCAGTGGGTCCTCTGTAGGCACAGAGGGATGAGGGGGAGGTCTGGTTGGCAAGATTTAGGTTGGATTTTAGGAAGAAATTGTTCCCTGTGAGGGTGGGGAGGCCCTGGCACGGGCTGCCCAGAGAATCTGTGGCTGCCCCATCCCTGGAAGTGTCCAAGACCAGGTTGGACAGGGCTTGGAGAACCTGGGATAGTGGAAGGTGTCCCTGCCCGTGGCAGGGGGTGGAACAAGGTATTCTTTAAGATCCCTTCCAATCCAAACCATTCTGTGATTCCACGATCTCCTATTTACTGCTTGCTCTTCATTTAAAATCAGTATTTTGTTTAGATTGTTAAAACACACAGAGAGCAGACCCGGTTCTTAATGAACAAATAAACAGCAAGTTCGTCACTGAATAATTTATGATCTCAAACCTGATTAACAGTGTTCAGCCCTCCCAGTTCTTGTCTGACTTGATGTGGTGGTTGGCCTCCAGAGCTCTCGCTTTGGATCACACTGTTCAGAGATCCGTGTTCCATGTGGGACTTGGAGATACACAGAAAGCTATTAATAGGATATTTTCCTACATGGGGGTTTAGGGCCTTCCAGCAAAGTCCTTGGCTTTATTATAGACTTTTTTTCTGGTCAAATCATTCAGACTTCGTGCTTCAGGTCCTCCTCTGAGGAGGAGTGTGGATACTTTCCTCCCTCCGTGGAGGAGATGTTTGTCAGTATTTGGGAGGTTTCTCAGCATTTCTGATGATGGGGTCCCTGTGAGCACACGAGAGGGGACATCCCTGAGGTTGGCAAGGATTAACTGCTCAGTCTTGCTGCTGCAGAAGTATGAGAGATATTTAATGGCCTTGTTTAGAGCACGAGTACTTTGTTCAGGGTTATTTTTATAATAATAAATAGTATAATTATAATAATAAGTAGTATAATTATCGTAATAAATAGTATGTATGGAAATTATCGATTTTAAAATTGGAAACAGAGAAAGTCTGGTGGAATTTTGACTTGATACTGTGACAATGGAGTTGCTTTACCAAAGCCCAGCACTGCTGCCTTGCATTGATTTTAAAATTTATGCACTTGTATTGTTGCCCATATGAAATTTTTATAGGCATTATATTACAATGAATATTGAGGTTACTTGACAAATAAAGGAAATCTTTGTTAATGTGGTTTAAGTGAGTGACTGTGACATTATAAATTAGGCAAAGTAGATGTTAAGTGCACTGCAGCCAAGCAGGGCCTAATGGAGCTGCTGTTGGCTCGGTGTGTGGCTGATCCCAGGCAGCTCAGGGTGACTTGTGCAGTTATTTCACAGTGCAAGCCAGACCTGAGGCAGGAATAAAGAACACAAGCGGTGACCAGGGTGTCCCCTGGGAAGTGACCCCAGGGATCAGCTCGCCCGAGGCCAGGCCGTGGCTCCACCTGACTTTTCTTCAAAGGTTTAAAAAAAGCAATTTCAAGTAACTCCTCTTTTTTTTTTTTTTCCCTTTTTTATTCTTTCAGTATCCGCAGTGTTATGCAGAAATACCTCGAGGAAAGGGGTGAATTAACCTTCGACAAGATCTTTCATCAGAAAATTGGTAAGTCGTGTCTCAATAAAATGTTACTCGTGTAGATATTTTTCAAGATCAGTTGGGTTTTTTCATTTCTCCGTGATGCCTGCTGAGAAATCAGTGCTGTAGCTTGTCTGAGGAACAGTGGAGGGTGGACAGGACTTAGTGAAACAAAGGTCTTCAAGAAGATGAAATGTTGTGAAAGGGAAGAAGACGAAGCAAGGCGATCTGTCAACTTCAGGTTCTGGAAAACTACAGGGAAAATAATTAAATTATTTGGAAACATCGAGGAGAAAATTATATTACTTGGTATGGGCTTGTCAACAATATAATGTGTCACATCAGTTAAACTTTTTTTCTTTGCAGAGGTAATGAGCCTGTTGATAAGGGAGCAGGAGAAAAGATCCCAGATGTGTTGTCTTGACCCTCTGACGTGGTGTTCTTGCTCACAGCACAGGGGGGATGTAGCCTGGGTGAAACTGCTGTGTGCAGGGGGTGAGACTGCTGGGGAAAATGGACTTGTGGAGCAGTTAATCAGTGTTCCATGGAAAGGTGGATCCGGGGAGTTTGCATGGGAACTTCAGAGATCGGTGTCAGGGTGAGGAGCCTCTGTGTTCTGCCGTGGCACACCGAGGACAAGGGCACGGTGACAAAAACTCCATAATATAGGGGAGGGGGAAAATGCAGCGCTCCCAGGGAAATCCAGCAGCGTCCTTCCCCTCCACCTGTGCCAGAGCAATCTCACAGGAACAGCGTGGGGACCCTCGGGGCAGGGACTTGGCTGTGACAGCCAGCCCTGGGCTGCGTTGGCTCAGCTGGATCACACGACTAAATATAAAATCAGTGTTGTAGCCAGTGAGGCATGTGAAATAATCCTCTTCTGGCAGAATGTTGTGTCCATCCTGGCAGTGGATTAAAAAAAAATATACATGGACCTGCTGGGAAGAGTCCAGGAAAGAGCAGTGGGAATGAGCAGACCTAACTGAGCAGTCTGTTAAATCTGACCTACAGGGAAGTATTGAAATAGGGTGTGATGTGGGCAGTGGAAGGGAGAAGTGAGGTTGAACATGATTCAAAACCAGAAAAGCTGTTGCAGAAATGATGAGGTTAGTCCATTTTCCACAGCTTTAATGTGTGATGAAAAAAAAAAAAATCTGGATATGAATAAAATTTAAAATTTTATTGGTAGTATGGGTAATACAGCAGGGAGTGGATTTCATGAGGGGCTCGTGAGATCTTTGTCCAGTAGATTTGAGGAGTGGGTTGGCTGGGATAGCACAGCTGCTCCTGTCTTGGAAAATGGGGAATGGACTGGGAAGTGTTGAGGAGGTCAGTGGTTTTATTCCTGTCTGGAATGAGACTGTAGTGAACAAAGTACCTGGTTTCCCAGGAAAAGTGGTGCAATGGGGGCATCTTTGAGCTGGTTGAGCTTTCCACTGGCCTCCCCTCTGGCTGGAGCAGAAATACCCCAAAGCCATGCTGCTTGCCTGGCAGCGTGCAGCTCACTGGAGTGGGAGTTTTAGGTATTTTCAGGTTAAAACAATCAGTGTTCTTGTGTCTCAGAGTGTCATTAATGGCTCTCAGAGCCACTGGAAGTCTTGAGGAGCTTTCCAGTGGGGTTCAGCAATTAGAGTGTGGTCTGTACTTGTGCTTAAAACTCTCACTTTTTATTGTGGCCAAAAGTTTTGCCATGAAAATGCACAGATACCTTGTTTGCTTGTACTGACACCTCAGTGTGTGCTTCAGCTCCAGTGCCTGTGCTGAATCATTAATATTTTGCTGTAGCCTGGCAGTTGCAAAATAAGCGGAATTTTAAGCAACCAAACACAGCCTGACTTCAACTGAGTCTCTTTGGGGGCAGTGAAATGAAGAAGTCCTTTTTTTTTTTCCCCTCTATAAAAAAAGAAGTCAAACAGACCATCTTCTATGTAATGGATATTTCTATTTATGTAATTGAGTACTTTTCATTACCAGTTACAGTGAGGACTGTTGCAGTTATTTTGATAAGTTACAGCAATTATAGTTAGGTAACTGGAACCTTGGAAGGATTAGATCTTTCTCTTTTTTTCCCCCATGTTGGTAGTATCCATTAAGCCTGGAATTTTAGAGTATCATTAACATTTTCGTTTCTGTGCACAGAGGAGAGGTTTCCTCCTCCTCTCCCCGGGTACAGTCAGAGCAGGACTTGCCCTGGATTACCTGGAAATGAGGAGCAGTTCTGTGAAAGCTGCGCAGGAGTTTCAGTTAATTCTGAAGCTGAAACAGGATTTCGAATGGAATTGAAAAAAAAAAAAAGGATTAAAGCTAAACGCGACTGTTTTTAACAGCAGACTTTGCATTGCGCTGGAAAATGCAGTATTTCCTTACTGTGGTTGTTCATTTAAATTTGATTGCGTTTTCTAGCGTGTTCTTTGCCATTCAATTAGCTCTGTTTCCAGACATTAGCATAATTGCTTGTGGTGAAGTACCTGCAATTTTAGGCTAGCGTTACGCAAAGGGCTGTGAGAAGGAATATGGGGAGGTAATTAAAACTTTAATCACCTTTTTGTTCTGCTTGTTGTCTCTTTGTCTGGGGGGGATGTGGCGAGACCACAGGTGGGGCAGGTCCTGGGTGTGCCAATGTGGGGGGACCCACGGGATGCTCCTCCTGCTCCAGGGAGTCTCCATGAGCCTGGATCCCCGAGGAATTCTGCTGGATCATCCCTTGCTGCCGGCTCTCCTGGGCTGTTATTTCCTCAGCTGAGGAGCCATCCAGCACTCCCTGCTTTATCCGTACACACCGACTATAAAACTGCACCGAGCTCCCCAGTTTTTCCTTGGCAACTGCTCTAGATGAGAAGGTTTTTTTTGTTTGGTTTTTTTTTTTTTCCTCAGACCTAAATTCTTCCTCACAGCTCCAGGTCACTGTTTTTTTTTTTTTTTTTTTTTTTTTTTTTTTTTTTTTTAAATTTAANCCATCCAGCACTCCCTGCTTTATCCGTACACACCGACTATAAAACTGCACCGAGCTCCCCAGTTTTTCCTTGGCAACTGCTCTAGATGAGAAGGTTTTTTTTGTTTGGTTTTTTTTTTTTTCCTCAGACCTAAATTCTTCCTCACAGCTCCAGGTCACTGTTTTTTTTTTTTTTCTGTTTTTCAGTATCCTTTCAAATGTAAACCCAGGCTTTGATCAGCTGTCTGATACGAGGGCTCTGATGTCAGTGTGGAGTCGTTCCTGTGGATGTTTCCCTGTGAACGTGTCTAATTATGGTGCTGGTCTCATCATCTGCGAGTGTTTATTCTTAGTGAGCCCTAAAATCGTTTTAGGGTCAGTGCTTTCCTGGTCCCACTGCCGAAGGTTGGCCCAAATTCCCTTCCTGCCAGGTGTGTGACTGCAGGGAGTCACAGGGACAGCTCTGGCTTGGAAACCAAAACCTTTAGGATCAGGATAAGAGCAGGAAGCTCATCAGGGATGAAAATGGCCTGGAGGCTCCCATCAGATTTGCATAAACAAGAGCTGTCCCCTATTTGCATCTCTTCCCTCCGGAAGGCAGATAAGCTGCTCTCACCTCTTGGTGCTGGCACTGCTGTTTGCCCCCTGGGTGATGCTCCAGAACGATCTTGAGCTCTCTAAGAATGTCCTGGTGAGTCAGAGGACATGGAGCTCGTAGAAGCACCCAGAAGAGTGCTCTGGCAGCGCTGGCAGCCCAGCCCAGCCGGCTGTTCCTTCAGAAGCTGCTTCCTCCACAGCAGAAGCCTCTTGGGGAAGTACAGCCTGTCTCGAAGCCGAGTGCGTAACCACCTTAGCTGGTTTTCTTTTACCACATCCTGTTTGCTACAACACCAGATTATGAGTTTCTTTAGAAAAAAGAGACGTTTTGAGAGGTTTTTGGAAGCGTTCAAGGCCAAGGTTGGGCAGGGCTAGGAGCAGCTTGGGCTAGTGGAAGGTGTCTCTGCCCGTGGCACGGGGTGGGACGAGATGGTCTATAAGGTCCCTTCAAACCAAACCATTCTATGACTCTGGTATCCCAATATCCATAATTTACATGTGGAATGCACTCTGCTTCACAACTGCATTAAAATTGCACGTGGAGTCCTTGTCATGTTCCCTTGCCCTGTGGGGTGGGGACACTTGGGGAGCCCCTGCCCTCGGAGGGCAGGTGGGAAATGAGCAGATCGGGGGCTGCTGCAGCCAAGGTGCTGCCAAGGCCTTCAAAGGAATCTCTTAGATCATAACACTGCTTTAGAACAGGATTATCCTGGTTATTAAATGCTTTGGAGCAAACTTGCTGCCAGTTGCAGTTCAGTGACTCTTGTGTCTGACTCTGGGCTTTCGGACAAACCGCGCTGCGAGGAAGGGAATGAAGCTGGGTTAGAAATCCTGGGATGTGATGTCAAAGCATCCTACAGCTCCATGCCTGGCTTAGGTTCAGCCTTGGGTTCTCTGGTGAGTGCTTGAGACCCTTGTGAAAGCAAACAGGCTGCTGTCATCTCCTGAAGCTGGTGGGACGTGGCAGTTCCTTCACACCCTTCTCGGTTTCTCATCTCTCGCAGAGCCGTTGGGTTTGGGTCTGGGGGAAGGATGAGAACAGGACGTATTTTAGCTGTTTCAGCAGCTGGTCTTGCTGCAGTGTAAATTTTTCACCTTGCCTAGGAAGTAGCTTGCATTTTTTTCCCCCCCGAAGGTGGCTCAGTTTTATTTTCCTGAAACAGAACTAATTAAAACAACTTGCAGTTGACGTAACAAGTTACAAACCTTCTTTTTTTCCCTTATTTACCAGCCACTTTCGCAGAGTGAGGGATGATCTTTCTGGGGTGATTCATTCCACTGTCTTCCATATCCTCCTCAACCAGCTCCAAGCTGGAGGTTTTCCCAGCAGGGGGGGAAGAAGCATTTTGCCATCTGCATCAGTGCTGCTTCCTACCCCCACGGGGGCTGGTGGGGGCTCTCATCCCCTTCCCTGCTCCCGTTGTCCTGATCCAGCTCAGCATGGATCGTGTTCGTTCTGTAGCTCCTCAGCTGAGCTTCCAGAGCGTTTGCTCTGTTTTCTGGCTCCTTCTGCACAGGGACTTTTGTGCCTGCCCTGCTCAGTTCGAGGGAAATGCGCTCGAGCTGACCCTTGTGGCCGCTGTTTCCTCCAGCTTGGTCAGGGACAACTTTCTGTAAAAAAACCCCAACCGAAACTAGGGTGAGAACAGCTACAGCATTTTTTTTTGGGGGGGGCAGTGAATCGTGCTTTCTGTTGCTTCTTTCTCTAGTTATGGACTCATATTTCATTATTTCGGAGCTAATCATTAGATAGGAGTTAAAATCTGTTGAGAAAAACATTCTTGCTCTTCCTCTTTCTGCTGGCACCGCGCTCCCCGAGCTGCCTAAAAATAACAGGCTGGGAAAAGTGCCTCCCTAGAGCATTATTTAAGCTATTGTTTAATTTAAGCAGAAGATCTATGTGCTGTTGGCATTCTGGACTAATTAAATAGTCCTCTGAGGAAATAACAATGAAGGCAATAAAACTTGGTCGGGAGTAAAGAAAAGCACCTGAGTTTTTGGCTGTGAAGTGAGCAGGGATGACTTTTCTGAGCTGTGTCATGAGCACTCTGATTATTTTGCTCTGTTCTGGTACCTCGATGTTCAATAATGTGCAGCCAAGTAGCAGGGACATTGTAACTTGGTGGGTTTTCTGTAAAAGCAGGGGCCCAGGCTGTTTGTTCAAAGTGGTTTTACTCTTGAGGTTCTGGTTCTGACCTGGCAGCCACCACACAGAAGCAGTCACCACCGAAATTAGGAAGTTGCCTTCCGAACAAAAAAATGACATTTAAAATGCTGTTTGAAGACCGACCTTCTTCTTCCTCATGGTATTTCTGATTTTCAGTACAAGATCAGCCTGGGACTTGGGTTGTGGACAGCCTGCAGGAGGTTCTCGGGGGGCTGTGGAAGCCCTTCTGTCCTTGCACAGTTTCTGTGATCAGTTAAAAACAACGCAGAACCCAAACCGCGAGGAGACATCGGAAACTGTGTGTCTGTAAACTGAAACAGAAACCGTTAATGTGAGACATTTCACAGGGGATCTGCTCCTCACACGATTCTCTGCTTGTACCTAACGGGGGTGGGGGGGACAGTGAAAGAGAAAATCCCCACTCTGAGCCTTCTAGAAGTTGGTCCGTTTTGCTGTTGGCAGTGTTTTTCACCAAATTAGTGTTAGATTTAAGATCTCTTTATTATGTTGTAATTTCAGTGTTCCTGGAAGCTACATTTCTTTCAACACCCTCTTATTTTGTGGGAAAATAAAGTGATACTTGGCATGAATTACATCGAAGATCATTTTGAGGGGTGTTGCTGGAGCTCCTGCTGTAGATTTTATGTGCATTGGAGCTGTCTTGGTGTCGGGGATAAAAAGTATCCAAAGGCCCTATCAAAATGAATGTATTCATTCTGGATTTTCTTTTGATGATAAATAATTGAGCGTTTCTTTGTTGGGCTGCAGCCTGATCCCCTGGCCTGCCTTTGTGGGGGGTTGAAGATGCTGAGTTGTGTGATTTCCCAGAGGAGCTGCAGATTAAATCTGAGCTTTAAAATAGGAAAAATATATACCCTATCATGTGGAACGTCCCATGATGGATAATGTACACATTCTGGTAGATTAGCATTTATATGCAGTACAGTTTCTGGAAGATATAAGGCATGGGGAGAAAGTCTTTATCTCAGCAGAGCAGTGCAATTATATGGATTCTGGGTTAAATTATCAAGAATTCCAGGCAAACTGGCAGTTTTGAACTGAAGTAGTATCATAGGAGAGAAGAAGAGAGTGTTAAGGGATATCACTCTATTACAGAGAGAACAAATGATAAATTATTTGCATGGCTTTTCCCTTGGGTGTTTCCAGGGGAGCTTCCAGCGAACACACACAAACACAAACGCCCGCCCTGCTGTGCACCTGCCAGGGGTGTGTCCCTGTAAGCCCGTAGGAAAATTCATTCCTTTTGGATCAGAGGGGCCCTGAGTGGTTGGTTCAGCCCTCTCCAGCTTCTCCTCGAGCTCCCTTTGCCGTGGCTTTAAACGGTGTCAGGGAGGTTTAGGTTGGATCTCAGGGAAAGGCTCTTCCCCCAGAGGGGGCTGGGCACTGCCCAGGCTCCCCAGGGAATGGGCACAGCCCTGAGGCTGCCAGAGCTCCAGGAGCATTTGGACAATGCTGTCAGGTACAGGGTGGGATTTTTGGGGTGTCTGTGCAGGGCCCGGAGCTGGCCTGATGATCCCTGTGGGTCCCTCCCACCTCTAGATATTCTGTGATTAATACTGTGCAAAGCGACTTCCATCCCAAAGGTGGTGTTTTCTCTCTGCTTGTCCTCACCTGAGCTTTCTTCACCCATTCCTGGTGGAATCTTCTCCTTGTGTACCACCACTGTTCACACAGGATCCCCATTTCCACTTCTTCCCACCCAGCAATTCCTCAGTCAATCCGAAACAGTTGCACTCCCATGGAGTTTTTATCAATGTGTCTTGAAACAGTTCACGGACTAATTAAGCCTGTGAACACCGCTGGGAAGTAGGGAAGTATTAGTTTGCTGTGTCTGTAAGGTGGCACAGTAACAGCTCTAATGAGTTTTACCTGCATAGCTGTGTGTTACTGACAGAGCAGATTCTCTGGGCCTGCCAGTGCTGCTCATTCCCCTCAGTGGGATCCCTCAGCAGTAACAGAACAGCTCAGAGCCAGCACCAGTCAGTAGAATCTAAATTGCTGGAGCTGTTAAGTGTTCTCACTTTCAGCTGTGCACTTCAGGGGTAGAGCGGTCAGAGGAGAGCAGAGGAGCTGGGGAGCTCTGGCTATCAGTTATCCCATTTCTAGATGCTTTTACTGGTCCATCCCAACATCTGTCCTACAAAAGACTGTGGGCATTACACCTGGCAAACCCCCTTCCATGGCAGTGCCCTGTCCAGCCAGGGCCTCTGTGCCATCCTGCTGTCACACGTGGCCATGGAGGTTGGATAGGTGGGGTGAAAAACATGAAAACCAGTTTCTTAATGTTTCTAGATGCTTCTGCCCATAATTTTTGTGATTAAAATAGGAAAACCAGCAGAACTATCTGTTTCTGAGCTTCCAGCTCACAGCAGCTTTCTCAGAGCGCCAGAATGAGCCAGAGGAAGGCTCAAAAATTCCTGTAGGAGAATCAGCTGGGCTCTGTCACTGTTGTTTTAGTGGTTTTGCTGCTCTTTACCTAAGTGCTGTGTGTATTTACCAACTGAATACTGCTGGCTTTGTGTTTTGATTTTGACCACAGCACAACAGTTCCTCGATGCTCTGGCTGAACAATTTGGCTCTTGACAGTGGTTCAGATACTGAGGCAAGCAGGGACTTGAGAACACCCTTCTGTTGTGGAATTACTCCATGTTTTCGTCAAATGATCCTGTCACCTTGCTCCAACCTAAAAACCACACCTGGATCTAGGCCCTTCCTGAGGAGCAGAACTGCAGTGTAGTTTGTGTGTTCAGTAATTGGTAACAGTGAAGTTCATGGCTTGGAGCAGGGCAGGAAGAAAAGTGTGGTTCTCAATAATAAAGGAATATTGGCTTGTGTTATGTAATTAATTTTAAAATGTTGTATAATGGAAAAATACTGGTCAGGAAAATAACAACTTTCACGTCCTTCGTAGGGCCTGAATTTTGATGTGGGGAAAGAACAGAGACGACAAAACCCAATCCACCACCATGAGGTTTTTTAGCTTCTCCTGGTTGTTAGCTTGCTCATGGGTTGCTGTTACCTTCTATTACCAGTTGCAAAGGGGTGGGAGTTTCTTCTATTTACAAGTGAAGAAAGAAGAAAACCTCAAGTGCTGTGTATTCCTTGATGAGATTTGGTGAAGGAATTTAATCACATTCTTTGCAATAACTGATTGAAATGAAATGCTTCAATTCTGTGCTTAGTGGTCCCTTTAAAAATTAGAATCTTTTTGTGTATCTGTGTTCAGTGTTATTACTCCTCCATCTTTTAGAGGAGCTTTTTCTTGTGGAAAACCCTCTTTTTTCTTTCACCTTTGATATGTTGAATGCCTTTGATGCTCGACTTCTGTCAGCTGGAATCTGCAAGTTAAGGGAGACCAGAATATGAAAGATACATAGTAAATATGGTTCAGATATAAGTTTTCCCCATTCCTTTCTCTCCATGGCTTTAAAAACTGATTCATCACACGTTCAATATGCAGAACTGCTATTTCATGAGGATATTCAGAGAATCCCCAAGTGTTTTGGGTGGGAAGGGACCTTAAAGCTCATCCAGTTCCACCTTCCACTATCCCAGGTTGCTCCAAGCCCTGTGCAGCCTGGCCTTGGACACTTCCAGGGATGGGGCAGCCTAAATAATTGAGTGCTTTCAGTAAGTCTGCATATTCACTGCTTGAGATGCTCTTACCTGTGTCAGACCTCAGGCTTTTGAGGTTTGACACAGAATTTGTGAATACCCCTCCACTGTGTCCCCAGTGTCAGTGCTGGAGGAGCAGCTCAGCTCTCCTGCTCCTCTCCCTGCAGGAATTTCAGGCATGCACAAGTCTGGTGTTTAGAAAGAGGGCTGACCAAGCTTGAACAATGATTTCCCTGGGTGAAAAGCTTTTGGAAAATACGCCTGGAAATCAGAAGTTCCTTTGACAACACGTAAAACCTTTTAGCCAAAGCTTATTTTCATATAATGATTTCTAGACGTCATTAAACAAGCTACCTGGCAACTTGCAGCCTAATTTTGAGCTCAATTTGGTTCTGTTCTAGGGAAATTTTTCTGTGCTCCTCACCATTGGATGCACGTCCTCTCGTGAAATACAGTTTGTTCTTTTCTCCTGCTTTCTATGCACAAGAATGTGTTTCAGTCTGTTATAATGTATTATTTTTAATGCAAAGTGAATGAACATTAGACTCAATTAGGAAAGAATAGATTAGGGAAAGAAAAGTAGTGGAATGTGTGCTGCTTTCTGGGTTGGGAGGATTTTTGTGGTTTTGGACCTTGCCGGAGCACGATTCCTACACAGTTTTCCCTGGTAATCTTTGTTCCTGGAGAGGGAAATTGGTGGTTCTCTTGGTTCTGGGGCTCTCTCTGGCCTGAATTACTCTGTGCCGTGGCAGCTCCGTGTGGGCACTGTAGAGAACAGGAGGCTGAACCTGGCCTGGTGTTCTGGGACAATTGCAGGCTGGTGGGAATTACAGTTTCTATGTGGTTTTAGAATAGACTTTGTCCCAGTGTTTGTGTCTGCGACCCAGATCTATTACTGGCACTGGTGGATCTGAAGGTCACTGAGGGCTGTTTCGGGAGGTTGAACACACCCACAGCTGGATTCAAACACAGCTGTGCTGTAATGTCACCATGGTGTGGTGGCTGAGCTCTGCTGTCCTGTGGCAGTTCTACTTGAGAGACATTTCTGGGGAGGAGATGCCCCAGAATCCCAAAATCAGCTGGGTCAGGAAAGCCCTCCAAGACCATCAAGTCCAGCCCATGAGCAATCCCCACCTTGTCACCAGCCACTGAGTGCCATGTCCAGTCCTTCCTTGGACACCTCCAGGGCTGGGGACTCCAGACCTCCCTGGGCAGCCCCTTCCAATGCCTGACCACCCTTTCAGGGAAGAAATTCCTGCTGATGTCCGACCTGAACCTCCCCTGGCACAGCTTGGGGCTGTTTCCTCTTGTCCTGTCCCTTGTTCCCTGGCAGCAGAGCCCGACCCCCACCTTGGTGCAGTGTCCTGCAGAGCGCGGGAGGTGACGTGTCCCTCTGGCCGTGGCTTCTTGCTGTTGTCCGAGTTCACCGAGCGAGAAAGATCACGGGAGACGTCTCGGAGTGACTTAGATTGGAGACCTTTAAGTGCCCTAAACAGGTCTAGAGGCAGTGTTGCAGCCTTTGCAGAGGCATTCCCGAAGCTTTTCCTGCCCGGGAGCCGTTGGCCGGAGCGCCGGGAAAGGAGCCCGCGTCTGGTGCAGATGTCAGTGCTGCTTTGTTTGTCAGGATTCCGTATTTATACACAGCACGTTTCGGGAGGATTTGGAAACAGCTTGATATTTTTGTTCTCTAATTTGCTATTTTGCCTACTAGAAAGAGGCTACATCAGCGTTTTTGGACCACGTTCAGGCCTGCTGTAAATAGATGCAGCTTCCTTTCAATCAGTGACATTGTGAACACTTGTATCGGGGCTAAACACGGCTATTTTTAGCTCTGCTCTCTCACCTAGTCACTCCTGTTTGCTTTAATAAGATTTTTATTTACTCCTGTTAAAAGGTCACTTGAATTGGATGCTCGTAAAATTCCAGTTTAGAATTAGATAAGTCGTTTTCTCCGAGTGTTTTATGATGGAGTTCCTCGTTGTTGTTTTATTTTATTGTATTTATCATTCCGTGCTCTCAGCTAATTGACAGGGATGGAGAGGTGGTGGTGTGGCTGCAGGTGACCTTTAGACTGCTGGAGGAGGTGGCCCCTGTGGCTGCTGTCCTGGGGGAACATTGGCAGAGGCACAGACTGGGAGCAGGGCAGGAAAATGCCACGGATCTGGGAAATGAGAGGGTGGCTTTAATCTTGATGAGTGGCCAGATATGGAATGTGGTGTTCAGTTCTGGTCTCCACTGTTCAAGAAAGACAAGGAGCTCCTGGAGAGGGTCCAGTGGGGGCCACAAACATGATGAGGAGTCTGTGGTGTGTGGCTGGTCACCAGCAGCATTGTGGGAAGGGCTGAATTCTGAAGACAAAAACCAGGGGTGGAGGGATGCCGTTGATTGGAGTCAGGATTTCATGCAGAATTCTTGAGGTCATGCTAGAAAAACATAATTATTTGAAATAAATACTGAAGTAAACATTTGTGGGTTTTTTTTAAAGAGATGGGTTAACTTAGTTCCCCTCCTTGTTCCCTCCAAGATTGTGACAGGGACCTTGTGCAGTTGGGGATGAGCTCTGGGAATACCTGGCCTCAGCTGAATCTGCTCTCCCCACCACCCCATCCCTACCTGCTTGTGAGCCTCTGGTGAACACTGAGCTGCAAACCTCAAAGGTGGCCTTTATCCCTCCCTGAAAGACATTTTGCCTTGGTAATTACAGTCAGTGCAATTCATGGCAATTGGCAAATCTGTCTTAGGATTTTCCATACGAAGATAAAGGGGAAAATGATTGTCCAGAGACTGGGGAGGAGGAGGCTGGGAGCTGGGTGCTGCCTCGCACTCTGTGTGTGTATTATTGATATCATCCATCACTTTGGTGCTACCAGAAGAAGCTCTTAAAAAAATATTTTTCCTTTCCCTTAACAACCAGTGATCTGGTTGTTGCAGAAATTATATAGTTATAGCAGAAGGAATCTTTAAAGCCAAAGCTGTCAGCATCTTTATTTCATAAATAATTGCTGGTTCTTTTTAGCTGTTACTTAACGCTATCATTTCATTAATTCCTGCTTTCTGTTCCTGGGCTTATTTTTCTGTGTGCTGTTAACTGTGCTTATTGTGCTCCTCGTCAGCTCTCCCTGAACTTCTGAAAACTCCTGTCACTTACTCAGTGCTGCATCTGTCACTTCGTTGTGCCATTATGTGAGAGCTGCAGTTTCTGGCTGATCATTTTTCACTCAATCCAAGAGCAGCAGTGAAGGAGGAGATTTCCTTTGTGCTGCAGGGGAAGTGCAGGGTCTGTTGATAGAATGGGAGGTCGAAACAGAAACAATTCCAGTCTGGGGAACATTAAGCTCTAATTGGATTTTTCTGGATCATAGAATCACTGAATGGTTTGGGTTGGAAGGGACCTTAAAGCTCATCCAGTCCCATGGGTAGGAACACTCTTTCCACTATCCCAGGGTGCTCCAAGCCCTGTCCAACCTGGCCTTGGACACTTCCAGGGATGGGACAGCCACAGCTTCTCTGGGCAACCTGTGCCAGGGCCTCACCGCCTTCGCAGGGAAGGATTTCTTCCATATATCTCACCTAAATCTCCTTTTCAGTTTGAAGCCATTCCCTGGTGGAATGGCTTCAGTTCCTGATGCAGACTCCCTCTCCGGCTTCCTTGTAGCCCCTTCAGGTCCTGGAAGGTGCTGTGAGGTGTCCACACAACCTTCTCTTCCCCAGGCTGAAGAGCCCCAGCTCTCAGTCTGTGTATTTTGGGTATATCTGGGTTTTTGCAGTGCGGTGCCAAGGGGCCTCGGGGAGGAGCAGCCCGTGTCCTGTGGCTGCATAAGCCTCCGATTGTTCCCTGTGCCATGGGCTTGGGAACCTCTTCTTTCTCTGCCATAATTAAATTTAAAAAGTTTGGAAAATACTAAGCAGGGCTGGAATGTTTGGCGTGGCCTTGCTGGAGATGTGTGTTGGTATATTTTCACACTCCTCCCACAGTTGTCTTTGTGGTTTATTGTTGTGTTTTTTTGTTGTTTGTGGGTTTTTTTGGGCCCCAGCCAGGAGCTGGGACCAGGCCAGGGATTTTTCTTTCACTGCATTCAGCGCTGTTTGTGCCACTCTTCAGTCTCTTAATTACCCAATCTTCTTTGGTTCATTGTCCTGGAAAAGTTCAGTCCATTCAGCAGGATTCTGCTCCGCGCTGCTGCCGGTTCCGTCATGTGGGAAACAAGGAATTTGAGTCAGCTCCCGAAATTTCACTTTTTGTCCTCAAAAAGCCACGCTGGCGAGGAGAGGTGGTCTGGCTGGGGAGATGGGGGACTTTGGGGTGGCTTTGGCAGCGATGGGGACATTTGTGACACAGATCCCTGTGTGAAATTCCAGGGTAGCAGGTGCCAGCTCAGAGGCAGGGAAAAGACAGGGCTTCCATGGGATGAGGCTTGTGACAGTGCATTAAAATGCTCCTAATGGAAGATTCTCATCTGCAGCCTGCTGGGGTCATGCTCTAAATTACTTGCAAAGGAACTGTAAAGACCCTGATGTAATTTATTGAGCAATAAAACCCATTAGAGGTAACATGAACCGGTAATTCTGAAATGGGAGTGCAGAAGAGGTTGTGCTTCATCAGTGAAATGTAGGTAAATCTCTTGCAAAAAAAAACCCCAAAACATGAATAGTGTCTAGTTTTTACTGGGAAAAAAAATAAAAGGAAGAAAATGTGGTCTGTGAAGAGGAACAGGATATTTTGGTGCATTATGGAAACGCCTCATAAAATCCTCAGCAGGTGGAAGTGGTAATGGGCTTAATACACCTGTGGGAGATGAGGGAGGCTTGGGATCCTTCTGTGCTGGAAATGAAGAGCTGGATGGGAATCAGAATCCTAAACCTTGGCAATTGGGGATGCTCACACAGGTTTATACAGCCCGTGGTGGAACCCGGCTGGTTTCGTGAGCCTTTTTACAAGTCATCAGCGTAAGGAGACAAGTTCTTCTGATTTTTCTGTTTTTCTTTCCAGGATTTTTGCTCTTTAAAGACTATTGCATGAATGAGATCGATGAAGCTGTGCCTCAGCTGAAGTTCTACGAAGAGGTAAGTGCTGGTGATGGAGGTCTGGGGCTGTGCAGGGAGTGATGTTAAGAGAGGCTGTCCCGCTCCTGCTCTGTCAGGGAATGCTGAGAGGGAAGGAGAGGGTCCATGGTGTGAAGCATGGTAGGGAAAGATCTGGGATGAAGTTGCTGGTGTTGGGGATGACACTGAAACCCTTCAGGCCTTTCCCCAGCAGCCTTTTGCCTGTAGGGAAGCCAGCAGGGTACAGCTGGAGGGGATTGTGGAGGGATGTAGGGTGGGAGCTGCTCAGATGCTTCAGGAGCCGCTGTGGCAGGGCCGCAGAGGGGACACGAGAGGCGGCTTCAGATGGATGGGTTGTGTCCCTTGTCACGAGATACCCAGGGCAGGAGCTGACAGACACTGTGCAGGGCACATCCCAAAGGATCAATAATTCCAAGGAATGCCCTGTCCCTCCCCATCTTCCGCTGCCACACGGTCTGAGCTCCATCACTCCATTCCTTCCTTCCCTGTTACATTTGTGACACTGAACAAACCCTCAGTGAATCCTCTCCCAGGTGCTGGTTCCAGGGCAGACGTGCACACACCTAATGCTCTGGGTTAACTAGAGCTGGGATAGCCTTGGCTGCCTCACTCTTGAGCTGATAATTTAGCTTTTATCTTGCTATCAGCACAAATAGCTGGTATCAATTTAGAGATCAGTCCTCAGCAAGGCTCCATTCCCTCACTCAGATCAGATACCTGCTGTCAATAAAGAATCTTTTTCTATCATTTCCATCTCTTTATGCACTGAAGATATCACTGTCATAAGTAATCCGAAAAGGCCTGTTGTACCAGATTATTTAGCAAGATATTTTTAGCTGCCTCTTTATCTCTGAAACAATTCAAAATTGTATTTTTAGGTTATTAGCAAAGTGTTGCCTCAAAAGAATTTCAGTGCTTTGTCATGTACTTCTGGAAAAATCCCATTAAAGATATTTAAAGAGGGGTTCATTGTGTTTTCCTCTGTGGCATACCGGATCCAGGAGCTTCTCCTTTTTTTATATATTTGATTTACTTGCTGCATTTATTACACATAGAATAATCTGAGTACATTGCTACATTAAAAATCGCTTGATGTAGAAGAGCTCCGTACTCCAGGGATTTCATATCGCTGCAGCTGGAGTCACGATCAGGCATTTAACAGGATGAGTGATTCATCTCGATCGGTTTCAGAAGGAAAAGAAAAGGAATTAAAAAGAAAAAAGGGGGGAAAAAAAAAGGGGAAAAAAAAGCAGAAAAAAAAAAAGCTTCGAAATACTTGAAAACAAATGCGTTCTGATCCCAGTTTTTGAGGAGATCCTTTGTCTGCCCCTTCCCTGGAGGTTGCCAGGGAAGCCTTGGGTAGCTGATGACACATTCCCTTCTCCCGGGGTCAGGAGTGGAGCTGCTGCCCGGGGACAGGTTGTGTTGTAAATGGGACACTCCCAGCTGTGCCTGTTGCTGGTTTTTGGGATGCTTGGGGGGCTCTGCTGAGACCCCTCAGCTCTGGCTGCGGAGTTGGGTCCTTTAACAACCAAACGCTGAGGGACAGGAGGTTGTGCTCAAGACAATCAGATATCCATCAGGCTTCCTCCTGTACTGCTAATTATTTTGTGTCATTGCATTAATTAGAAGCGTTTCTTGGGCAAAGACGTTTTGAGTCATTTTAATTATAAATTGGTATCAAGGGGGAAGCAGCACAGATGGCAAATCGGGGTGGGACTGGTGCCTTATCATGTCAGCAAACAAGAGGAGTACAGCTAGGAAGATACTGAGTTTAATTAATGTTCCACCTCCAGAAGTAGGTTGGTTCCAGTTTGTCTCTTGATCATTGGACTCGATGATCTTGGAGGTTTTTTCCAACCTAAGCAATCCTGGGATTCTGTGGCACGGAGCAGATCTGCTCCCTGACAGGTGTCTGGATCCCAGGACTTCACAGGCTGATGCTGGGAAGGTCCAGGAAGTCAGAGCTGAGTCTTTCTCCTAAAGATCTTGCATGTTTTTTTACATTTTGTTACTCCTGGAAGAGCTCTTTCCCTAAATATGCTCCAGAGGACCCTTGGACTTGGTGAACTTTCTGTTCTGGAACTGGTTGTCAGGTTTTGTTCTGTAACTGAACCATCTGGGGTTGCTGTTGTTTCACCTGGAACACGCTGATCTGCTACAGCACACCTGAGGAAACTTGATATATTTGGTAAAATTGTCTTTTAGCCACCTTTAGGCTTCAAATCCACAGTGTAGCTGAACTATGTGAACATTTTGAAATGTGCTTTTTATTCTTTCCTGGACATCTGTACCTGATGTGCTGCGACCACAGAATCGGGGAATTGTTCGGGTTGGAAGAACCCTCTCAGCCCATTGAGTCCCACTGTTCCCTCAGCACTGCCAGGGCCACCTCTGAGCATGTCCCCAAGTGCCACATCCTGTTAAATCCCTGCAGGGATGGGGATTCCACCAGTGCCAGCTGTGCCAGGGCTGGGAAATTCTAATATTAAAGAGAAATCTCAGCTGTAACTGTGCTGTCGCAGGTGATTTTTCATGAATAAGGAAAAGGATAAAGTAAAACTCCAGCCAAAGTCCTGTGTTGACCCAGTGAGTGAGAGATCATTAGGAAATGAGTGGTGTGTGCTTGCCCTTGTGCTGCAGATCAAGGAGTACGAGAAGCTGGACTCGGAGGAGGAGCGGCTGTCGCGGAGCCGGCAGATCTACGACACCTACATCATGAAGGAGCTGCTCTCCTGTTCCCACGTGGGTATCCTGCCCTTTTCCCCCTGCCTGGCAGCAGGGATGGTGCAACACATCTGCTCTTCCATCCACAGGGTGCTCTGGGTTTGGCCAAATTCAGAGTGTTGCTTTTTTATCCTTTATTTTTTGAGGTGTGAAGGTTGGTGGCGTGCTGCAATTTTCATTAAACTTAGTGGCACGCAGAGGAAGTATCAGGATATTTACCTGGTTTATGTTTCTTTAGGCTAAATCTCTGTTTCCAAAAGGATGAAATTAAGTGCAGGGTGTGTGTATAGAGATGTGGCTAAAGTCACTGAAAATACACGTTTCCTCCAGCTGAGGTTTGGGCCCACTGAGCTGTTATTAACACTTTCACGTGCTCTCATTTGAAAGAAGGATTTGCAGGGTGTTATTTGCAGGGTGGTATCGTGCTCTGGGTGGAGGATTTAAGCTTTTTTTTTGCCAAAATGCATTATTTTATTAGTAAAAAGTCCATGTCTCCTTCTGGCTCCGGAGCTGTGCCTGTAAATGGGATTTTTCATGGATTTGTTAAAGGAGGATCATCACCCCCTTTGATTTTTACCTTCCTCCTCTTCATCTTTCCCTCTCCTGCCTTTCTGCTTCAGAATAATCCTGTTATTGGATCATTCTGCACATTTCACACTAAAATTCACTCTAATACACCTGTGGGAGGCCCTATTGATTCCCCCTGGGGTCGGCGTTTCCATGTGAGGAAAAGAACAACAGTGCTGTGACCTGAAATGAAACTCCTGACAGTTCCAACTGTTTGAAATCTTTCTTTTTCTTTTCCAAAAGCCTTTCTCAAAACAAGCTGTAGATCATGTACAAACACATTTAGCCAAGAAACAAGTGCCAGCCAGCCTTTTCCAGGTGAGCTTTCACAGTCTGAACGTTCAGCTTCTCTGACAGAAAGTGACTTTGTAGATATTATGTAAAGAGACAGAATAAATGGGACTGGTACATATTCTGTGCTGTAAGTGGGATTGAAATGCTTTTCCAAGTCAAAATTACAATTTGCTCTTCTTATCTATAATGTTTTCAAGCACATTTAGGAAAGCAAACTATACCTTGGTGTGTGAACAGAAGAGTTTTTATAGTTGTGTAATTTTAAGCCATTAAATGATTTAGAGTAAATCACTTTCCATCAGGAAGATGCTCATCCTGTCAGGGTGAACTGAGCTGCAACAGTGGAGAGATTGTCTTATCCATCATGGGGGTGTTTGTAAGCTTGAATGTCTTTTATCTAAGTGTGATGTATTTTTATATGCTGAAAAAATGTGGAGGTTGCCCTTGGCTGATCTCTCTCTGTGCTCCTGAGCTGTTCTGGCTGTTGCCATGTGGTGATTGCAGTGCTGGGTGATGTCTCAGCACTAACTGGGGGGAGGTTGGGCCATCCCACACCCAGGGGAGGGATTTCCCTGGAAAAAGTCACCTGTGAATTGGAGGTGCTGATCTCCCAGCAAGGACAGAGAGGAGAGAAGCACCACAAAGACGAGGGAGCAGCTCTGGGAGGTTTGGATTCCACAGGGGTGACAATTTATTGTTTAAATACATTTGAAAAAAAGAACTTTTTGCCCCCACACCCCTGCCCCTGGCAAACCCTTAAGGTTTTCTAGCAAATGAAAATATTTTATGTTTGACTTCAGGACACCTGCTCAGATTCCAAAAGCCAGATAAAGCTAAAATGCTTCATTGAGGCTTCTTAAGGACAACCCAGGAGCTGTGTGGGGCCAACGAGAGTTTTCTGTAATGGATGGGATTGCAAAAAGCCATTTATTGTCTGCTTAAATCCTAATTGTGTTTCCTCACCCTTTTTAGCCATATATAGAAGAAATTTGTGATAGTCTCCGAGGAAAAATATTTCAAAAATTTATGGAAAGGTATGAACATGGAATATTACCTGAATTATCTGCCTAATGTAGTGGGAAGTCAGGTCCCTTCGGTACTGCTGTAAATAAGGCTAAAAATGGGTATTAATGCACCATTAATCAAATGGAGTTTATCAGCAAGCTTTGTAAATGCCCAGCTTTGTGGGATATCCTGATCAGTGCCAGGATGTGTGGGTGGAACAGCTGGAAAGCCGAGGGATTTCTCAGTCGCAGCAGGGAGAGGTTGGAGTTTGGGCTCCAAGGTGTGAAAAGGCAGAACTGGGGTTTTGGGGATATTCTGTGAGTGCCCATCTCTGGTGTGGGACTGGGCCCCTTGAAATGGAGGTGTAATAAAGGATTGAAGGCACAGGCCTGGCTCAGCAGAGCCCCCCTCTCCTGCTCCTGTGTCAGGCTCTGGAAAGCTCAGCTGCCACCCAGCAACACCCAAATCCACTCTCTCAACTGCTTTTGCTGCCATTCTGTGATAATTATAAAAATGCCTCCATAAAGCTGTTATTTCTTACTTTGAAAATAAATACTTAATTATTCATGTAGGAATAAGCAACTATTTTATTCTTTTTTTTTTTCCCAAAGCCTGTGGTATTACTGATGTTTTTCCTATTTTAAGATACAATGAGTTTAAAATGTTCCTTGGAGTATATGGAGGTTCATTAACATAAATCGAGCTGCCTCTGTTTTCTTATAATTATCTTCCTCCTGATGTAATTTAAATGTTTGTTAGCTCCAAACGTAGTTGTTTAAAAATTGAAAACCATCTCTGAATGGTTGAAAACCACGCAAGAGAGATGTGGGGACACACTGAGCACTTACAGGGATGAGGTTATCTGCTCTCTTCCTCTCCCAAGGATGTAAAACATGGAGTGTGCTCTGCCTGGGAATTGTTTTTCTTGGTGGGGGTAAGATTACAGTTGGTGAAAGGAAGGCTGTCATTTATTAAACACCACCCCACGCCCTAGCTCAGACAAGATTTTAAATATCAGAGTCTTGACATTTCCTGTAATACTCTACACAATAGTCTCAGACAACTTTTAAACTTTTTTTTTTTCTTTTGCAGTGACAAGTTTACTAGATTTTGTCAATGGAAAAATGTAGAGCTAAATATTCATGTAAGTACTTACAAGTATATTTATCTTGTCAGAGGCTGATACAGGAAAGAGAATGTTCAGTTTTGAATCCTGCTCTGCAAAGGCCTCATTAAGGAGGGTGGTGGATGTCACTGCTCTGCTATTCTTAGGCACAGCCCTGATGATTCCTGTCTGGACGTCCCCTCTGCCTTCCTCAGTTAATAGAATTTTGATTTTTTAATGGCTGGAAGAGCTGAGCTGCCAGAATTGCTGCTCTTTATCAGCCCCAATCTCTGTCCATCTCCCTTTCCCACTCCAGTCCTGCCATGATTCCAGCACCCTCTGAGCCCCTTCCTTTGGCCTCTGCTTTTGTCCTTCTGCACTTCTCTGTGACAACTTGGGCTGCAAAAATAGCCCTGAATGAGACTGGCAGTTTTTGGGAACAACAGCCTCATTCCCCTTGTTCCTACTTCACACTGTAGTGCTTCCAAGTACATGGAAATACCAACAATAAGGGGCTCCTTTTCCAACACAATAAATGCTGTTGAGCTACGGTTGAGGGTCTCACCACATCCATGGATCATTTAGATGTTTTCACAGCGAGTTTTTTAATGCTGAAAAATGAAGGTTTTGTTCTGTCCTTTCTGTTTCCATCTGCAGCTGACCATGAATGATTTTAGTGTACATAGAATAATAGGAAGAGGGGGATTTGGTGAAGTGTACGGCTGCAGAAAAGCAGACACTGGAAAAATGTGAGTATCACACACTCTTAATGGCAGAGGTGATTGCAAACTCTGGACTAGTGAGGAAATCCTTCTAATCATTTCTTAGGGAATCACTGGAAAGCAGCGTCACGTTGCTGTAAAGTTCTTTGTAATGAAGTTTAATCCCCAGAGGTTCTGATTCCTGGCTCACTGGAGGCTCAGTTTGCTCTTGGATCCCGTTCCATGCCATGCAGGGGCTCAGTCTCACACAGCTCCCGGGCACATGGAAATGTCCTGTCAAAACTGGCTGGAAAATGCACCTGTGTTAAAATCAGGTGTGTGCTCCAACAGTTCCCTGGATCAGAGGCTGCCAGGGCACAGGGATGTTCCCATGGAAGCTGTGGTGGCTGCTCCGGTGTCACCTGCTCCAGGGGGAGCTGGGGATGCTGCAGGGACCTGTCCCCAGTGCTGGGCAGTCAGGGCTGTGCCAGGGCCCATTCCCAGTGTGCTGTTCCCGATTTGGGGAATTGCATCAGTGCCTGCCCCATGTGTGGTGAAAGCAGAGATCCCTGCTGCCATTTGGAAGGGGGTATCCCAGTGCTGGGCTTGTGCTTCCCAGAGCTCTCTGTGGGAACTCCAGGGTCAGCCCTGGGTGGTTTTTTATTCTTGTTGTGATCTCACCATTCACACACCTCCCCTAATCATCAGATTTCCATTTCTGGACATCACACCACAATGTTCTGATCTGAGCATCTGGGCATGGGTTTAAGCAGTTGATCTCAATATCAATCCATTTCTTTATTTACACTCCACCCTTTCATCTTGCTTTTCTCCTCACAATTTTAGTCCATGGCCCATCCTCAAACATTTCCCTTCCAAGTGAGCAGGGCATGTGTGAGGTGCCCTGTCTCTGCTTCCAGCTGGCTCCCCTGGCACTTGAGTGTGCCTGACACCCCTGACAATAATAAACTTCTGACTCTGAACAAGTGGAAGACATCTTAATGTTGCTATTATTATATTCAGTATTTCTGCAGTGACTTCAAGTATTTATATTAATGGTCTTACTAACAACGCTGGCTTTATTCTTGCTTTGGTACTTTTTGTCCCTGTACAATTCATTCATTTGTCCATGTACAAAAATAAACATTTTATTTAGCTTGAGGCACGCTCAGCAGGCAGTTCTCAGAGTCCCAGCCATCTCTGTGTCTGAGTAGGGCTCTGGCAGGAGGTGGGTAAACCTTGGGAAGTGAGAAGGGCAGGAAAAGTGAAGCAAAGGACGGGTTTTATCAGATATAAATAGAGCAAATGGAAGTGAAATGTGCTTCCAAATTTGAAGCAAAAGTTTACATGAGGTTCAGCTTCTGGATAGAGGTTTGGTTTAATTCTTTCTTGATCCAAACCTGTCTGCCCATCCCTAACCGAGATCCCATCTCTAACCCAGATCCCATCCCTAACCCAGATCCCATCCCCTCTAGATGGCTGCCTCTGCTGCACTTAGAGCCTTCAATGAGCGTGGGAGAACCCTCCCTTCCCTCCCAGGTAACACCAGCAGTGTTCAGTGAGCACCCACACACCTGAGGCTTCTGCCAACCACCCCTGCAAGGACCTCTGGAGAGGGGTCAGAGCAGGATGCAGGCAGCATTCCAGGGAGAGGGACAGCAGGACAGTGAGAGACTTGATTTGGGACAGGTGCCCAGAGAAGCTGTGGCTGCCCCGTCCCTGGAAGTGTCCAAGGCCAGGTTGGACGGGGCTTGGAGCACCTTGGGATAGTGGAAGGTGTCCCTGCCCATGGCAGGGGGTGGCACTGGATGAATTTAAGGTCCCTTCCCACCCAAATCCTTCTGTGATTTCCATCGGCCTTGAACATCCCCAGTCCCTCTCTCCGGTCAGGGCAGAGCAGGGCAGAGCCAGGGGTTATTTTTACTCACCCTTCACAAACTCCTCAGCAAGAACACATGAATAATATTCCCAGTCTGGAAACTTAAAATTCACCCTCACTCCCCCACTCCCAGCACGCTGATGTCAGGAATGACGTGGCTGTTTCTGGGAGCTGGAGCCGAGGTGAAGCCCCGGAGCTGGCTGGGGCTGGCACAGCGAGGCAGGGATGGGCATTGAAGCACTGCTGTAATGTGGTGTTCTCCTAAAAATCTATGGGTGCCCATGTCTAGGAGTCTTCTATGGAGGAACACGAGTGTCCTTCTCAGTGATGTCTATTAATGAACTCACCCAACGTCTTGGAAAAATACCCAGCCTCCTGTGGTTGCTGGTTGTTAGGGTAACATCCTTTGTGAGCAAAATTTTATTAATTTGTGTAGCACAGATGGTAGAAGACTAAAAAAGCTTTTCTTGTGTGTATCTGACCTTTTTCTGAGTAGAAAGAAAATTAAGGGGGAAAAAAAAAGTGTATATAAAACTCAGTGTGTGTTCGAGAAGATATTGCTTTCCTGGTAGAGTTGAAACTGTTGGAATTAAATGGAACCATAACAGAGTTTCTGTTATTTAATTCCTGTGGCAGATCCTTGCTTGTAGGTATGAGAAAATGAATATGTGTTGTGTAATTCCTATCTCACTGTGATGGCTTGGACATGGAATTATATGTTAAAGCACATTTCTCTGTTAGGAGGCTTCTGCTGGAAATGTGTTAATTCTGGGAGGTTTTGGAGGTTTCATGTTTAGCCTGAAATGATGTTTTTAGTCCTGGGTTTAAGTCTTTCAAGAGCTTGCTTACAGGATCCTGTAAATGTGCAGGGCCTGGCTGCCAGTGAATAGTCCTGACAGAGGAGTTTTTTGTGCTTTTTCTGAATTGTTCTTTTTTCTTCAGGTATGCAATGAAATGTTTAGATAAGAAGAGAATTAAGATGAAGCAAGGAGAAACATTAGCCTTAAATGAAAGAATTATGCTGTCTCTTGTCAGTACAGGAGTAAGTATCACTAGTTGTTATTCTTTCTTCCATGTAATGTAAAAGCTGTTACATAGAATGCATATTCCATCAATTCCGTTGTGTGACATGCAAAAATTAACCCCCACTGGAGCCTCCCCCTGATTCTTGCAATGTGTCTGAAATGAGATGGGAAAACCAAACTTGTTTGATCAGTTTGGGTCCTACAGAATGAGCATCTTTGCTGCAGAGGCTTGAGGGGGTGCCTGTTTCTGAGGTAATTCATCCTCCCCCCCTCCTGACTTTTTAAATATCCTTTTTTAAGTATTTCTGTTTGAAACTTTTCCAGAACACGATTCTGTCTTGTTAAAAAGATTCCTTTTTTGCTCTAGTTACATAGTGCTTTAGTAGAATCTAAAGTGCTACTGCAGAGAAGGCTCCAGTTCATCCTCCCTTTCCTGCTACTCTGATACCCAATTTTTGGTTTTTATGTACTTCAGCTGAGTCAAGGCGTACCAAGCCAGTCTGCCCATGTAGCCTATTTATAAATTGCATTAAGATTGGATTAATTAAAATGAAAACCGAGTAAAAGTTGAGACACATCCATCTGCACCATCACTGGTGTGTGTGAAAAGCCAGCACCTGCCTGGTGTTGGCTCCCCAGCCCTGGGGCACTGGGTGGTGGCTGAGGTGTGTTGGGCTCAGAGGAATTCCAGGCAGGATTGGAGGTGGCTGTGCCCTCGTTGCAGTGACACCGTGGTTGCCATGGCTACGGGTGATGCTGGCAGGGAGGTTCACTTCCCTCACCTTGTGGTGCATGAATTAAACACCCAGTGTGGGAACACATCCCCCGTTCCCAGCAGACACGGGGGGAATGAGGGGGAACGAGGAGGAATCGGGCGTGGTTTTGTTCCAGGCTTGTGCAAGAGCTGTGCAAAGAGCAGAATTCCCTGCAGTGGCAGAGAGCAAACAGTGGGGTTTGTTCTGAGGGACCAGGGCTGTGTCCACAGAGGTCAGAGGATCTTTTCTGTGGGACAGACCTTGGAGATCCTCGAGTCCAGGCGTTATCCCAGCACTGCCACCACTGAGCCAAAGCTCCAGAGAGACCTCAGAGCCCCTTCCAGTGCCTAAAGGGCCTCCAAGAGAGCTGGAGAGAAACTTGGGACAAGGGGGAATGCCTTCCCACTGCCAGAGGGCAGGGTTAGATGGGATATTAGGAAGGAATTCTTCCCAGTGAGGATGGGGAGGCCCTGGCACAGGTTGCCCAGAGAAGCTGTGGCTGTCCCATCGCTGGAAGTGTCCAAGGCCAGGTTGGATGGGGCTTGGAGCAACCTGGGATAGTGGAAGATGTCCCTGCCTTGTGGGGGGTGGAACTGAATGAATTTTAAGGTCCCTTCCAACCCAAACCATTCTGGGATCTGTGATTTATCAGTTCAGACTTTTTATTCAAGTTACCTGTTTTCACCAGAAATAAGTTTAGGCTTGTCCACACGTGTCAGGATTCCTGAAAACCAGTGGGGAGTAGGTCTGTAGCAGAGACTAGACAAGAAATCGAGGCAAATGAGTAATAATTGTCCCATTAACTTCAATTTGTGATTCTGTGGCTCCAGCACTGGATGTGAATTTGCATGTCTAGAGATTCGAAGAGAAAATAGTTGAGGAGCTGCTGGTGGAGGCAGTTTTCTCACAGGCCAGCACACAGTGAGGCTTTGAGCAGGGGGAGCAGCAGGAGGAACCATTTGTTTCCTTAATTAAGGATTATCAGCTCATTAGAGTGACATTTCTTTCAGATTCTCAGGAATTTGAAAGACTTAGAAGGGAGGTTTTGTACAAAGTTCTGCTCGTTCAGGTCAGGTACACCTGGGCAGGAGAGGCTGGAGCACTTGGAATATGCAGGATGAGACAGGTTTGAAAGTGGTGGAATAAGAGAATTCCTTCAACCCCTGAATAGAAGCTGGGGGCTGGAGTGGCACGTGCTGTGCCCAGGGACAGGAGCAGAATGGGACTGGGAAGTTCATCACAGCACAATTAGTCATTTAGCTGGGAATCCAGATGTCTCTGCAAAAGGCATAATAGCAGCTGTGCAGATGACACAGCTGGTTGTGTAATCAGTTCTGTTAATCCACCTAAAGCTCTGGCATTCCCCAGCACTCCTGGAGCAGGGAGCTCCCATGCTGGAGCTGGTCGTGGCTGCGTGGTCAGAGCAGCTTTCCATGGGTTCAGGAGTCCAACAGGCACCTCTGCAGAGCATCTGGAGCCCCTTGGATGGGCCTGGTGGCACCAAACTGGGCTCTGCAGGGCTCGGTGCCCGTTGGTGTCTTTGCTGTGTCACTGTGGTGTAACGGGGACAAACTGTCACCGAGCTTTGGGTTTCCTCTTCTGCAAGGCACGGGCCCCATCTTCCCCTCCCACACAGGCCTTCAGGCTGGAAAGGCATTGTGAAATCCTTGGAAGGTCACAGAGCAGGGAAAAGATTTTACTTTCTGCTAAATACTTAATTTCTTGTAGTAGCCAGTGTTTGCCTGATTTCTGTTCAAAAAACGGGAACGTGGAAATCACCGAGGCGGTGGTGGACCCTGTGAAACCAGCCAGCCCCAAGGTGCTGTTTGTGGAAGGAAGTGGTTATTCCATGAATCTTTTCCTGAGGGTAGGAGGGGATCATTCCATCTGCCTGTTGCAAGACCAGGGGCCGTGCAGGGCTGTGGCTCCTCTCTGTTGTGGCTCCCGGTTTTCTCCTTCTGAAAAACCTCAGCAGTTCAGGCACTTTACCCAGATCTTCTTGAGATATTTTGACTGATGGCTGGATTCAAGATTCCCTTGGAAGGATGATAAATATAATCACAGAATCCTAGAATATCCTCAGTTCTCCTGCCCAGGACACCCCAGGAGACCCACCCACCATGAGGGAGGAGCAATAACCCCCTGAGATCAATAATCTGGTTTTTTGGAGCAGAACAGATACTTGGTTTTCACGTGTTTCAAGCAGGGACTGGCACATCTTCGAGTGAAATGCAGGACACAGCTGCCCTCCAGTTAAAAAGGGACACAGCTGCTCTGTGCTCTGAACACCTTTGTCCCCTCTTTGCTGTCACTTTGTGCCCCAAAGCTGAGTTCTTGGCTTTCAGTGAAGAGTCAGAACCAAAGGTTTCCTCCTAGAGCACTTTTTAATGTGCTAATGTCTTTAAAATATCACATTTCTACATTTTTTAATGGTTGCTCTAATACTTTTTTTTCCTTCCACATGATTTATTACCACAAATTTGACTTCAGCAGTTCTCTGGACTCAATCCAGGATTGTTTGGATGTAAGGAACTCTTTCCAAACTGGTCTTAATTCACACATTAATGTCATAATGTTGCTTGTTTTCATCAGAGCAGAAACTTGACTGCAATGAAGAATTGCTCTCCTGGGAAATTGTTTTCATTGCTTTATGTGTCCTTTAAAAAAATAACTGTAGGGTGGTTTTTTTAAATTTTTGTGCTGTAAAATACTCTTTTGCTGTGGTTTTTGTGTCAGGAAAATACTGCAGTACAGTTTTTCTCTCTGTTAAACAGCGAGAGGATAGTGCTGAAATTAGGAATGCTTACACAAAAATGAGTTATGCATCACATTTACACTTCCAGATAACTTTTATTTTTCAAATCCATAAAAATATCGACAGGCTGTGTTCTGATGTAGAAAAACCCTTTTATTTGTCTGTGTGTGGTGTTTAAATTCTACCACTAAATCCTTCTGGGTAATTAGATTGCCCTGAAATTTTAGGAGTCCTGCTTGGGGACACTTCTGAATTACTCAGTCGATGCAGGAAATTAAGTTAATAATTCTGCTAAAGCTGCTGTTGTGAAGTTAAGTGGCAGCTACAATAGTCCCCAGCACAGGGTTCATAACCAGAGGTGGTATCTCGTGTTAGACACCACATCAGGCTCCTTATTTGTGGGGCCATTTAGGAATGTGGCTTTTCTCCTGGATGTTGTGCAGGTGTTTCACACCCACCCTTCCCCTCTGCAGGGAGCGTTTGGGGGGAGCAAAACACGAAGTGCATTTGGGTTTGGAGCAGGGGATCCCTGGGGTTACAGTGAGGTTTAAAGCCTTTCTATTTGAACCTCGTGGAAGGATGAAGGGGCTCTGAAGTGTCCCTGTCCCTCCCTTTCCTCTGTCCGGAGCCGGCCCCGCGCTGCCCAAGGCCGCCGTGTTTTGCTGTTTCTAAATCGGGAAGGGAGCGAGTTCCTGTCAGAGATTCCCAGAGCTTTCCCTTGCCCGTCCTGCAGCGCCGAGCGCGGCGTTGGAGTCACGTGAGGCCGCGCTCCGCTCCCTGCGGGGTGTCCTGGCCTCCTCTGGGATCGGCTCCCTGCATCCCCTTGGAGCTTTGGGGTCAGACGTGGAATGGGGCAGCACAGCCATTCCCAAAGGGTTCACTGCAGGATCACCAAACAGCCCTGGTTTTGTCCCACAGCCTTCCCTGGAAGGTGTCCCTGCCCATCTGGAACGAGATGAGCTTTAAGGTCCCTCCCAATCCAAAGCATTCCATGATTCCATCCCTTACAGCTTTGGAGAAGAAGTTGGTGAGGTGATAGCCACCCCCAGGAGCCTCCTGGCTTGTATCAGCACTAGTGTGGCCAGCAGGACCAAAGCAGTTCCGTTCTTCATGGAAAGGGTTCTCCAGCCCTGGCACAGCTGCCCAGGGCAGCGGTGGAGTCACGTCCCAGGAAGGATTTAACAGATGTGTGGCTGTGGTACTTGGGGATGTGGGTCAGTGGTGGCCTTGGCAGTGCTAAGGGATGGACTCCATGATCTTAGAGGGCTTTTCCAACCTCAGCAATTCCATAATTATGAATTAGGCCTTGCATCCAGCCCAGGCCCGGTGCAGAGGAGGATCTGCCAGCTGCTGCCGTGGGGTTTTGAATGTGTGTCCTGGCGGTACCAGCACGTGAGCAGACCTTGGGAGCAAAGATGTGTTTTTCCAGTGGAATTTTTTGTGGCTGCTTGTCTTAAACATGGGGTGGATTGAGGTTCCAGGTGCATCTGGAGGTGGGGTGTAACCCATCCCTGCCCTGGCTGCTCTGCTCTGACCTCCTAAACCTGCTCCCACCACCCTCGTGTTGTGGGTGTTGCACGATCTGGACGTTGCTGTTGCTGCTTCCTGAACAATGTAACGCTCCAGAATCCCAACTTCCTGCCTGGTGTGTTCACATTCCTTCAGTCCTCTGTTGGAAATGCTGCTGGGGGCCAAACACCTTTGCTGTCACCTGGGCAGGGCCCTGCCAGGAGGACAGGGGTTACCAGAGTAGCTGCATTTCGGGAGTGAGGATAGAACTTGGGAATACTGGAAAACAGCACAGGAAAAATATCAGATGTATTTTTAGCTTTCCTAAGTCACACTTTGCTCATTGCCCGAGGTGAACCTCTTTGCTCTTCCCTTGCAGGACTGCCCTTTTATAGTCTGTATGACCTATGCCTTCCACACCCCTGACAAGCTCTGCTTCATTCTGGACCTCATGAATGGTAAGCAAGACCCATGTAGATGATGATGATGATGATGTTACAGGAATTTTGGCAGGAGGATTGCTGAGATGGTTGGTCCCTCAAGCCTGGGCTGCTCTGTGAGCTGATTTATTCAGCTCTCCACAAACCAGTGCGTGGTACAGCCTTTTGCTTGTGTGGAAATCCTCTGCTGGATTAGTCACTGAATGCAAATGTTTATGAAATAAATGCATTTTAAAATGGAGTTTCAGACTGATCAAATCTCTGTATGAACTTTTCCCAGCTGTTTTGTCACCACACAGACTTGCAGAGGGTGGGGTTTATCAGGTGTGTGCTCCACAGGTGATAAGAACCTACAAAGGCTGTGCTGTTGCCCCCCAGTGTCACCCTGTCTGCCTGCAGGGTAAGATTTTACTATTCACTTAATTACATCTCAATTCTTCTCGTTTCAGGAGGAGATTTGCACTACCACCTCTCCCAGCACGGAGTGTTTTCTGAAAAAGAGATGAGGTTTTATGCTACTGAAATCATCCTGGGCTTAGAGCACATGCACAATCGCTTCGTGGTGTACAGAGACCTGAAGGTAATGGTTGGTGGGTGCCTGCATCCCCACAGACCCACAGATAACTTCATGGATTGCCTTACCTGAAACCTTTCCTTGGCAGGATTATTTCTTTATCTGCCTGGTTTTTGTAATAAGTTTTCAAAGTCGTTCTAATCCGTGCCATTATGCAGTTTAACCAGCCTGGGAGAGGCTTCCTGGGGGTCACAGTAAATCCTGTGCAGTGTTACTTATCTCCCTGCTGGGAATAATTTAGAGGACCTTCTGTATTTCTGAAAGAGGCCTCTGTGTGTGTGATGGGGAACAACAGCAGGGGAGTTGCTGAGGGGGCTTCACTGACAGTTGGGAGGTCGAGGACAGGTCCCAGAGAAGGGTCCCTGGACCAAGTGACAGCACAAGGGGATGAAAGTCTGCCCAGAGACTGAGAATAAAAGGTGTGAGAGCCACACACAAGACCCTGCTGTGAAGAAACCAAAAGCAACCTGAGGCCAGAATGGATTATTCATTTATTACCTGCTTTGTCTTTCAAACCTTGCCTGGTTGTTCTCTTCTGGTATTCAGTATTTATTTCATAACCTGTGGAGTTCTTGGTAGTGCTCTGTGAGAATGTAGATTTTTATCCAGAAAGTGCCTGGTGTGTTGATGTTAAATGAAAAAAAAGGGCAATTACCAGGGAGTATTGATGTTTGAGTTGCTGTGCTGTGAGAGTTTGCAGTTGTGTCAGCTGGGGAATACCAAGCACTCACCTCCCTGTGTTGGTTTCCAGCCTGCAAATATCCTGCTGGATGAACATGGGCACGTGAGGATATCAGACCTTGGGCTGGCTTGTGACTTCTCCAAAAAGAAGCCACATGCCAGTGTGTAAGTATTATATCTGGGGGCTTTGCTGCACACACAGGTAGTGCTAAGTACATCCTGAATTTGTCTTTATAATTTAACTTTGCTTGAAGGGGAGGAATGACACTTGTGTGGCCCAGGCTTGCTGAGCTGGAGGCTCTAATGAGGTTCTTTGGGCTCCTCTCTGTGTTTTCCTGCACAGTTGTAGCAGCTGATGTGTAGGCATGGCTGGGAGATGACACATTATTTCAGGATGATTCACTGCTCAGAGAAGAACCTGACTGAGTTAAAGTACCAGATTGTTTTAATTGTCCCAAACTGGTAATTAAATATTCCCAAACTGACTAAAATCCTGGATTTATTGTGTCTTTCTCTTTCTGGATCTTTACAGAACTGGAGGCAAATTATGTTTCTTTCTGCCTCTTGCCATCAGGATTTAACTAGGATCTGAATTCCTGGAGTTGTGTGTGGATTCACATCTTACCTGGCACATTTTGTTCTTAGGTCCTCATTTGCCCTGATTTAGTCTCGGAATTTATGCAAAAAGGGGAACTCCAGCCTGTCACACCTCAAAAGATTTGCAATTCAGTAGCTTCTTGAAAAAAGTCCATATGTTTTGAATGTGTCAAGGGTAAAAGCAGTACCTGGTGGCTGCTTCTGGTGGTAGCCAGGGGTGAGCTCAGGAGTGTCCTGTGCTCACACAGGTGACACATGAAACCCATTGGAAGCAAAATAAAATTAATTATTTCCGAGCTGGGCTGTCTTATTAAGAGAACCCTGATGTTTGATGGGTTTTTTTTCCAGTGGTGGTGTTGGATGTAATGAATGTTTTGTGCTGTTGTGCCCTGCAGAGGAACCCACGGGTACATGGCCCCCGAGGTGCTGCAGAAGGGCACAGCCTACGACAGCAGCGCCGACTGGTTCTCCCTGGGCTGCATGCTCTTCAAGCTGCTGAGGGGGTGAGTGGGGCTCCTGCCTTGCCTTTGGGAGCCTGGGGGGGTCTTTGTGGGTGTCCCTTGGGATGTCAGGACATCGTGTGTCACAGATTGTCTGAAATGATCCCTTGGTGCTGACCCATGTCTGTGTGTGGGGCAAAACCAGGCTTTTCCTTCCAAACCAAACCAAACTCAAGCCCTGCTTCCTGTAGTAGCTACAGATGTGGCACATGAGGAAGGCAGGTCCTCTGTCTGCTCTTTGGACTGCTGCTGACAGCAGTTTGCTCCTCTCTTGGCAGCAGGTAGTATTTTAAATGCTGTGATGTTACTCCTTGGAGTGCACTAAGCAGCCCTGTTAAATCGTGAGCTTCATGTCATGCTGAGACCTGGTGTTGTGGAGAAGCTCTTGGCTGCACTGGTGCCTTTTTGTGTGCTACTCAGCCTTCCCTCCTGCAGGGTTTGGGGCAGGTACAAAGTGTGGGTCCTTCCATTTGCCGAATCTGGCCTGTTACCTTATCAGTGTCCAAAGGTACACGATAATTACAGCTTTGTCAGCAATTATCTTCTCGTTAGACTTACGTGTCTAGAATTGATTAATACCATGGGATTTATCTGAGCAGTCAACAAGCACTGATGGGCAAGTGCTTGTTGAAAATGGCATCCTCGCTGTTAATGGCAAGCAAGGCTTTTCACAGCACTTCTCTGTAAAGATTGATCATTAGGTCATCCTGTGTCCTCACACATAATTAATTATGAGCTTTTATCTCCATCCAGACACTGTAAAAAGGAAGGTCAGTGTGTGACTTGTGAATTGAACTCTAGAACTGTATCAGTTTAGCATTAATTGTGCACAAAAGAGACTAAGGGTGCAAATAAAGAAAGAAGTGGTGTTTAAATTACCAGTCTTCGGGCTGTGATTCTCCCTGGCAGAGATGTTCATGGTGGTGTCAGTGCTCAGCCAGAAGCCAGAGCATTATTCACGGTGAACTCTCGTTCCTCATCTGTTCTGAAGCCGATTAAACACATCCCAAAACAAGGGCTGGGCACGTGGTGCCATTTCTTGGTGTTTGGTAAATTTAGTCTGGCACAGAATCTGCCCATAAGTCGCCAGTGAATCATTTTCTTGCCTGATCTACTCAGAGCCTCCTTGTCAAAGCACATGAGGCTGTGTGGGAACCATTTACCTGTCATGCTAAAAAGAGAAGAATTGAAGTCCTGGTCTGTCCATTGCATCCATCAATCAGAACATCTTTGAGGATGAAAGGAAAATAACTTGGGAGTAGCAGGTCTCCAGTTGAAACGTGCTGGTACACTCAGCCATGTGGCAAGCCAGAATGCTTTAGAATAGCTAATTAATGGAATTGATAAGTGAATAACATTTTGATTTCAAAAAATAATCATCCCCTCAAGGTTTGGAAGAAAAGAAGCAGGGAACGTATCCTAAATGTAATTAAAATAACTCTTACTACAGTGCTGCTGCTTTCTTTCATGAAGGACTGTGTGATAAATCTCTAATGTGCCACGGTCTTCCATAGCTTAGAGGAAAATTCAAACTCAAACCAGAATAATAAAGCAGGAAAGGGATAAAGCTGATAATTTACTAGATACCATCAGATATCTTCCCAGTGGCTGATGCTGTGGGATCTGTGATTACCTTCTCTCTTATCTCCTTACTCTCCTTGATGGGGAGTGGTGAGTTCAGTGGGTCATGCTCAGCTTCCCTATAGAAATCCATGGATTTAAATCCCTCTGGGTGATGGCTGCTCGGGGTTTCCTTGTTAGCTGAGAACTGTTCAGGTATTTGGGAGACAGACGTAATTGGTGAGGCATTTGAAACACATCTTTAAGGCCAGGTCACTGTTTAAGAATTACCCAACTTTCTGCTCACCTTCCTGTGGATCTGATTGTTCTGCAGGATTGATGAGGGGGAAGGATGGGACTAACAGGATGCTCCACTCTTTCCTGGCATTGCCACAGCTGAAATACCCTGACATGCTGTGGCTTTACATTTATTAGTGTTTTCTTTTTTTCTTCTTCTTTCCACAGGCACAGCCCTTTCAGGCAGCACAAAACCAAAGATAAGCACGAGATCGACCGGATGACGCTCACCGTGGTAAGGCCTGGCCTCGGTGACATCCCCGTGTTCCCCGAGCCCCCATTTCCCCTAAAACTGCAACTGCACCCCCTGCTCTCCCAGAGAGCTCTGTTTGCACGTGGGGGAGCAGTTGGCAAACACCATCAGAGAAAAGGAAGCAGAGCACACCACTTCCATCGTGGAATATCTCTTTGTGCCTCCTTTCTCCTCAGAACGTGGAGCTCCCGGATTCCTTTTCCCCCGAGCTGAAGTCCCTTCTGGAAGGGCTCCTGCAGCGGGATGTGAGCAAGAGGCTTGGATGCCAAGGAAGAAGGTAGGTGTTGTCTTCTCCTTGGACCTCTGCCTTGAAAAATTTCCACTTCTCTGTCAATGAGTGAATTCATTTCAAGTGAAAATCTGCTTCCTGTTGTGAGGATTTTAATTTTGGAAAGAGAACATTAAAAAGTGCTGCTGCATGGAATTACATTTCAGCTTCCTTTGGTTTGGACATGTTTTTTTGGACAATTTCTGTCCTTATAGCCTTCCCCTGAGTTCCCTGCAGTCATGCTTGCATTGGGTGGTGTTCCTACTTCTCATCCCTCGGTTGTTTTTCTGGTTTTGCCTGATCTGTTTTGGCATGAAATCATATGACTTGACTCAGACATACTGATAGGGAAAATTTATTGCTTATATTGTATCTGTAATGATAGGAGCATATTACACACAAAAAAATACCCCCAATCCCAAAACCACCAAGCAAAAAGCTGTGAATATTGCTGGTGCTGCCTCTTGTCATTTAATTATTGCAAGAAAAGAGCTTTTGTTTTGTTTCTTGACTACAAAACACTCCTTGCTCCTGCCAAGCTCACCTTGCTTGTAGCTGTTCATGAAATTGTTATCTCCTGCTTAAAAAGCCAGTGTGAGACTGGGAGAGGAAAGGAGAGGAGTAAACAACTGTTGGGAAACCATTGGGATGTGTGATAACAGGTAGCTGATGGTCACACCTGAGCCTGGGGCTGGCTCCAGTTCCAGTGGGAGATTCAGAGGGTTTTTGTCTTGGAGCCCTCTTTGATAATGACCCGAGATTGCTTTTCCCTGGGGCCTAACAAGAGTAGTTGATTATTTTCCCATAAAATTTGTGTCATGTGAAATGGTGTGGAGTAATGTGGTTATTTACAAGTGTTGATTGGGATCGGCCAAATGATCCGTATTTGGGATCTGACCCAGATCGGTGTTTGGGGCCTGACACAGAGCAGTTTTTGGGATCTGACCCAGAGCAGTGTTTGGGGCCTGACACAGAGCAGTTTTTGGGATCTGACCCAGAGCAGTGTTTGGGGCCTGACACAGAGCAGTTTTTGGGATCTGACCCAGAGCAGTGTTTGGGGCCTGACACAGAGCAGTTTTTGAGATCTGACACAGAGCAGTTTTTGGGATCTGACCCAGATCCTTGTTTGGGATCTGACACAGAGCAGTGTTGGGATCTGACCCAGATCCTTGTTTGGGATCTGACACAGAGCAGTTTTTGAGATCTGACCCAGATCCTTGTTTGGGATCTGACCCAGATCAGTGTTGGGATCTGACAACAGAGGAACATTGTTTGCTGTTGGAGATGATGGAGTGCCATCAGGAGTTCTTGCCTGCCAGCCCTAGAGCACTATTCCAAGTGTTCCCACATGAAAATCTTCTCTCCTGTTGCTTACTGAGGAATTCTTATGTTTTTCTGGCAAAAGAAGCGTTTCCCCGATGATCTCAAGTGATAGAAGTGTGACCTTTCAAGGCTTTGTATTTCTTGAATCCATTTGAAAAGCCCCTTCATTTGTTGACTTCAGTCACTTCTGTTTTGCAGCGCACAAGAAGTAAAGGAACATCCTTTCTTCAAAGGCATTGATTGGCAGCAAGTCTATTTACAGAAGGTAAAGCATGAAGACAGTAATTTTAGCTTACTTGCTAAAGCAGTAAAAGGAAAATAAACCCAAACAGGTACTGAACAGAAAACTCGAGGGTCACAGTGCCCAGCACTTGTGCTCACTCCCACAAATACAGGGAGGGTTGTTGATGAATATTCATTACCACAGATCTTCCTGGTTGTTAGGGGTGAGTTATTACATTTCCAGGGTCAAATGACTGCGTGGTTTCCTTTCCTTTGCTGCCTCTAAGCTGGGGAGTTTTATCTCCAATTTTTTGAAGGAGCTTTAGTTAAAAGAAATGGCACCGACTTTGCACTGAAGTTTAATTCCAAGGGGAACACTCTGGCACAGTCAAGAGTAATCTGTGCAAAAAACAAAAAGGTTGTGCATAACAACAGAATGGAGTTAAATAATGCCCATTAATTTGTCTTTAACGATGCTGCTTTTGATTTCTAGTACCCTCCCCCCCTGATTCCTCCCCGGGGAGAAGTCAATGCAGCAGATGCTTTTGATATTGGCTCGTTTGATGAAGAGGACACTAAAGGCATTAAGGTACCCAGCTCTCAGTGGTGGAGGGTGGCACTGGGACTGCTGTGCTTGGCTTTCCATGTGTGTGTGGCATTCCTTTGCTTCAGGGCTCTGGATGTGCAAGGAATTCCTTCAGGTTAGGAAACTCAATCCATGCTGGTACCTTGGGCTGGTTCCCTGTTTGGTGTTGCTTGCCAAGTCCTTATGTTTTTAGATTAACTGAAATCTGCTTTTCTTACCTGAAGTTTTATGTGGTAAAGGAGATGTTTCAAATGGTCAGGAAACTATTGGGAAAGCCTCAGATTTTCAAGAATACCATATGGTTTGTGTGCTTAAAAGTTGTGATTTATTTCTGGTACCTTGGAGAAATGGAGCTAAGCCTTATTTTAATAGTTGAGTGGTCAGAGAGTGCTGAGGAAAACTCTTAAAAATGACAAACTATGTTAATAGTAGCAATGTCATAAGTTAGAAAAATGGTAAAAGAAATTTTCAGGTTCTGATTTTATCCAAAATGCAATGAAAAGAATATAAATGATAAAAAAAAGAGAGAAGTTAGAATTGCTGGCCCCTTTGGGACTCATATGAAGGGGGTGACCCCCCTGTGAATTCCTCCACTCTCTGAAGTTTCCCTGGGACTTGGGGACAGCAGGGCTTGGGTCAGTGCCTTTCATTGTTTTCATCACCCATTTCTGCAGTAGATCAGACCTCGTTCTTGTTATTACAGAAGTGAGTCAGGAGGGAAACTAATTGTTCTAAACTTTATAAGCAAAAAGCCCCATTAAGTACTCACTGAGCCTAAAAGGGAGCTCGTCTGTCAGTGTCACCTGCTGTGGTGACAGAAGCTGGCACAGAAAAGTGCAGAGAGCCCAGGGTGTTCTTTATCCCAGAAAATTCCACATTTTCAGCATGGATGTTAGCCTGGCAGGATTCCAGCCTCCTGTAATTCTGGGATGCCAGAATTCAGAGGAACATTTTGCAAGGAGGAACCAGGCAGTCTTTTTATTTATCGAGGGGATCAGATACTGTCAATAAGGTGATCTAGTGAGAAATCCTGTCGCTGCATGTGGATCATCATCAGGTCAGTGCTGTGTCAGCTCCAGTTTGATCTCAGAATCTCATAGCTCAGGCTGCCTGTGGGGTAAATTTACCCTTGGGGGTGAGTCAGGGCAGGGACAGCGCAGCCTCCCTGGGTGTCACAGGTGTCCAGAGGGGACGGGATGGTTCCTGCCCGAGTCAGCTGCCAGAGAGGTGCCAGGAGCCCTCTCTGTTCAAGTCTGAACACCTTGCTCTCCTCCCTGCCCCCTGGGATTGTATTTATCCTGCAGAGTGTCCTGTGGCCCCGAGAGGAGCACGTGAGCTTTAGGTTTATGAGGGGGGAGCCAGCAGGGAATACCTGTGGCTGTTCCCCCTTCCTTGGGGGCCACAGGGAGTCTTTGCAGTTGCAGAGAGATCTTCTGGGTGTGTATTTTCCTGCTGGGATGTGGCCATGGATCTCTGAAAAGGAGGAGAATATCTGTTCCAGGAGTGTCTGGCCTGACTGCAGTGGGAGAATTAAGCCAGTGCTGCTCCCACATCTGTTGCATCCACATGGTCTTAAACCCCTCCAGGGATGGGCACTCCACCACTGCCCTGCTCAGTGCTGGCCAACCCTTTTGGTGTGGAATTTGTTCCTCATTTTCTTCAGTGCAATTCAATTTAAGTACTCAAAGGATTAGTGGAGAAAAGAGCCCTTATAGCAGGAAAATTGAGGTCTGCAGCACATGCTGATGAATTCTGAGGGTTAATTATTAAGAATATGAAGCCAAGCTGTGGAAGCATGTCAGGCATTGCTGTGGAAAAGGTGTCTTATCAGTTATTCATGGAATTTTTGTGCTGAGGAAGTTTTTGTGCAACAAAGTTAAGGATACTGCTGCTTCCATTGGAGTAATTATGTAAATGTGAAGTGTAGAGAGCATTATGGGACAATGCTGAGGATTTTAGAGCTATCCATCCAAACAAGTTTTGAGCAGGTGGCCTGTTCTCTGCACATAAATTAATATCTTTGCTTCAATTAGTGTCTGTGCTTCTCTTGCTTGCATCTGTCTGTTTTGTGAAGGTTTGAGTTCAATCCATCTTGTAAAATAATACTGTTGCATGGGTAACTATTAACTGTTGGGGATGAGAATAGTGAAAGTTATTAAAATGTTGGGTTTTTTGTTGTTTTTCTCTTGCAAGTTGCTTGATAGTGACCAGGAGTTATATAAGAACTTCCCTCTGGTAATATCGGAGCGTTGGCAGCAAGAAGTAGCAGAAACTGTTTATGATGCAGTAAATGCAGACACAGATAAAATTGAGGCCAGAAAAAGGGCTAAAAATAAGCAGCTTGGCCACGAGGAAGGTAATCTGTCCTTACACTTCTCTCATCTTTTGCTGCTAGGTAGTAATTCCTGGGTTTGGAGTTCCACAGGCTCCCGTTGCCGTCATTCCCGGGAATCGTTAGGACTCGTTTAATCACTGTCGTGTTGCTTAAGATGTTTCTTAATGTTTTGAAATGCTGAATGGTGACATCAGGCTTTGGAAAGAGATTCGTGGAATCACAGAGCCCTGGAGCGGTTTGGGTTGGAAAGGACCTTAAAGCCCGTCCAGTTCCAACCCCCTGCCATGGGCAGGGACACCTTCCACTGTCCCAGGTTGCTCCAAGCCCTGTCCAACCTGGCCTTGGACACTTCCAGGGATCCAGGGGCAGCCACAGCTTCTCTGGGCACCCTGTGCCAGAGCCTCCCCACCTTCCCAGTCTGTGGGATTTGATTTCCTGCCCAGGATCTGGGAAGGGCCCCAGGAGGTTTTGCACAGCAAACTGCAGCTTGCACGGGGGTGTTGCATCAAACCCCCAAACTCTGGAGAGCAACATTCAGTGCTTTTAATAACCTCCTCCAGTGAAATACTTCTTTAACAGCCAAGTCCTGTCCTTGGTCCCTGCTCTGCAGCCACAGCAGCTGTGTAGTTAGGGCAGAACTGGGGTTCTGTGTGTGTGTGATCTGAACCTGCTGAGGGCACGGCGGGTCTGGGGCTCCGTCCCCTCCTCACAGAGCTCATGCAGAATGCTTTAGGCTGCACCTCCTGTCTCTTTGCTGACGTCTCCTCTTGGTTTAGATTATGCCCTGGGGAAGGACTGTATCATGCATGGATACATGCTCAAGCTGGGGAACCCTTTCCTGACTCAGTGGCAGCGGCGTTACTTTTACCTCTTCCCCAACCGGCTGGAGTGGCGAGGAGAAGGAGAGTCCCGGGTGAGTGAGGGGCCCTGGGGAGCTGTGGTGGAAGGCAGGTGGAGGTGAGACACACCTGGAGTGCCCAGGAGTTCTCCTGGGGAAGGAGTTTTCTCTGAGTAAAAGCCCAGTGGATCTGAGTAACTTCTCTCTGGTCTCCCTGTAGTTAACGGGTAGCTCACGCTGCACGGAGGAGGCGTAGATTTGGGAAAACCTGTTTGCTCTGTTTTGTCGTGTTTTTAAAGGATTTTGGTAGTTGATGGTGTTGTTTTTCATTTAGGACCTCTGGACTATTTATACAAAAAAACACAAACTGGTAAGGTGACAAATGCTATAGCATTTTATTTCCAAGAAAATGCTATAGTGGCTGTAGTGTAGCCCAGCTGTGCTCACGTGCAGGGCAGATAATTTATGTATTTAGTTGAGGAAGGGTTTGGAATTTAAGACTTTGTGTCCTCTGCAAGTCCATAGGGAGAGTTTTCTTGCACACTGCTGTGTATGTTCTCTTTGTAAGTATTCAGTGCTGAAATATTCCCTTTCAGCTCTTTGAAATAGTAAGATTGGCTTTTTTTTTTGGTAATAACAGTAATGCTTGAAAAATGTATCAAATTATATGCAGCTCTTGAGGGAAAATAGTGAATATTCTGTTTGCAGACACACCTATTTGTAGATTCTTATTTCATGCTGTCATTACTGGCTTTTAGAGCTGATATTTTGTTGTCACTATTGAAGCAACCAAGCCCCCTTGTAAATCTCTGTCTTACCTTCCTATCTATCTTTAGTTCATGACCCAGCCTTCAGAAATAAATGTTTGTGTAATGACTCTTAATGTTCATAACTTAATTCATGTGGGTAGTCCAGGAAAATGAGATAGTGGCTTTATTAGATGGGCGACAGGGGTTTTTTTTTCAATTAATTCTCCGCTCTTTTGCACATGCTGCAGCAAAACCTGCTGACAATGGAACAAATAGTATCTGTTGAAGAAACACAAATTAAAGATAAGAAATGCATCTTACTGAGAATTAAAGGAGGAAAACAGTTTGTTCTACAGTGTGAGGTAAGACTTGTTTTTTGTTAACTTGACCAGATTGTTTTGCATATGATAAACAATTGACAAGTTTTTCAGGTCGTCCTGTTGCACGTTAACTAAGGCACTTGGTGAAGCAGAGCTGAAGTGTTTATCACACTCGAGTTTTGAAAGCAGGAAACCTGCAGCTGTGCCAGTTCCTGTCATGGATTTCAGTGGTATTTGGGCCAAAACGAGTTCAGTTTATTAAATAGCTGAGAACTCCCAAACTTCTCAAGCTCCGTGCGCTCCAGGGGCCTCGTTGGCTCGTGTCTCACTGCGGGGAGCTGCTGGAGCTCGTGAGTGGAAGGGGGAAGTGCTCAAGCCCTCAAAACACTGTACCAGCCTTCGTTGGGGTGATGGAGAAGCCAAGGGCTGCACGTGGGCAATACCCAAAGTTGCTCATTCCTTCAGAAAATTAAAATAGCTTCCCTAAAGTGCTGTCTGAGCGAGAAGACGCTGTCGGCCGCGTAGGATGAAGTGCCAAACTGCTTCTGTGTCTCTTGCAGAGCGACCCCGAGTTTGTTCAGTGGAAAAAAGAGCTGACAGAGGCTTTCACCGAGGCCCAGAGGTTGCTGCGCCGGGCTCCAAAGTTCCTCAATAAATCCCGCTCCACAGTCGTAGAGCTCTCGAAGCCCCCGCTCAGCCACAGGAACAGCAACGGGCTGTAGGAGACACCGACCACGTCCCCACGGGGAGAGCTGCTTGGTGAACCTGCAGAGCGTCCCAGAACCCTTGTGAATGAATGACTTTGTGCAGTCCTGGACGCGGGATGTGCTCGGAAGAGGAGGAATTCGATGTTTACAAGCGTGGGATCACGTCAGGACTCTGTCTCCGGAGGCTGTGCGGACTGGAAGGGTGGCAGGGGAGGGACCCCGCCCCTGGCAGCGCTGGAAGTCACCAAGCGGAGAGGCTGCTCCTTGCTCCCACGCGTCCCCACCCCCGGCGGGGCCCGGCCGAGCTCCGTGTCCCTCTGGAACTACTGATGGAAGGAAGAGGCTTTTTTTCCCCCCGCCGTGCCCTCGCCGGGCGGCCCCGGGCCCGGGGGTGGCGCGGGTGCTGCTGGCTGGGTGACACTCCCGCGGTGACACCGACGGAGCCGGAGCCGCCGCCTGGCCGTGGTGGGTGCCCCTCGCTCTGTCGTGTTGCCGCGTCCTTCCCGACCATTACTGCTGACTCTCTTGATAACCTTGCTCCATACTGCTGATGATCAACAGTGTGACTCTGATGCACTTCGAAGTACTGAATTCTAACTGTCCTGTGGTTTAAATGTTAATTGCTACTTCATGGGAGCGTTGAACTCGAATTATTCCCTGGGTTTGTTGTACTCACTAATAGTAGCTACCACCGTTTTGCTTCTTCTACGTATATGCAGTACTATAACTGACACAATAGAGTAATAATTGGTGAAGAGGAATTTATGGTAGCTTCATCTAGTGCTCTGTTGTATAAATTGACTATTTTAGCACAGTTTTTAAAGAGCAGATTCCTTTTGACAAGTTTACAGTGAACATAAAGACAGTTCTTTTCCATTTCAGGTCAACTGCACTTTTTAAAAAATTAAAAAGAAATGATTCAAATCCAGTGCATTGTAGAGCATGTGCTGGGTTCCGGTGTGTGTGGGTACCTCGGTACGTATTCCGGATCACTCCTCAGTCCTGGGACTCGGGATCCTCCTCTGCTGTACACAGGTGTGTTCCCATAGCATAGAAATGCCCAGAAATCCCCAGTTCCCCCTGGAGCCCGGCCCGGGAGGTTCGTGCACGTATCACAGCTCGGCTTGGGAAAGGATCTCTCATTTTCTGTTCTGAAGAGTTCAAACTGCCCACAGTGAAACCAGTGTGAGAAAACCGAGCGTGGAACTGACAGAACGAGCTGCTCAAATGCCAGGTTTTATGTTAATTCTGCTTGAGGCATCAGGGTGTGTGGGGTGGAAGGGTCTTGCTGAAGGAAAGATCTAATCCTGAGCTGTCCCACAGCTTCCAGCTGGGCCTTGCCCTGGGTGTTGGGGTGATTTGTTAAGAGAGAGGTCAGGGCTGAACTTTTTGCTTTTTTTCCAATTCAGTGAACACCTTAGAGAAGATTTTTTTCTTCCCAGCTACAGAGGTACAACTCTCACAGTCCCTGAAGACGGTGGAATTGTGCCTGTGTAAGTGGGAGCAGAAGTTGTGCGTGGTTTGTCGAGCGTGTGTGGCTGTCAGATCACCACAGAGTTCCTTGGAGAAAAGTAGTAAAAGTGGCTCTGTTTGCTTCTACACGGGGGCTGGGTTTGCTGCAGAGCTTGTGCAAACCCTGGCTGGCCACCTGGGGCTGCACCAAAGGGAAAATGCATTCTAGAAAATACCCCCTGTGAGTCAGTGGTTCCTTTCCATGATTTTTTTCCCCCTCAATTTATTTTCCAAATTATTCTGTATCAAGAGTACCAACCTCTCTGTCATTCCTGTTGAGCATCTCAGCTCCTCTGTAAGGAGCAGTGTCAGAGGTGATTGGTCAAAGGTTGGATTTGATGATCTTGGAGGTCTTTTCCAACCTAAAGTGATTCCATGATTCTGTGTGTGGTATTTAACAAGTGTTTGGGATAGAAAATGTCTCATCCCGCTGGCTGTGGTTCAGCTTTCCCCTACAATACCATGCAGTGCTCTTATTTTCCTCCTTGATTTGGAAAAAAAGCCCTCAGATGGTGTAAAAACCTGCTCACAGATCTTGTGTAACTTGTTTTTACTTTCTTAGTCCCTGATCAGTTCCATTCTTTCCCTTCAGTTATTTTCCATGGCCGGATTTCACTCTCACTCCCTGTCAGCAGATCCCAGTGCCAATGTCAGGGAGGGAGGAACAGGTCATCAGCTGGGAAATTGTGCCTCAAACCCACAGATTTTATATGAAATGAAGGCTGTGTATTGACTTAGGGAAATACATCTCTTTTGGAATGCGATGGAGTTGGGATGGCCCCGGAATATCCTCGTTACCGTGGTCCTTGCTGGCCCATCCAACCCCCAGTGGGAGGGACAGGAAAAGATTTGGATTTCTTTAGCCGATTGATTTATTGACAATTTAAAATAGCTTTGTTTTTGTGACTTGTATCCAACTGTGCAGCTAGGAGAGGAGAGGTTATCACAGTGACCAACTCCTGAACAAAGCTGGGATCCCAGTAAGAAATGGGGCTCTGTGTGGAAGTGACCGGATGTGCTGGTGTGGAGGGAGAGCTGGAATTGCTCCCTCCAAACCAGAAAATCCTGGATACTGCCCCAGACTGCTCCTTCCTGGTGTAGGAACCAGAGTCTCTGAAGTTTTTGTTTTGGACAAAGATTCCTGATGGTGTTAATTTGCAGGAAGGTCTTTGGCTGTGTGTTTGGGAACCCCTTGTTTATTTGGTAATTATTTTGCAAATTCATGAAACTGTTAAAGGAACATGTACTGTGGGGTGTTTTTTGTGGTTTTTTTTTTTTTTTCAGTCCTTCATCCAAGTGTTGGCCATCCTCTTCTGCAAGTGTAAAACTTCTTTCTCTTAGCTGTGTTTGAGCTTTTTGTGTTCTTGTCCCTGGTCCAGTAGAGCCGCAGGCTCACGAATTCTTCCCAAAATGCTGCTGTGAGAGAAGCTGGTGTAATGCTGGAGTGGATCCAGCTGGGATTGACATTCCTGGTATGTTCCCCCGCCCCCCAGCAGGCTTCAAAAAATCTTGGAGCAGGCTAATAATAGCTGGAAGTGTGTCTGGGAAGGGAAGCCTGGCAGGTAGGGAGAGCAACTCCGGGGATAGACCTGGGCTTAGTCACATTGGAGTTTTCCTTAATTTCTTGGGGCTGTCCTGAGCAGGGCCAGGAGTTGGACTCTGATGATCCTTATGGGTCCCTTCCAGCTCAGGATATTCCACGATTCTGTGACTCAGCACCTCCCCTTTAGAACCCCAGCAGAAGTTTTTTCCTCTCCCGCTTCCATCAAGGGGTGAAAACCCAGAAACTGAATTGTGAGGTTGGGTTTGGCTTTGAGATAAATCAGCTGTTTGCAGCCCAGTGTGGAGGTGGTGGAAACGCTGCTCTGTGCTAAAAAAGGCTTGTTCTGGTTGTGCTCCTGCCCATGGTGGACACTGCTGGTGCCCAGAGGAGCTCTCGGGGCTGATGTTCCCTGAGCAGGACCAGCCCCGGCGCTGGGGTGGCTCGGCATCGTCATCCCTCGGGTTTACAGTGAATCAGCTCGTGAGGAGAGAAATCCCTGGAGCTCTGAGTTGCTCTTTCCCTGGCAGCTGGTCAGCTTTAGGACCAGGTTCCTTGATTCCACGTCCATATCCGTGTCCCTGCTGGCACGGCGGTGTCGCCTCCCAGCACGTGGCAGTGACACGGCTCCTCCGCCTCTGAGGTGTTTGCACCCGAAATATCCCTGCAGGGAGGACTGTTTGAAATGTACAGTAGACAATAAATAATTCTAGTTGTGTTGATTAATATAAGGAATGAGTCAGTTCTACAAATTAAAGAGAAAAAAAAAAATCTGAGAAGCGTATTTTGACAAAGCATAGTATTAATTTTAATATTGTAAAAAAAAAAAGGAAAATATCTAAAATATACAGAGAAAATATGTATATCCAAATGTCTGAGGAGTTTCAAGATAATCTACTTTTGTTTCCTGTTGGTTTCTATTCCATGGTGTACATATTGTGTGGATGGAACATTGGCTGTTTTAATACTATTGTTAAATTGTATTTTTATTTTGTGTTAAACTAATCATCACAGACTCAGCTTTATTTTGTTTATGTAAAGGTTGCTATGCTCTGTAGGTATAAACCCGAGAATTCTATTTTAACAGAAAAAGCATTTTATATTATTTATTAAATACATGTTTCTCCAACTTCTGACATTCCACAGAATTTCTGCTCCGTATGTGTATGGAAGTGGCAGCTCCTTTCAAGCAGGATCAGCCAGCTTTATTCTGTTTTTCATGATGTAGTGGGGATAGATTCCCTGAGGCTGTGCAGCCCTTCTCTCCCAGCACAGGGACTCCAGGCTCTGTCAGGACCATCTCAGGTGGCTCCTGAATGCAGAAACACCTGGAAAGCTCCTGCAAATCCACCCCTCAATGTGGTATTTCCAAATTTCCCCTTTATCCCTCAGCGTTCCCAGAGCAAGTGTTTATTCACAGGAGTCTGTGCTGGGTTAATGAGAATTAATGACCTAAATTGGGGCAAGGAGTCAGCTTGGTGTTTGATCCAGCTCAGCCATCAGGGAATTGCAGAGCTCTGTCATTCCGAGGGGAAGGAGCCAGCGGAGGGAGAGCCTGGAGCACTGGACCCAAAATGTCCCTACTGGAGATGGGTTTGGTGTTGGAGGGGGATCCTTAAAAACAGGATCCTGAGGCAGGAGCAGTGCCTGTCCCAGGGCCAGGGCAGGACCCTGTCACATCCCAGGAGGGGAGTGGCCACCCCGGGACCCTGCAGGGACTGACCCTTGGGGGTGTGGGGAGGGTGACCCCCAGGCAGGACCCCCCTGTGGTGCCGTTGCTCCAGGAGCTGCTTCTGCTGAGCACATCTGGGCACATCTGCAGAGCCAACCCCAGCACCTCCCTCGCCAGTGAGGTACAGAAATAGCTCTAAATTTATCAGTTCCTAAAAATAACTCCAGTTGTGAGCATGGTCTGTGCAGTTTGAGGAATACTGGAGGTGTAACACTGTGTGCTCTGAATTTCTGCCGTGGTGAGGCTGGAGGTCTGTGCTGGTCAGGGCTGATCCGTGGCATTTCTGGGGTGAAATGTGGCATTTTCCTGCTGCTGAAGTTCTCTCCTTGCTGAGGGGCTGCCTGGGGCAGGGAGGGATCCCTGCTGTGCTCACCTCAGAGCATTCTCTGCCTTCTTTCCCATTTCCCCCTCTGATCCCACTGGATTTTGGGGTGAGCTGTAGCCCGAGCTGTTCCTGGAGGGAGGGGGAGGCTGGCAGTGGGTGAGACTGTGCTGGTGGCATTGTGGCTCCTTAGTGTCACCCCTGCAAAGGTGCCGTGGTGGGGACAGTGCCGAGACTGCTGGCCTGGGGTGTGTCCAGGCAGGGCTTTGGCAGAGAACCTGGGGCCAGGTGCAGGAAAGTGGCTTTGACCAGGGCCAGGGTTGATCTGGTGACACGATGTGCTTCCAGGCTGGAGAAGGAGATGGGGTGAGGAACGGGCTGGGAAGAGGCTTTCCTGTTGGTAGCAGGCATCTTCTCCTCGGGGAGAGAGCAGAGAGTGGGTGAGATGGCACGAAAAAACGTGTGTGAAAAACAGAATAAAGCAGGAGCATCCTCGGAGAGGGGATTTGTGAGCACTCCCAGTGCCTCACCAGGTCCTTCAAAACAAAAAGGAGCAGATTCACACGAACAGCTACTCGCGATGAAGGAAAACGATCGAAAGAGAACCTGTCCAAAAATGTGTAATTAATGGTAAGCAAAGCCAGGATCTGTAAATAACTTTAGATATTGTATCGATGAGATCATTCCTTGTTTTATGTACTTGGCTCTTTCCATATTTATTGTGGGGAGGAGGGTCCCGGTGCCTGTGAGCTGTGGCCTCGCTCCTCACGGACTGTCCCGGAGTTTACAGCCCCGTCGTGGCGGGTGTGCCACACTCGGTTCTTGCCGCCAGTATTTTTTTAACGGATTATTTTGGCACAGCTAAGCTGCTTCTGTGTGTTGGTCAGTACAACTGCTCTCCCACGACCAGACCCCAATAAAAACCGTCCTTTGCGTGTGTGCCGGCGCCTCGTTCTTTCCGTGTCACCTGTCCCTTCCCGCGCCGGCCGTGAGGCTGTACTGGGCTGTACTGGGCTGTACTGGGCTGTACTGGGATGAGCAGCTGCCTGCAGGGCACAGCTGGATGGACCCCACGCCCCATTGTCCCATGTACAGGTAAGTCCCTTCACTCCCCCCAGCCCCGTGCTTGGTGTTCTGGTGTTTCCGAGGGGCACACTGTCTGTCCTGCAGGTGGGACGGTGCTGGCTGTGCCAGGAGGGCCTGGGAGGCGTGTGATGGGTGACCAAGGGTGGCTTTCTGCAGTGCCACCTGGGAAGGATCATGGGAACTGCATGTCCTCACGCTGTTCCCGGGTGGAATTGGGGCTGGGGAGATGCTTGGACCAACCCTCGGTCTCCTGCCAGGTGACTCCACGCTGACAATCCCATTTCCTTTCTTACTTCCAGAGCTGTTCTGGCTGTGGGTGCCGATGGCCTGGGTGTGTCCGTGGAGCTTTTGGGTCAGATGTGGAGTGGCCGAGGTGGGGGCATTGCACCTCTGCAGCTGGACTGGGCCTGAGCTGGTGACCTGCCCCCTGACTGGCTGTTGGGTGCTGGGGCATGTGGGACACAGGTCCTGCTGGGCCCCGGGGGGTCACCCTTTACCCCATGTGGTCACCACGTGTCCACTCTGCTGCTCCCCTCCCACCTGCCCTGGCCGGGTGCTGACCACGCTGGTGTTGGTGCCAGGGGCTATTTTGAGCTCTGCTCCCAGGTCCTTCTCCAGCTCGGTCCCATCTCAGGGCTGGGGCTGGTGGGGGACACTGGGGTGCTCTGGGGAGCCCTGTGCTGGGCTCCCAGCTCAGGGGTGTCCCCTCGGGCAGCGCCAGAGTGCCCTGGGTGGGCTCACACCAAACCAGAGCAGTTCCCCCATTTCTTTGGGGTGCAGAGGTGTGCACCAAGGGGGCACAAACAGCGTGTCGGGGAGAGCACGGGTGACACACGTGTGCTGGGGAGGGCACGGGTGACACACGCGTCCCAGCCGCTGCAGAGGCCAAGGAACAGGAGAGGGCCCCGCGGTGCCACCGCCTCTCCCCAGCCGAGGCCCCGGTGCCACCGCCGCGGATATTTTTAGCAGTGACATGTGTCACCTCAGCTGCCACCGCGGCGGGGGCGGGGGGAGGCGGGTGCTGACCCTCTGGACGCTCCCCGCGCTGCCGCCGCCGCTCTCGGCTCGCCGGGGTCCCGCGGAGCCCGGTGCTGGTGTGGGACATCAGCCCCCTGCTCCCACCGCCCCCACCAGGTACAGGCGCTTGGGGGGGCTCGGGGTGGGGGTCGGGGTCCGGACGGGCTCTGTGGGTGCCCCTCGGCCGGGAGGGTTATTTTTAGTTGGGAATGGATGGCGATAGCGGCGGCCCCGGCTCCGGGGGCGGCTGTGCTGCGGAAAGGAGCGCGGCAGGGCAGCGGTGGGAGCGGGGATGGGGGACGGGGACGGTGCTCCCTGCCCTGCGCAGGGTGGTGGCTGGGGACCCCTCAATGGCCTCGGCTGGTGGCACTCACCAGAGTGGCAGCGTGGCCCAAATAAGGACCAGACACAAACGCCCGCGGCCCAGCTGGGGCTGCATCCTGAGCGGAGGGAGCGCAGTGCTGGTGATGGCGGTCCCGGGCCCCCCCGGTGCCACCCTGGGCGCTTGGTCAAGGCACGTCCCCTCCGTGCCTCGGTTTCCCCGTGTGCCGGGCAAGACGGAGGGTTCCGCTCCGGCCGAGGGGTGACAATGCTCGCCCCCTCCTGTCGCTCGCCCCCTCCGGGCTGTGCGGTGCCATCGGGGCCGGTTCTGCCGGGACCGCGGAGCCCGGCTGGGGGGACAGCGCGGGGGCAGCGCCGGTCCCTGAGGGCACGTGGCGCTCGGGGCAGCCGCCCGGGAAGGCAAGTGACATTCCCCAACCCGCTCCTGGCCGCTGCGGCGCTCCTGCCCTTTACTGTACAAGGAGATGCGGCTGCCGGAGAGCGCAGCGGGGCCGGGCGAGCCCCGGCGCGCTCGGTGCATGAATGATCCCGACAGGTGAAGCCGGGGTCAGCCCCAAGTGGGGCACGGACGGGCTCCTGCGGCCACCCAGCCTGGGGCCGTGGGGTGCCACCATCACCCCCGTGTGCCACCAACCCTGTGTGCCACCACCTCTCCACGCCGCCTGGTCGCTGCCGGGGCTGGAGGTGGCCGCTGGCGGCCGTGCCCTCCCCAGCACTGCCACAGCACCCGTCCCCTGCCGTGTCCCAGTTGGTGCAACGAGCTCAGGTGGGCAGTGCCCGGCAAGGTCACGGTGCTGCCGGCCTGGCACAGCTCTGGGGCCAGCAGCAGCCCCTGGCTAACTCTCTCCTCTCTCTCTGCCCGGCGTGTCCCCTCGTGTCTCCTCACAGCACCGTCCTGCTCGCTGCCACCATGGCCATCTCCTCGCGCCTCGCGCTCTGGGAGCAGAAGGAAAGTCTCGGTCCAGGCTGGCACTGGTGGTGTTTTGGGGCTGGGTGGGGGCTCAGTGCTGGGGGGGTGTCACTGCAGCAGCCCCAGGGGTCACATCCCCACAGCTCCCTGTGCACATCCTTGTGCTGTGTCCGACCCCCAGGCTCTGGGCTCCTTCACAGCCTGAGTGTTCTGGTTTGAGTGATTTTTGCCTGCCTGGGTGAGCCTGGCAGGAGGCCGCAAGGTTTGATGCTGGTGCTGCTGCTGGGAAAGCTGTGGGAAGCGGGGCTGGTTTTGGCCTGGGGCCTGGCACGGAAGGATCTGCAGGGCTGCATGTGGCTGCGGTGATGCTGGAGCTGCTGCTTGCCTGGCTGCAGCCAGGACGGTTCCTCCTGTGGCCGTGCCAGGGCTGCTGGCACAGAGCAGAGCTGGCAGCGCTCACAGGCTCCTGCTGTGCCAACCTTCAGGGGCTGCACCAACCTGGGCGCTTCTCTCTGGGCTCTTCTTCTCAGTGCTTCTCCTCCCACAGCATCCCTGACCCAGCCTGGTGCCCACGGGTGCCCGGCAGGAGCCTGGGCAGCGCCCCAGCCTGAGCAGGGTGCTGGTGCTCAGCCCTGCTGCCACTAACGGGCTGTGCTGGCTCCTGTCCCTGTCCCTGTGCCTGCCCCGTGACCCACCTCTGCTGCTCCCACAAACAGATTCGTGACGAGGACCGGGGGCCACCCCCGTCTGCACCCCCCCTGCTCCTGTCGGTCATCCCGGGGGGGTTCATCAAGCAGCTCGTGCGGGAGACCGAGCAGGAGGCCAAGGCGGCACGGCGGAGGAAGGAGAGCAGGGTGGGCACCAAGGAGGAGGTGAGCGCTGAGGGACCCCACGCAGCACCCGGGGGGGCTGGGTGTCCCCGCGTGTCCGCAGGTGTCACACCCGGCTCCTCTCCTTTGCTTGGCAGCCCGTGGGGAAGGACGGCGAGGCCCGAGGAGGAGGGGCCGGCGAGGGGCCACTGCGGAGCGGGCTGAAGGCTGAGGGGCAGGGGGGCAAGGCGGTCACAGCCCCAACAAACAAGGAGCTGTCCCCTGAGAAGGCTGTGCCGGGGACTGTCCCCAGCAAAACCCCGGCCCCTGCACCTGACCCAGCAGTGCCTGCCCCCAAACCAGCGGAGACACCCCCAAAAAGGGCAGAGGCGCCCGGCAAACCAGCAGAGACACCCCCCAAAAAAGCAGAAACCTCCCCCAAAAAAGCAGAAACATCCCCCAAAACAGCAGCGCCTCCTCCCAAACTGGTGGAGACACCCCCAAAAAGAGCAGAGACCCCCTGCAAACCAGCAGAGACGTCCTCAAAACCAGCAGAAACTTCTCCCAAAACAGCAGAGGCTTCCTCCAAACCAGCAGAGACCACCCCCAAACCAACTGAGACCCCTCGTCCAGGGGCTCCCAAGGTGGGAAAGCCATTGTGCCCTGGGAAGACCCCTAAAGACCCCTGCCTGGGGGGCAGCCCCCCAGCTCCTGCCCCTGCATCCAGCCAGGGCCCCCAGCGTGGCAGCAAAGTCCCAGTGAAGGAAGGGGAAGCGCCCAAGGGGACAGTCCTTGAAGGCACCAAGAAGGAGAAGGGGACAANGAAGGCAGCCCCGGGCCTGGATGGGCAGTGAGGGGCAGGAGTGTGGAATTGTCCCTGCCCGTGGGGCAAAGGCCGTTTGTTCAGCTCAGTTTTCCTCCTGCCCAATTCCCGTCTCTCCGCCCCGCAGGCTCCGAGGGACGTTTGGTACGAAGCAGAGAAGGTCTGGCTGCTGCAGCAGGACGGGTTCACGCTCGGTAACTCTCCCTCCTCCGCCCTGGCTTTCCAGCGCCAGGGATGAGACGTGCTGGGAGCAGGGCGGGCTCCGGGTGCTGTGCCCGGCTGTGCCCCGCTGGGGCCGGGGTTGGATTTGTCCCCTTGGCTTCTCCCCACGCCACAGCCGGCTCTGCCCCGGGCTGCCCCACACCAGGGACGCTCATCAGCCTCTCGTTCAGCCACACAGCTGAAGCCAGACGTGGGGACACCGGAGCTGCCGGCGGGGAGGGTGAGGGTGCGCCGGGACGAGGACGGCACCGTCACCGAGGTGGACGAGGACAGCGTGCAGAGGGTGAGCCCCCTCCCCAGCCTGGGCTGGTGCAGGACAGTGCCCGGGCACAGCGATGCTTCTCAGGCCACCGTCCCGGGCTGGCTGTGCCCAAGGTGTCGGGGTGCCAGCGGCTCTGGCACAGCCCTGCCGTGACAGCAGAACTCTCTGTCTCTCATCCCGCAGACCAACCCCCCCAGCCTGGACCAGGCCGAGGATCTGGCCGCTCTCATCAACCTCAACGAGTGCAGCGTCATGAACACGCTGCGGCAGCGCTTCCGTGCCCGCCTGCCCTGCACGTACGCGGGGCCCGGCCTGGTGGCCATCGCCACCGGCCCCGCGCCCGCCGGCGGTGCCGCCAAGGTGAGAGAGGGCACCTGGGGCTGCGGGATCTCCCGTGGGAAGCGGCCACCAACCCACCCTGGGGACAGTGGCGGAGGGCGCCGGGCGCGGCGGGGCCGGCAGGTGGCACCGTGGGACCGTCACAGTGCGGGGACAGTCGGGACCGGGGATGCTCTGGGGACATTCAGGGCCGGGGATGCTCAGGGGACATCTGGGATTTGGGATGCTCTGGGGACATTCAGGGCCAAGGATGCTCAGGGGACATCTGGGATTTGGGATGCTCTAAGGACACGCAGGACTGGGGATGTTCTGGAAGAGGGATGCTCTGGGGACACTCAGG
>VZTH01000415.1:0-98713 GCA_013397815.1 Aleadryas rufinucha
TATATATATATATACAGTCTGACCAAATCTGTATCACTACAGATGATCAAACACAACAGTATTCCAAACATGGCTGCTGGTGATCCATCAACAATTTTTCCCTGGTTGTCATGTAGTAGAATCCTCTTTAATTTAAATATTCTTGCTAGCGCACCAAATGATACTGTAAGCATTAGATAAATGCCCAGATCTCCTTTTTTGTTGTTGTTCTTCCCCCACCCTCCATGTAAGAGTCTGTGAAAATTAAAAATATTTCGAAGTGAGTGTAAACACAGAGGTATAATTGCTAAATTTCTCACAGTAACTTTGAAATATGTACAACTGTATTTGTATGCACCAATCAGAAACCACAGAGGGAACAGGGTAAAAAAAATCACTCAGAAAGACTCTCCTCATTACATTATAATGTCTTTAAAGTATGTCACATGTTAGATCTAAACTGCTTGACAGGTAGCCATATTAAAGACTTTTATGAATATAATCAATGTAATTCTCAATAGTTATATTTCTAATAACCAATTTGCTGACTTCATGTTCTTGTCAGGATAATTTATATATATATACACCATATGTTCTGTGAAATTTTTCTTTGCCCAGGTGAGCATTTAATCTTCCTTTCTCCCTAAAGGAATTATCCACATCCCTCAAATCAGAGGATCCTCCACTTATTTTTCCCGTCTGTCAGACCTTCCAGCCGTAAGACCTCAAGTCATAATGATCATCTTTTCAGCAGAGGGCAGCATATGGCATTCTCAGAGTCCATCAGTTCCACTGTTTAATTGGCTGTAGAAATCACTGTTGAGCTAAAGCTGATTCTGAAGCCCTTCCAACTCTTCTTGACTCTTAGGCAAGATTCAGATTTTGGTATCCTTTGTGATTGTGTAGAATATTTCTCAGGGGAATGACCTGTAGTAATGAATCTGTTGAATAAAATGAAAGTTGTTTTTCCTTTTTCTTTATTGTTACAAGAAAGGAATATTCCTCTGGTTGAAATTTTCTTAGTAATGATAGTAAAGATTACATTGTTCCAATAAATTGAATAGATGCTAAATATTTGCATCTCAGATACATTTCATCGTTGGTAATCTTAAACCCTTGTCTTCATAATAATGGTAAATCTGTTATGGGGAGAAAGGCTTGGCAAACCATTTGATATTGGGAATCAGACTGCCTAACACTCTGAGCTACTAATACTGTTATACAATAATTTCAAAAAAATAAACATTTTTTTTTAAACAAACTTTTTCCCTTCCATTCTGTGTAGAAAGAAGAATGGGTTTACATCATGTTTTGTTATTCACATTTTGATTTTTTAATTATATCACATTTTACTGTTTTTCTTTCATTTTTTAAAATAACAACAAATGCTTTCTAATTTACATACATTCAAAAGTTCTCAAAATGACAGTTCATTCTTTTTGCCTGCTGCAAAGGCCTCTTGATAGATTGAGAAGTTTAGCAAAGTTTTTACAATACCACACAATCTCTGTTTTCTGTGAGCTACAAAATCATAGAGTATTTTGGATTGTAAAGGACCTTTGAAGGTCATCTTGTCCAACGCATCTGCAATGAGCAGGTACATCTTCAACTAGATTAGGTTGCTTGTAGCCCCGACCAACCTGGCCTTCAGTTTCTGTGGGTGGGCCATATACACCCCACCCACGGAATGTATGGAGTGACTGATTCTTGTAACCTTGATGGTGGAATAAAATAAGAGAAACAAATGTTTTAAGAATTGCTCCACATTTTTTGTTTGGTAACTCTGGGAGAATGTATTGTTGTATGAGTCATCCTGAATTTCTGTTTTGCTGTTGCTTGAAGTATCTGTTGTTTTTCACAGAAGGGCAGAAAATTTGTAGGTGGATTATCTTTTGATAAGGTTTCATGCCAGCAAGTGTCTTAGCAGTGACAATGAATGCCCAAAACTCAAATGTAGAAATTGTTTGTTGCTCCATGTACCATAGTACCATGAGCATTAACATGAAAGAGGTATTTCTGAATCACTTTAAGGGGGAAATAAAAAGTAGTAATTTGCAGCTCTTAACTAGTTAATAGACAGTGCTGAGTTGATTGAGTCTTACTATAGAGGAGATCAAAAAATCTGTTGACTTTACAGAAAGGGAAACATATTCTAAACATAGGTTGACATTTAAGCGTGGTTGACATTAAAGACAAAGCCTTGAAAGTGGCTTGGATTAGCTCACACTGTTTGGAGGGCCAGATAGAGGTTTGTTGGTCTAGCAGCAAAAGAGTTTTATTCTAAGTGCTTAAGTTGTTCATCTTTGGCTGAGTATTAAGACTGTTGGTCTTCATGAAAATATGGTTTCTGGATATGATGGTTAACTGTCTTGTGAAGTTTCATTCTAATCCCTTAGAGAGTTTTGAACCATTTGACTCTGTCACTTGAGTGTTTTACCACTGTTAATGTAATGTGTTTGTACAGTTCCACTGTGCCTCCTGTTTATTGTTTTATTTTTCATATTTATTTAAAAACCTTCAAAAATATTTTCTATATATTAAATGTGTAATATTAATTTGTTTGGCCCCATCTTTTTCAATTTTGTTTCTTGTTCTCATTTCTTGAAGTAGTATAGTCATGGAGAATCTGTTCTTTCTCCACTTTGATATCCTCGGATATCTGTATCCTTTCCATAGGAATTTTTCCAACCTTATTACTGACTAGCAATAAAGCACACAGAAGTGAGTGTGACAGCCTATGTAATTTAGAACACTTAATTTATCTATTATATCATCCATTGAGTGATAGCATAATTTGGGCAATTTTAAGTGTGGCATAACCACCCAGTGAGTGGTTAAACCTCTACAGTGAGTGTAGCATGTCTGACATATGATTTGGCAGCTGGAATTTACTCTCTAAGAAACCCCAAAAGATCCCTTGAAGAACTTCAGCTTGGAATACTTCCTGAGCACAAACACTGCTTGTGGTATTTCAGTAAAGAAATCTTGGAGCCTTCAACCTATTGTTTCAAAATATTTGAAATTATTATGGCTCTGCATACACTGGAAAAATGTTCTTTTAAACCAAGAGTTTTGAGCCATTCCTCGTTTTTCCTGACCCTGAGGTTAATATGTATTCTGAAAGTCCTTTAGAACAAGCTGATGAGGTTATTGAAGTTATGCTGGGGAAAATATTGTCTCAAGACTTTTTCTGAGTTTTCTGTCTATTTTGTCAGAGCAGAGGACAAGTTCTCAATGTTGGGTATAAGCTTTCCATTTTCTATACTGGTCCTATCACCATCATAGTTAAATAGTTTTCAGCTATCATTTAAGACTTGCTTAAGGCTATTTCACACTATTTTAACTGTTGAAAATTACTTAAGCGGGCGCCTTGCATCACTTTTGTTTCTGGGAGTGCCCACTCTTGGCAATTAAATAGAACCTTGAAGTAGGATAGTAGTAAGGATTCAAACCTTATTGAATTTTGAATTCCAGCCTGCATAGCTATGTCACATTTGCTTTAATCCAGAACAGCCACTTCATCTTCGACCTCTCAGCCCTGCTGCTCAAGGGAAACATACAAAATACCTTCAAAAGATAATTCTGGAACTAAAATTCATAACTCTGCTGGGCACTAAAAACCATGGACTCAACAGAGACATTGGTTTTATGGCACATTATATTTTTTACCACCCTAGGATAACCTTTCCATGCTGCACAGACAATAAATTACTTGTGTCTCTTTTGCTCTCCATCTCTCTGTCCCATAGGAGCAAACAAATGTATTGTCTTTTCCTTTGTAATATTTCTCTGCCTCATATTTATGCGCTGTCTTATCTTTTAGTTAATTCAATTGGTTTGATTAAATTAAAACCAGAGTGATTGTTCTCAACTTTTATTTAGTTTGAAAGATTGTGATTTCTACTTCGGGGTGGAGGAAAGTTTTGAATACCTGAAAGCTTGTCATTTTTCCCTCAAATATTTCATTTAGTCAACTAAGAGATAGCAACAGTTGTTATAAACACTGCGTATTTGTACTATTAGAGCACATGACTAGAGTAGTACCACTTAATATACATAAATGTGATGACTACATATAACTAATTTCTCTCATTTGTTTCCAGGAGTTTTATAGTAGTTCAGTCTTTTAATAAACAATTTTTCCTGTCCAAACTCCTTGGTAGCTATGTTTTTGTATTTTTAATATTTTCTATTTATTTTTCTTGTGTTATTGTGCATGTGGTTTGTAAAACATTTTGAGACTGATCTGGCTGAGGAGCAATGTGTGTTTGTCCTGTTTCTTATTTCCCAACAAAAGTGGAAGCAACTAAAGAAGCAAAATGCACTCGATCATGAATATCCCTGTTTCCAAGATTAAACACTCTTTACAGAATTTGCTAATTTCTTGGTGCTCAGTGACATCCTCTGAAAAGATGATAAACTTCAAGCTGTATCATCAGCATCTGAACTCTATTCAGTTTCTAATACAGTCAATAGTGCTTTGATAAAGCTGGAAATGCTGAAATGCTGACAGTTTCTAAGATAATCCTTTAAATAGTGGTTGCCAGTACCAATACATTTTAAAAACAAAAAAATATTGCTCAGAAAAAAATGCAATAAAATGATGTGTGTATTACATACCCTTCACATCAGAGATTCCTCAGTGAAAAAAACCCAAAATAAATAGCATATGCTGTCTCTGCAGGTCTCAGACATCACAGGAGATTCTTCTGAATACACCCTTATGGTTTAGTGCTTATTCTTAGATGGGAGAAACAATGCCATAAATTCGAATCTTGCGTCTGTCTCTGGTTTTATAAAACTTCAGTAAAACAAATGAAAGAAAACAAAGAAGGTACAGTATTTGGGCTCATGGCATTATGACATCCCATCTGAGTAGACAACACAAATAGCCTGCAGCATAGATCAACTTTATCTGTGGTCTTGTCATGTTTCAGAAACTGGGCTTGGTCAGCATAAGGTACAAAGCCTGTAAGAAAACTGTTCATAATTCAGGAAGTGGTGCATGTAGTTCAGCTGTTTTGTAATGTTTTTCCAAGATCTATAGAATGTCTTATTACAATTAAAGGGGATAATTTTTTTCTCAGTGGAGGATGATATGAGAAGAAACCCAAATCTTTTCATTATAACCTCCCCCTTAGTGCTTTTTTTCTTTTTTTTCCCCCCCTTTTTAGATTTTGTTGGTTTTTTTAACATTTTTGCAAATGCTTCTGGTGGTAATCACTGGTTTTTACAATTAAATATGATTGAACTATATTTAGCTTCAATCCCCTTAAGAAATTTAGATTCACATCTGGTTATTTTTCTTAGTGTGACCAGACAGCAATACTGTCTTTTTTTGGTGTGTATGGGCCTACCTAGCAAAATTACAATTCAGACACGTGTGTGTTTTGTGATAACGTCAGGAAGCTATGAATTTTTTGTAGGGTTTATTATTTCATATTTAAAATTTAAACTTAAATCTCTGTTGTAACAAACCCAGAACACTCACAAGACTAGTAATTTTTGAACATGATGCTCATCTGCTACTGACCCTGCAGAAAAGATTCAGTGTTTTTTCAAAATGCTCTTTGTTGTGACAAGCACTAAATGATAGAAACATTACTGCCAGAGCATTGGTCCTAGTTGGTCTACTGAGTAAAGACCTGTTACAAATCCAGTATCAGTTCTCTGTCTACCCTTTTGTTTAATATAGAGACTGTGTATCACTTTTATTATATGATAGAATCTCATATTCCTAACATAGACCCAAAATAACAGTAGAGTTGGATTTTTAAATTATTTTTATTTTTTATAATTATATTATGTTAATGGAACACAAATTGTGTGTTTGAATGATATTTTCTATTTAATTTATATTTTTATTTGCTCTTAAGTATATCATGCTATTAAAAAGAAACCTAATCTGTTTTTGTGTATGTGCATTTAGAAAATTCTAAGGTTTTAATTCATTTTGTGAAATTTCAGTTGCACAATACTACAGTATTTGTCAGACCAAAAGAAAGAACTTAAATCTGTCCTTGCCCTCCCTGCTGTAGAATTTAATAAAATTATGAATCTTCTTTCTTGATAGGTTAGTGAAATTAAATTGTTTTCCAGTGTATATAAGTAAAGTTTAGTCTTTGCTGGTGAAACTGAAGCATTTTCTTAAAAATCCATTGTTGTAGAAACAGAGGGTTAAGGCAGGTTGAAGCACTGACCTGTACAGGATCTCTCACCCTGTACAACATTAATAATGGATGTCACTATTTACTAGTCCTCAAGAGCCCACTTTAGAATATATCATATTTACTGTGAAACTTGAATAAAGGCAGATGCTGAAGAAAATGTGTTGTATACAATCAGCCATAGGTGAGTTTATTATTATAAATCCTGAAAGAATCCTGACTACTTCCAGGACTTTTACTGTCCTTCTTCCTAGCCTTTAAAAATACCTCTCGCCCTCTATTTACTGTTTAGACAAGTAGTCTCAGTGTGGCATTTTTTAATGCTGGATTTAACAAAATTTTATTAATGCAATGTGTTCTATGTATGATTAATTCGTGCTGGGAGTTTTCTTAACAGGGTGATTTGAGTGGAAATGCCATCCTTTGGCAGCTTTCTAATTTCCTCATGGAATGGGGTTGGCATCCTTACATCCAAAACAGAGAATGTTGCTCTTTGAAGAAAAAAACTCACATTCTTCAAAGAACAAGGCTGTAACTATCCCTGTGGCCCAGTAGCGGGAATTAAGACACTTGGTTCCTTTGTCTTTTCCAGTTTCAGTGGAATGGTGAGATTGGGAACTAAGGGTTTGGTTCCAGGCTGTAGAGAACAGCTAGTCTGAACATTATGGAGTCTTCTGGTTTGTTCTTTACAGCCTGGTTGAGTTTTACTTATCATTTGTTCTTTCTCCTCCTATCTTCTTTCCCCAGGTCTCTATCTCAATAATCTTGATTGCACATTTTCTGCATTTGTTCAGTTCTTCTATTCTCTGATCTGTCCCTAAATCATCTAATGTTGGACTTTTCCAGACTCACTATCATTCCTGACACTTCTTTTTTAGTTCTGTTTAACCAACTGTGCTTGGAGTCACTTGAACCAACTGACTTTATATCAGTTGAGGTCCCACTCAGTCTGCCTATGCAAATAATTTCTTTATTTCAGTCTCACTCAGTTCATGGCATGGTAGTTCTTCTGTACTCTCTTTTGCTTTCAAGCAGTAGTCCCACTGCTGTGGTGCTTAGTTCTCAGCCCTAGCCATCCTAATCTGTCAATCCAAGGCCTCTAACATAAATCAGGAGTTTTACTCATGTCCTTGCTGTGCTTTCTTCCATTCTACTGGCACACAGATCCCTCTCTCTCCAATTTACCCTCTGGTAGTACTGTCTTTGGAGAGCATAGGCAAGACAGTTTCTTCATTCTCCCAAAATATGGATTGGAATATAGCAAAAAAAGTGCATTATGGGGGAAATATAGGATAAGTCTTGGGACGGCAATCACTTTGTGCAGGTGGAATCATTCATGATTTCAGTTCTCAGCTGTTACATGTTTCTCCTGCCCTTGTTGTGACTACAGTTTTCAAAACCTTTTTCTCTTGTCCAGGTTTGGATAAATTTTCATATCATGCTGAAATTAAGCCCAACTTTGCTTTACCTGAGATTAGCTCAGTTGGTAAGTGCATGGTGCTAATAATGCCAAGGTTGTGGGTTCAATCCCTGTATGGGCCATTCACTTAAGAGTTGGATTTGATGATCCTTGTAGGTCCCATCCTTCTCAGAGTATGCAGTGACTCTGTGATTGCGATTTAGACCCAAAAATTCCCAGAGTAGACGGTTTTTCTTAAAGGTAAAATAATGTATTCTCCCCACCTACTTTCTTTTTGGGAGCAAATAATTAGGGTGAAACTACACCTGTTGTAGTTTGCTTCAGTGTCATTTGAAGGTGTCAAGTTATTACTTGTATCTAGGAAATATTCTTTGAATTTTTGAGTTTGCCTTTGAAGTTGTTTGAGTGAGTTTATCAACTACTTTCTAGGATGGATTAATAATTTTTTGGAAAGCAAGGATCTACTGAACTAGTACTTTTATGGAAATTTTCAGCTTGAAAAAAATGAATAAGTTCTGCAGATCTCTAATTTAGTACTAGCAAAATAGTTTGATTTGAAAAACAGTAAAGTGATTGTTGAGGAATATAGTATCAGAGGAGAGAAGTATCTCCAAAACACTTTTACCAATATGTCAGTGGTTTCAGTCCCTTCCTGAAAAATAAGGGGTTCTACCATTACATCTCTCTGCAGGGGAATGAACCTCTATTTTTCTTTTTCTAAAAGAGTGCTCTGGTGATCTAGGTTGTTCTAGATAGACTGATTTTGATCTTTTTTTCTGGAAATGTTTTATACTGCATGAATTATACAGGGTAGATATACATCATTAATTTGTTGGGTTTTTTTCTTAATTCTCTCTGAAGCACAAATACCTTTATATCCCTCAGCCTTTGCCTTACTCTAAATATAGGCCAACTTCATTGCCCTGACCTGGCTGTGGAGATCAAAATGGCTTTAGATTGTGTTAGAATTGGTAGGAAAAGACTTTGGTTGAAATCCATTCTGAATCATGTTTAGAGTAGATTGAGCAGTAATGTCTTTTTTATTTTGTTTTGTTCTGATTCAATCACCATATTAGTAAATAGCCCATACAAAGTAGACTGGCATTAGCAGAAGAAACACCAAGCCAAATAACCTTTAGCCTCATGCATTGTCCTGGATAACACTTGATGAAATTTTCGTCTTCTTACAGGTGGGAGCTGAAACAATCTTTTGTAATCTTCATGGATTCCTTTCCATTGATTACTGGAGTTCATTTCATAGAGCTGTAATCTGATTGTTTAGCTAGACAACAAAAATAAATTGCAGTTCCCACCATCTCAATCCTTAGTTCCAAAAAACAACATGTGGAAAACAGCTAGTGTCCATACTACATAATTGAGATTTAAGGAGGGACTTTAGAAATTTAGATTGCTTATGTCTGGCTCTAAAAGTGCCTTGTAAGGTTTTGTCTATGCTTCAGATAGTAATCAGCATCCAGAAACACTCTAATGTGATTAGTAGAGATTCCATATGGTAGGCTTTACTAGAACTTTTCAGAAGTACCTAGCTGATAGGATCTCATTCAAGATCTGTTTTTTACATCTAATTGTGCAGATACCTTAAGTATATTTTTTCAGTATGGCAGTGTTTATTAAAGATCATAGGTTTATATTATTGTGGACTGCAAGATATGAGATGAACTGGTTTTTTTCTGTTGTACCTTAATTTGCACCTAATGTTAAAAAGAGTTATTGGGTGTGGAGTGGAGTTCAGTCAATGGCTGCTTTGTCTTAATTCTTGGACTTTCAAGAAGGATGCAAATGAAAGACATGGGTGAGGAAAGACAGAAGTATATATATTCAAATTTAATTTATATCTAACTGCTGTTTTAAAAGACTGCTTGAATAATAAGTGCTGCAAACACTACAAGCATATAAATGAAAATGGGCACCCACAACAAGCAAAACTACATTGTCCCATACATTTTAAAATTAATTTTTTAAATTCTGTTGCTGTACAGCTCTTAACAGGTACCTAAACAAAGGGGAGTGTAGGTGGAAAAGTAAATTGGATCTCTACCACTGTTTACACCTAGTTATCACATCTACTTAAAAGATATCCTTGTTTCATCACAGATGCAACACCAGCATATTACTCAGGATGATTTTGATATTTGCTACTATCATACTTTTAAAGCCAGGATCTAGTGCCTAAGAGTTAGCCTGTACAGAATAAACTTTCAGCCAGGTATTAATATTGCCTAATTAAGATACCTGTAGTATTTCTCATATGCATAATCTTGACTTTGTCATCTTTTCTGTAATTCATTTTTCTAGGCAATTTATGATCATATCATAAGATTCCCTTTTAAACTGGTGTTTCATAGAATATTTTACAAAAGGACTTAGACCAGATATTCAGATATTTAGATTAGTCATTGTTATTAAAATTGCTATGCACTCAAGTGGTCATCTTCCATTTTGATATCGAACACTGACATTTTTCAGAGAATGCCATTTGACCTTCAGGTCTAGTGAACAGCTTGAGATTGGCAAACCACAGGATAGAACTAGTGAAACTTGTATAATAAAACAGGAGTGGAAAAAGAAAATAATCATGTAAGTAAAGCTGCAAAGCAGTGTAGGTTTTAATTTTTGAATTTGTATGAATAAAATCATATAGCACAATATCACTTTGCTTTTAGATACTGTCAAGCAGCATAAGCCTCTTAGATTCCAAAAATAATTTTGTTTTGGTTTACTTTCATCTTTTTAGTTTAATATTGGAACTAAATTAAAAAATTGTAGGACTTTATTTTTTAGCCAAGGAAGAGGAAAATAAAATACAGACACCTCTGGGTAAATCCTCATGGTGAATAACAACAACAACAAAAGAAGATGCTTACACTTTTATACCTTGTGGATTTCTTTTTAATATTTCAGAGCAATGAACGTATGGCTGTTACTATCAGCACTGGCGTATTTGCGGCGATGCCTATCAACATCCACCAGAGAGCAGGGCAGCTCCAAAACCTACATCTTTTATGCTGTGGAAATTGATGGAGACAGCAACACAGCCAGCTTCTTGGCCAAACAACATGGAATGCAGTTCATTTCAAAGGTCAGCGCATATTTAAACTTGCTTCATTACTCCCACCTTTATGCTTGAGATTTTCATTTTTTTAAAATCAGTTTACCTAGAGGTTCCTTTAGAGACAGAAAAATGAAAGTGCTGAATCCTATTTTCATTTGGGGATATCAAGCTTTTTATCAAATTATAGAGGTGGCGTTTCAGAATATTTCATATCTGATCAGAAGGAAAATCCAAAAATAATTTTCTCTTTATTCAGGAGTCTTTCAGCCACTGGGACTGTTTTATTTATTACTTAATATTGTGCTCCAGTCAATCATTTTGAATTCAGACAGGAAAATGGAATTTTTATTTTTAAAAGGAAAAAATCCAGAGGAAAAATGCTATTGGAATAAAGCAGATTTTATTATTTAAAAAAATAAAAATATGTCTTCTCTTCCTCTGCTGTTTTATTTTCTTTTAATCACAGTGCATTAATATGAAGACATATATTAAACAAAGGATCTTACATAGAATCACATATTTGTTAATTACAGGCATTTTTTTTCAGAGCATTTCTACAGCATTTATCACTGAGCTTGAGAAATTATGGCCTTGTAACACAATAAAGGAAAAATGTTTTTCTTCCTTTGGAATACCATTTCTATGCACATATTTTCTGTATACGTACTGTGTATGTGTGTATAGACATGAAGTGTGTATTTATATTACATCTAGCTTTATTTTAACTTTCTGTTATTCCTGAGGTATGTGTTAGTACCCTGGGACACAGCCCACGTAGAAGAAACACATCAATATCTTTCATTTGCAGTTACTGGTCTGTAAAACTGGACATGTATACCAGCGGCATAGTGTTAAATTTTCCTGTTGCTTCTAGTCTAGAAACATATTGCATCAGTTGAAGTAGATCACAAATAAATTATTAAAACTTTTAATATGTTAATCTGTAGCAGCCTCCATTCATTGACCTGAAAGTTCTTTGCCAATTTTAATGAATTAAGCCTTGAAGTGCTCCTTTTGCTTTTATCTCTGCTTCTCAGATGTGAAAAGCAGAGGTAGAGTAAGTAAAACAATTTGTTCAAGATCCACACAGGAAGTCTGTGGCCCAGTGAGAAATGGAAAAAAACATTTCTAGATTTTCATTTCTGTGCTCTAGCTGTAAGAAATTATCCTAATAGAGAAAATGTAATGAGCTTATGAAGGAGAGGCACTGTATTACATGTACTTCAGCAGCCACTGTGGTCTACCCTAGGCATGGAAATCATTGAAGGGCCCCCAGGAAAACTGCACCCAGTTTTGTGTTAGAATGACGATGACACAACCTTCCCGATGTGTTGCCCTTAGTGTATAGATATTAAAATTGCAACAGGCTGTTGCATTGAGCATGTTAATGAAAGAGCCCCAACAAACAACACTGAGGTATTACACAGTATTTCTTTATAGGGTGTCTTCAATGATAGGGTTGCAAAAAAGGGTTTCTTCAGGGTTTGAGTAGCACGGAGGTACTTTGTACAAGGGGAGCAGGTGACAGTTTCTGTTGCTATATAATCAGGGCACTATTTATAGCTAGGTTGATGGGAAGGTATTTGGTAGTATAACAGAGGCAGTCACACTGTATTCTTTGTTCTGTAATATCTATCTAGGAAAACACCTTTTTATTACAGTGATTATGAATAAGAAAAAGCAAAAGATGGAGAGAGACATGCAGGAGACATAGGAAGGGTTTTCCTCCTGTGAATTTCCATTTCACAACCTGTTGTATAAGCAGCAGATACCTTTCTAAGTATTCTCATTTCAAATGTGGAAAAAAAAAAGCTTCTGTGGTATTTAAAGCTTATGGTCTTTAAGCCATGAGGAGCACTAGTAAAGTATTAAAGATTCAAATATGATTAAGCTTAATATTTTTTCAAACTTTTTGTTGGCTTCTAATAAGCTTACAGCATGTGCTGTGTGATAAGACAAGATGATACTAAAATATTATTTGGAAAAGTAAACCTGTAAATCATGATAAAACTTGTTGTGACTAGAATTCCTGGGTAGTCAGGAGTATTAGTATTGCAGTTAGGAATTATGCTCGTGTTTTAGGTTCCCATATGACAAAGCATTTGAAACACATACTTGAGTTCAATCCTTTTTCAGGAAAAAAAAAATCCTAACCATATGCCTAAGTTAATGGGATCTAGACGTATCCTTAAGTGCTTTACTGGATAAGGCTGTTCTACTGAATAGGGCTCTTGGTGAAAAAACAGTTTTGTATGAGAAAAGTGACATCAAAGATTGAAAATGCTATCTTTTAAATGTGCTACTTTCACCACAGAAAACAGACTCCTGTAGAAATGGTAATTATGTGTAAGTGTGACATCCTTGCTCTAGCATGTTAGCTGCAATTTAGAGTTGCAGTTTAAAGGCCTAACTTCCCTTTGGCATCAGAGTTCACTTTTGCTATGATACAGTGGATAAAGGCAGAGTTAAGTGTGTTGCTTTGGAATTTTTTCTCTCTTTAAGTGGTGTTACTTATTAATATGCAGATGCTTAGCAACAAAGTAGGAAAACTGCAAGTGTGAAAAAGGCTACCAATTAAGTATCACACTGGAATGCACTCTTGAATGACATTGAGTGTATGAAATCCAAAGTGGTAAACTTTTGACACTGGTTGCAATAGTATTTCATTTCACATTCTGTACCAGCTCTGACTTACCAATGAAAACAATGTAGGTGAAGAGGGTTTATTTTTTTAGACTTACTGTTATGTTTTCTCTTAAAGTTAAAACCACTGAGTTAAAGTTTCTGTAAATCAAAACACTCATTACATACTGTGAAGATACCCCCAGCATGTAGGAGAGTCTCGCCAGTTCTAACCTAATCAAAATATATTGCAAAGAAATGCTTACTTTGCTTATGAGTTTTGCGTTTCTAGCTGATTGCAATGCACTTAGTATAGATTAAAGAAGACAGCAGCTATTAAATATAGTTATATATCAGAGGTATGCATTAGAATCAAATGTATGTTAGGATTCTTTCACACTGTTGAAATTTGACTTAGCCCAATTTCTTTGTTTTTATCACTATTGTAGACTGCACACAAGTCTTGTCTCTACTGCAAAAAGGACTGTTTATGGTACTACTAGGTGGCAGAAATAGGGGATATTGTGCCAGCTACTTTGGTTTCATTCTCGTTTCCTTTCCCACTATTTAAGACAGAGGTTGTAGTGAAGAAACAATTTATAGCATTTCTCCAGACTCAGAGGGAAAGAGGTGGCAAAAGAGTAAAACTTGAAAAGGTAGTGCCTGCACACCAACTGTGGCTCATCAAGAACAGTATTTTTTTTTGGCAATATAGAGTCTCATCCTTACTTCAATGAAGACAACAGAAAACCTCACATTGACTTTCAAGGTACAGTAGAAGAAGAAATGTTCCTATGTAAATGTATCTGAGTAGCAGACATCACCTGTACTTAAACTGTGAGAGACTCATATGAAAACAAAATGAAAAAATTGCAAATTTTATCTCCATCGTCTAGCCCTCCAAAGTGGTATTTTTGGTATCCTGTTGTCTACTTTGTTCCTGTGTGGATACAAAAACATGAAGAAATACTGGGGAAGCTGTACCTAACATCAGTTTATGCTCTGTTTATTTGAAGAAACAATGATCTTACACAAATAGTTTCAGCTGGGCGCTCTCTTAGCTGAGATTTTAAAGCGAGAACCAATTTTATTACAAAAGTCAGATAAAGGAAATGTCATGATTATCTGTGGGTGGATTTTTTTTTTTTTAATGTGGATTAGTAAAAGTTTTGTATAATGGTGAATTTGAATCTCAGTGAATCTAGGAAAGCTGGAGAGTGGTGGAAATGATGTTTACTGATAATTATATCACTTATGCATGAATTGCTTAAAGCCCTCTGTTTAATTGCTGAATCAGTTTTGAAGATTTTGGTAAATAAATACGCACATATGTATATATGTATACACAAAATTGTAATGCATAGATGAGTGTGTGTTTCGACATACACCCCCTGTATATACTGATCTAAGCGTATAAATGCAGGTATGTTTTACAAATTTAATTTACAACAAAGTTTCCTAGATATATTGGGTATTTATTTTTCATCAGCAAAACTCTGAAAAGTATGATATAAAAGGTACATGATGTTTGAGAATTATATCTAAGATTTTGTTCTTGATAATGTACACTGGGAACACCTGCAGTAAAGTTCAAGGTCTTGATATTCCTAAACTTGTATAGAAACTCCAAGCAAGTCTTGGATTTAAAAAAATGAAGATTTGAAATGAATTATTGTGATCATGAGTCAAAAATTGATTGTATATCTGTATATATATATATATGTATTCAGAAGGTAAAGTCAAGCTGGGCAGCAAACCCCACTTTTAATAAAAATGGGTTTAAAACAGATTCTTTCTAGAAATGAAAGCAAGAATGCTGAATGACTTTGACTGTGAGCAAGGTTAGTTTCATATTTCCCTATTTTTACTTCCTTCACTTTTTTTGTTGTTTTCTTTTTAATTGCCCTTTCTCCTTGATACTCTTTTTTCAAAACTTTCGTTTTTCAGTCCAGAGAAACTTTTAGTGAATTCATGATCACTTCTGTTTCCCAAAGTCTGTATTTTCCTTATTAAGCTTTCCTGGATTTTACAAGCTGTAAGCAGAGCAGATATAACATAATGTTTCTCAGTGTATTATTACTTTTATTTTATGATATATCCCTTCAATATTATTGTAAGTTTAAAAGTCAAAGTACACAAAATCTAAGGAAACTATGGAAATGCTTCTTGCGGAGCTGGATATGGGTTTAACAGATCCCGTTCAAGAATGACTGTTAATTTATGTGACCTCACTCTATGGGCAATTTTTTTGAACCAGTTATTTTACTTTCAAGTTTTACAGCACACATTTAACAGATTGTATTTTCTCTGAGTAAGTTATGGGATGGGCATTTGTCCTCATTTTTCCCCCTACTCTACTGCTTTTATTTATATAGAAAGAATATCTTACATTTAAACTACTCTTTAAAATTTATTTTCTCCATATGTGATTGATATACCAAGCTTTTTAAATGGGGAAAAAAAAGGAATTATTTGTAATGAGTTTTGATTATCAGTAGAGTTAATTCGTTTGCCTTGGACTGATGTGCAAGAAAAGCTTGGATTTTTTTAGAAGGAGGAGGGTTCTGGAATTGTGGCAGATACTTCTGTTACTCTTCTCTCTGCTATCCTGTGAAGCTAATGAAGTGTCCAGAAAGTCTTGTTCCACTTTTGGCAAAGTGAGGAACAATCCCTCACTTTGAGACTTCACACTGAAGTCTTAAAGTAGTGGTGACTGGGTAAAAGCATGACTTGGGTGGTGCCATTTGTTAACAGAGCTGATGAGTACATGATGATTTGAAAAGACATCAAGATTTTTAAGACACTACAGAATAAGCTTTCATTGTTTTTCACTTGTTTACATATGTGATTACAGAATCATAGAATATCTTAAGTAGGAAGGGACCCACAGGGACCATCAAAGTCCAACTGTTGGCCCTGCACAAGACAGTCCCAAGAATCACACTGTGTGCCTGAGAGCATTTTCCAAACACTTGGTGCTCTGACCACTTCCCTGGGGAGCCTTGCAGTGCCTAAGTGCCCTCTGGGTGAAAAAGCTTTTCCTAATATCCAACCTAAATGTTATAGCTGATGTTTTCTTTAGCACAGCAATTACTAATTCATCCTATTTTTGTTAAAAAATGATACTTTCCTCAAATATTCTACTTCTGGAGTAATGTTTGCTTTCAAAGAAAGTCACATTAGACTATCTATAACATAAAATTAATACCCTCTTCAGCCAGTTATTGCATCATTATCATTTGGTACAAGTGTAAAGTAGCAGCATCTGTTCTTCTAATCTCAGCTAAAAATTCTCTTGAATCTTTTGAGCGTTGTGAGTTGTAGGTTCAGAAGGACTGTACATCTTTCCCATGGTTTTGTCTGTGCTGTGCATCACTATTCAGCTGTGTATGTGGCAACAGTTAATGTATTCACCCTTCTACCAGGTGAATGCTCCTGTGCTTGAGAAGGGCTTACAAAAAGGCAGAGAATTATGAGCACTCATTAGTTATTACCAATTTATGCTAATATACAAGGAAAGTAATCATTTAATCGTTCAGATTGAAATGATGGGCATGATTCACAGGAGATGTAAATTGGTATAGCCCTATTTAAATCAATGAAACTATACTGATATGTGCCAGCTGAGAGTCAGATCCCTCATTTTTATTTGAATAATTTAATGGTAGGTTGACCAGACCATTAGAGAATACAGTTAATAGAACAATCCTATATTGAAACTGGAATGTAATATTAGATGAAATTTTAAAATATTATTTTTCTCTCTATTGTCCTGTTTAGTAGACAGGTCTTAGATCAAGTTTAAGCTTTGAAGTTGGTGGCGTAATGGTACATTTAGCAAACAACCATAATGTGGTAATATGTTAGAAAGTATATTTTCACATTACTGCCAAAACAACCCACTTTTTGATGACTTTTGAAAAAAAGTAAAAATACTCATTTTAGCTCTGTGTTCTGTCTGTCCTTAATCTTACCTGCTCTGGTGTTCAAATAGTAACTACAGTGCAAAAGAAAGATGAATAAAAAAGATAAAATCACTGTGATTTGGCTAGGTCTTCCTAATGAAGGAACTTTCCCCATTAAATATATTAGTTTCAAATGCTGGATACCTGTCATTGTAAGGAAATAGTATAAACATGGTTGCCAGTGATTTATTTTTTTAATGAAAATACCTTGAATAAAAATATGAAATTTCAAACTCTCCCTTGAACTACAACAAATGTTTCTTCTCATTTCATGTACCTCTGGGACTGTAGCACTGGAAAATGGTTGCAATACTCTATAAATTTGCCAGATGCTTAGTACTGGGTTCCCATCTAACATTTAATGCCTCACTATTTTTGTCCCTGAAAGGAGGAAAAAGAACCAAGATAAATTTTAATTTGGTTTAATTTAAAACATATTAGTAAGCTAATAGATGAATGTCTATTTTTTTGTTGATTGCCAGAGGTGTTTAGCAAACCGACATCAATACATCGTGTGTGCATATATTACATATATGGAATTTCATGGGTTCCATGTATGTGTGGACTACATGGTGGGCCAAGTAATTTATTTCTATTATATTACTGTGGAAGGTTCATGGTTTCTTAAGAACAGTTTGATTTTAAGAATTTTGATGCCAGGCATTTGAAGTTATACAGTTTTCTGCATCTTTTAAGTTGTTTTTAGGAGGCAAAATTGTGCTACTGAGATCCAGCTTAGTTGTGCGGCTGCATTGATAGGCTGCTTTACTTTGTAAGTTGATCTAATGACAAATTTAAGGTGTGGAACACTGATTTTAAGAGAGAAGTGAGACTGGAAGGAGAATAAAGGATTGCTTCACTTGAACAATCATTGCAATGTTTTTTGTACTTCACTTAATTGTTTAACCATTACAATACTTTTTGCTTGTGTAGCACACTTCATTCAATATTGTAAAGGAAATTTGCACAGTGTTTTCTTCAAAATGAAATATCCCAGCAAAACAGAAATTAATCTTTTAATGTGTAAACGTTTTTGAGAATTATAAAATAAAAATAAAACATATTAGAAAGAAGAAAATACCAAATATTAGGCAGAAATTTTACATTTCGTCTGGTACATTTTTTTTTTTTAAATTTCTACAACATTTGCAGGGTTAGTGCGTGATTGAGGTTGGAAGGAATCCTTGGAGGTCATCTGATCCAACCCCTCAGCTCAAGCAGGGCCACATAGACTCAGTTGCCTGGGATGATACTGAATATCTCCAAGAATGGATATTCCACAACCAGTCTGGGCAACCTGTGCCAGTGCTTGGTCACTCTCACAGTGAAAAGAGTGTTTCTTGGTGTTCAGGATGTGTATGTTTCAGTTCAGTTCAGGACGGGTGTCTATTCCTTCTTGTCCTGTCATGGGGCATCACTGAAAAGAGCCTGATCCCCTCTTTTTCATTTCCTCACTTCACATGTTCCCACTGAGTCTTCTCTACTCCAGGCTAAACAGTTCAAGGTCTCCCAGCCTTTCCTTGTAGGAGAAATACCCAGTCCTGTCATCATCTTAGTGGCCCTTCACTGGATGCTGCCCAGTAGCTCCACATCTCTCTTTCACTGAGGAGCCCAGAACTGCCCCACTTCAGGTGTGGCCTCAGCAGTCTCCTCACTCAGAGTTCTCACTCTTTCTTCCTAATTCTCTTGTTGCATCCACCAAACCAACGTTTCTTGGGTTTTTCCAGCTCTGGTTATCACAGCCATTTTATATATTGATGAGATCAATAATTTCAAGGCCACATTTCTGCTTTAACAACAAATGAAGGAGAATTCCAGATGTCCTGTCTGCTGCTGTTTATGGGGAAACAATGCTAGGGAAAATACAAATCAAAGCCATTTTAAAGAGGAAATTTGGACAGTGGTGGGGAGAGATTGCAGTGGTCTTGAGAGGATAACAGCTCAGAAAAGTTAATGCTTTGGAAATGTTGATTGAAATAATAGTATAAATGTGACGTAACATTTTGTTTAATATTAAACTGCATTAAGATAAGTGGAATTTACAATGATAAGACAGATATTTTTCTTAATCCTTTGACTTGTGTATTCAGAGAGTTTTCTATATGTGGATTGCTCTTCCTTCCAATCAAAAAAGTTTCCTAATGTAGTGTGACCTGTCAGAGTCTGTGTAGACAAAAAGGAAGCAACAGGAAAATGAGGATTTTGCAGGTAGAAGTGCAATAGGTAAGGATGAAAATATTTCAGCATCAACAGACATGAAAGTTTTCTAGACAAAAAATCCAATAACAAATGTCATCTTCTACACCTTAAATCATCATCATCATCTTCATCCTGGATAAGGTTTTTTCAAGAACTTTCTTTGCTATGCAAGCTAACATCTGGGATTATCCAGCATTTCAGTGCCAGGGAAGAGGTGATTATGACATGAACGCAAAATGTGAGTGTACTTGCAGGTATTACTACTTTTTCTCATGGACTATGGTAAAAACTGCTTTGCAGTAGGTGACACAGTGCCAGGGTGAATAAGAGTTTGTCCCCAGGAACATATAGAGTATGTCTGTAGGCATGTAGGAAGAACAAGAAACCAAAGAACCAGGAAACCTGAGAGGTTTTCCTTGACATTGGTTTTCATATGTTGAAATCTTCCTGGAGAGTCTCAACTGGTTTCAGCATCACCTGAGAAACCTGTTTTGCAGTCGGGATCAAAACTATGTTTGTCTTTTTTTGGCATATGTTAGCATCTTCAAAGAGTTGCATCATTCCTGATCTGTGAGTATTTCTGATTAGTGTGTCTGAGTGTGCATATTGCAGCATGCACATGCACACACACAAGCAAACAAGCACCTGTGTACACTTCTACTTGCACTTCTTTTGGGGACTAGAGCAGCTTTGTGTGCCCTCTCTACATGTGATTAAATATTAATTAGGCTTCTAATATAAGCAAGTGAGTTCACAGGCCCGAGTGCCACATAAATAATGCATGAGGTACCCGAAGGCTCAGCCTGAGAAGCTGATTGGCCACCTTGGATTTGTATAATTACGAAGTTTCATTATTAACAGTGGAAGCAGTGGAGAGATTTGCCTAGCTTGAGGGACTTTGAAAGCATAAGCTGTCTCATTAGGGAAAAAGGGAGTAAGGCGTAATATGCAAACTTGTTAGTAAAAAAAAAAAAAAGGAATAAAAATTAAGCATAGCTGTTTAATGGGAGTATTTTCTATGTATATAAAAACATTTCTAAGTGTATAAAAAGACTGAAATTCAAATAGGTGAGGTCTATACTACAGCTATTTAACAGTTTTGTTTGTAAGAGATCTTAAAAGCTTTTGTTCTCGGTATAAAACAATCTTTAATATTTTACAGAAAAATCCACAGGTAGCTTAATGGGTTCTGCAAAGTGAGAGGTACGGAGGTGAAAGAGAATGAACACAGTCCAGGGTTCTTGCTAGAATGTGTGTTGTGCATGCAATTAAATCTCAAGGTCAAACAATTTACAGACAATTACTTTTCTAACATCTCCAGAAATGCCTGCTTACACGTCTTTAATTTTAAATGATACTGATATTCCAATTCTCCCCAAAGGTTAATGCTGACTAAATCCAGCTGTGACCTGACACGATGCGACAGCACAGTGCCTAATTATCCTCTGGATAGTCATTTACTTTAAACCATTAAAGAAATAGGCTGAGAGGAAGATTTAGGACCCAGAAAAAATGTTAGCCTGACTTCTTTCTTCTTGAGGATGGGATGGGCTGAAAAATAAAAATAAAATCTTGCTAAATGTTAGCCATTTGCTTTGATGGCAGAAAATTGTTCATCCCACTCTGTTTTTTTTACAGGTTAAATTGCTAACCAGTTCATTTTATCCATTGCCTACGGCTGGCGCTAAATGTCAGTGACAAATTTTGTACTTGTCTTGAAGAATGAATTAAGTTATGCACAAAAGCTATAGTGCTTTTTTTAACGTGAGTGAATTGCAGAGAGGGAAAAAAAAGTTGCTCATTTGAAAAAGGATTATTTCGATTAAAGGCCTTTTCTATTGTAGTGGAAGACAGGTAGTGGTTTTAGATAATTCTGACAGTTACCTCCCACAGAGGCTGCAGTCCTTTACTAGAAATTTCTTTAAGAGCACTTGCATCAGATTATGCACTATGATTGTTATCATAAGACCATTTGTGACAGTAAGGGGGGGGGAACAATTACAGAAAATGGCAACTATCATTCATTAACTAAGGTAAGACTGGTCTTTCTTCGGTGAGGTCAGCATTCCATTGCCTTCAGAAAACCTTTCTATGGTTTGTAGCAGTGGCAATTAAAAACCCCTTAAGTACTCTCTACCAAATGTTGGTGAGAAGGAACAGCTCATTCAGAAATTTATATTGAGAAGACCTGGTGCAGTCTTCACAATCCATCTGGTTTTGAGTTGTCTGGCTCTGGTAGCACCCCATCATCTCTGAGTGAATAAAGTACCTAAGAATGGTTGTTACCATCAGTGTTTGAAACTCTGTACTGGTTTACTATCTGTAAGCTTGGCCTAAGGGAGCTCTGCATGTTCGTATTTGATTTGATTTGATTTGATTTTCATGTGCACTCTATCTGTTTATTGAAAATGTAAAGAGAGCTTAAAGTTAAGACTAGACTTTACAGCTATGTCTGTTACAGGGGGGCTTCCTTAGAAAGTCTAGATCTCTCACCCTGCTGAGGTGGCATAACTGATGTTCTGTTGTACTTACAGTGCTTAGTTTGGTCTATGGACAATTACTACTACAGGACAAAAAATATTTTTACTTTATTTTTTTGTATTATGGAAGTGCCTGGTATTTCCAACTGTAAGCAGAATCCCATTGTGCTGTGCACTGTACAAAAACACAGATTTGAAATAAATGTTTTTAGTGGCACCCACAGGTTTTGGCAGATACTTTTCTCCTCTCACTGTGTGCATAAATATTTTCACTGATACCAGCTGTAGAAAGTGATATGGTAAATGCCAATCTCAGTACAGTCATAGCAGTCACAAATGGAAGTTAGATCTGTAATTTCAAGTTGAAAGCTGAAATGAAAAATCTAGTGATTATGCACTACTGCCCTAAGCTACTTCCCTCTTTCTTTCTCCTCTACACTCATTCTCAGGCAAAGGGATAAGGTTTCCTCCCCAGGAGAAAGAAAAATACAGATTATCAGTTTTCTGGTGATAACAGTGCAACTCCTGAAGACAGTTTGGCTCTAAAAAGCAATACGTGCTAGGATACATCTCACCTAACTTTGGATGTATAAAGCATAGATGTCTCAGTCTGAGCTAGTTATTTTTGCCCCTATTCTAGTGAGGAGAGGAAATAGGTATGACCAGATGCATTCCATATAATTTCAGGGTTCTATTTAGGATGAGATGTATTGTCCTCTGAAGCTGCTTGGTTCTTTCTGTTAACTTTACAGAGAAACCTAACTTGGTTGCAGTTTTAGGTTCCCACATTTGGGCGTCACACTAATGATGATTTTCCTATTGCTTAACTTTTCATCTTTGGCTTGTCTGATGACTCTTGAAGAATTCATTTCCACTCCATATCCATGGAATAGTGTGCCTCAAAATTTTTATGAAGTATATTTTAAGCTATTTCTCTGATATAATTTTTCCATTTGTAAATACCCACACTTTTGACCTTCCCTTTGATAAGCTAGTTGGAACACCTTTGGTTCCACATTTTTGCTTTTTTTTTTTTAGGATCCTGAGTCACTTATGTAGTTTGCTTCTAAGATTTCTACTTCACACATTTGTTACAGTGCGAATAAGTGTTATAAGAGTGGTCTCACCAAAATTTTGCATGTGGAGATGCTCTTCCTTGCTTCCATTTTGTGGTATATGAAAATTTTGTTAGTGACAAAACACTGCATGAAGAAGTTAAATTATACTGATAGGTATTTATAATTTTCTGTTATATTGCTTTTCAAAGAAAATTTTGGGGTTTTTCTTCCAGTTACCTCTTTTGTTGCATTAGACTAATATAAATCACTGTATTTGTAACTGTACATTTTGCAGACTGTAGCCCATCAGCTAAGTGGTTGAGTTGCACTTCACCCACTGTTTATCATCCTACAGACGTCTCTATATTCTGTCAGCTCAGCTTCCTGAAAATGATCTCTAAAAATATTGTGATGTGTGGCCAGCAACTGTTTCTTAACTGTTTCTTTTGTAATTTACTTAACCCAGCATCACATATTGATAATTTGATCTATTTGATGATTTCAAATCTTAATAAAGAAACTACTGCACTTGTCAGTGAGTCAGATTAGCCACAACTTAGTGGCTAAGTTGTTAATTGAGTGAGAGAGGCATCTTCAGAGGGCAACTCATCCCACCAACTCCAGTGGAAAAGCTGATCAAAATTTAAATTAAAAAAGTGAATAACAAAAAAAGTAAAACCAAACAAAAAAATTTCTTTTCATATGTAACTTCTCCAGAAGACAAACAGTTAAGGTGAAAACAGATCAATGGTAACAGATCAGTCATATCCCACAGACAATGTACAAACTGTAGAGTGGACTCTTCGAACACTGCTATGTTTCTTTTTGCTGCCTTTTCAGTAGATCTTGGAAACTTATACTAAATATTTAACATTTAGATGGCAAAAAATTACATGGGATGAATATCAATCTGTTTGAAAGTGGGTTTCTATGTTTCCTCTTTTGTTTATTTGAGAAATAGGAGAATGTTATTTAAGAAAATGTAATGTATTTTAATATGTCAGATATTATGTTCAGTTCCACAGAGTAATAGAAACATTTCAGTTTCATATTTATTCTTAGAATAGAATTCTGGAAACGGTATCTTTTCCTTATGGCTTTTCTCATGTCTTAGTTATTGGATGGTCTCCTGGTAAATTTTATCTTTTACTAAAGGTTGTAATTATGTTCAGCTGACACCTCCAGTTTGGGCTATAGAACTTTTCTGCTGAAACTTATTAGTCCCAGGACAAATCTGTACTGAATCATAGGTTCTAATCCATAGACACTGCTTCTGTGAGAGCACTTTTAGGAGTGGGAAAAGACATACTCATTAAGAAAATATTTCACCACTGGTACAGCTGTACTTTTGAGAACCATCTTCCCAGTAATATTACTTTATAAAATAAAGAAGAACTGAGTGTGAATATGTTTTGGCTGCTAAATGACTTAAAATATTTGAAATATTTCCAGTGGATTAATTTAATCTAATTTTTGTAAATGCTGGATGAATATATGTTTAGTACTAAGAAGTACTGAATATACCTCTGTTTAATTTTGTTTTCCTTTTAAAGTTAAATGCATAAGCTAATGTAAAAAGTTCTGCTTTCACTAGTTCTGTACAGTAATTTACTCCATGAGCATTTGGACTGAAATCAGTGGGAACTTTTGTGGAATAAGTTAAAACTTTCTGTGAAGGTGGGAAAGAAAATATTCTCCTTACAAACAATACCAAGAATCAAACAAGGTGTAAATATATATATATATATTCTGGTAAAAATTTAACAGCTAATGAAATGGGTACAATACGAGGAGGGTGGTGGTGAATGAAGCTCAAATTTCATATTAGACTAATATATCCGCAGGGTATATATTTAATTTCTTGCCTGCGGGGCTGCCCTTCACTTGTTGAATCCAAGTGTCTGGTAACTTAGAGTATAAGCAATTTTCCTTCCTCTTTTTCTCTGAATCCTTTTTCTCTAAGTAATGAATTAAAGGTATATCCAAGCAGAAGTAAATGGAGAAAACAAAAATATCCCTTTGTTTGCAGAAGGAAAGAACAGTGCACTGGCTGCAGGTTCAGGTCCTGACAGCTGCTCCCAACACCCAGCGCGGCAGGACTGAGTCCATGGGATGAGCAGCATCAGGCACTGGTCTCCCTCAGCTGAGCATGCCTAAGAGCATGCCATTTATGACCAAAAATGATTGTAAGAAAGATAAAGGATGCTGTGCTGTTTTTCTGGAGGGAGTCAATCTACTTGCTGCTGGCAGTAAGGTAGTAGAAATCATACAATGTGCAACTATGGGCAGATTAAAAGCCAATCAGTGAGGTTGTTAATGATCAGTAATATGAAATAGATAGTAAAAACCTTGAACTCTACTGCATCCCCATGCAACTATTTGTGAAATCTGCACTTCACAAAAGCAGAGTTGAATTCAAAATGCTGCATTTTCAGTTTGAGTAAATGATAAAATCTTGTTAATGTTTTACTGAAGAAAACTTTTCTACGCCTAAGAGGAGTTCCTCTTATAGATTTTTTAAGTGCCATAGTGATTGGAAATTTTAACAGACATTATGGGGTGGGGTTTTTTTGTTTTGTCTTGGGGTTTTGGTTTGGTTTGGTTTTCTGTTTGTTTGTTTGGTTTGTTTGTTTATTTGTGCTTGGGTTTTTTTTTCTGAATGAGAAATACTATGCTTTCACGGGAAAATCCCTATCAACTGAAATTTATCACTTGGTCATGTTGCCAAAAAGCTGTTCCAGCACCATTTTCTTCTTTCCTCCTTTTTAACATACATTTATCTTGATGTTTTCTTAAATGATGATTTCAGTCACTTTCTATTTTTTCCTGAATATGATGATGATGATGATGACAATGACGATGATGATGATGATGATGTTGTTTTATACTTTCAGAACATCTCTTGAGACTTGCTTGTCAGCCCACTTCCCCTCAGGATAGCTCAGTGCCCATTTGAAAAAGTTGTATCTACTCTGGATCCTCTAAGGAAACTAAACCCATAGTGTGTCCTTAGTGTATGACCCATTCCAAAACAATATCCAGTTATTCTCAGGTTCAAAATCACAGCCAAGCCTAGAGTAATCTTAAGCCTAAGCCTTTATTGTTCCAGTGATGTAAGGATCCATGATTCTGGATAGGTTCTTTAACAATGAGAGATAATTCAGTTTTATTTCTAGTAGAAATTAAATTTTTTTCTTGCTTTATTTAAAATTGTGTTACATAGATTTACATGTCTCAGGTGTATGCCACTGAAAAAAATAACATGATGTGTATTAAGAAGTTGTTGGTTTGCTCCAACCTGAAATATGATGAAAAGGGAGCAATCATTACCTTACTAGTGTTTTTTCCCTGTTATTTCAAATTTACTGCATCCAGGAAAGAACACATTTGGATGTTTTTCAGAGATTCCTAAGTTGTAACAGAAGCAGTATACAAGCAAGAACAAAGATTAGTTTATTTTTGTTTCTTTAAATACTGTCTTGGCCCGTGAAATGTTCTGAAGCTAAGGGCATTGCATAAATAGAAACTGTATTACGCTATCATGTTTATCAAATGCTCCTCTTTTACTGCACCACCCCCATAAATCCACCAAAGCTGTTATTATTCAGGGATGGGAAGGTGGGGAGAATGGAATGAAAGCTACAGAATGATTTAACACTGTGGGAACTTAATCAATAAGACTGTTGCAGCAAACTCCCAGGAAAGAGTGTTGTTTTCCATCCAGATGATAATGAGGCAGACTAGCAGCAACCTCTGGAGGAGGAATGCTGGAGCAGTGAATATGTGGTACAGCTTTGCTAGATGCTAATTAATAGTTTAAGGCCAGACACCTTTTTGCCATCCTGCTACTTGCAGTTTCTTTCTGGCTTGTCCCACATACCTCTTTTACTATTGGGGTCAGTCTGTGATAACTTAGATTCTGGAAACCAAATTTAACAACAGTGCTAAAAATCTAAGTTTACCTTTCTTCTGCCTCCTTTGTTCTTGGCATTATTAGTACATTTGTATGGCTGTATAGCATGTAATCCTTCCTTACATTGCAAAAATAGTATTTTCTTATTCCTTGTGCCTTGTATTCTAAATTGACACAGCTGAAATGACTTTGGTGTTTGATATCTGAGGTCAGACTGGAAAATATCAATAAAAGCCAAGCTGAATAAAAGTTTAACATAATTAATATTTGTGATGTGCAAATTTAAATAGTTTTAGGTGGCGCTAGCTTGAAGAGGTTGGGAATGCTTGTTCTGTGGTACTTAAGCTCAGTATAGATTTTTCTCACTTTTATCTGGAGTCCAAAACAGAACAGGGATCCACTTTAACAAAGCTAAAGCTCTGGCTGAATATGCCATTATATCTATATCTTTGCAACACATATAAGAAGTAGAGAGAAAGCAAGTATTTCTTCCATTGCCAGGGAAGAATTGCGGCAATGGAAAATGAAACAGCGAGGTCAAAGTTGGCCGTAAAGCAGATGGCCATAATACAATGTTGGACACTGCAGTCTAGTATTGTATTGAATCCAGTTTTAGAAGCATATTTAATGGGGACATCTAAAAGCATGTTATAGGGAAGAGTGAATTAATGCATTGTTTTGCTAAAACATGGGTAAAATCTGCTACGTTCACTAGGAAATACAAGATGACATTTGTTTTAACATAGTGAAAATATGAATAGCAGTCAGCAGCAGTTCTTCCAGGTTTCCAGTCTAGTAGCATCACTTCTACACCACCTTACTTCTCTAAGATTATTTAGTTCAAGATACTTGAAAGCTTTTCTTAAAATGTTTTCCCAAACCACACTTGCCATAATTAATCAATATTAATTAAATTCTTTTTATTGATGATGCATGATGGCTTTTGTTGCATTTAGTTTTGGTTTACATAGTATTTTTCTAATTCTTTTGTTTTCCTGACTCTTGATTGTCTCATCTTTTTACTAAGCTTGTCATGACTCTTGTTGTCATCCGAAGCACCAGTATGACAGCAGGGGAAGCGGTGGGGTAACTATACCTGTGTGGCAATGTATTTTTCCCAGCTTCACAGCAAAAGGCCATTGAGACTAAAAATGCTCATTTGATTTTTGCTGATCTCAGAGGTTCTGTACCATCTTTTATATTTTGCCAGAGCAGATCAAGATTTATAGAGAAAATGTTGCATTAACTAGAACTTTATAGTGCTAAACATTTTTTAAAAAATGGTACTTAGATTTTGAAGAGGTAATGTAGATAATTTTTTTGCATTGAATTAAAAAAACCCCTCATATGATAATCACTTAATCTGCTAATGAGTGAAGTTAATCACACTCTGTGTTTATGTGGGTTCAAATATATTTCTGTTTTACCTAGAAATTCAACTGATATATTCAAAATTATCAAGAAAACTTGGATACAGAGCTCCTGGAGAAATTAGGCATTCATTCCCATTGGCAACTTTCATTTTTTGAGCCTAAAAATAGCACATTCACAGTATAATTTGTAATTAATAAACTCAGCTGGTATTTAGAAACTACTGGCAATTCCATTGGTAGTATTTTTTTCCATAGCATTCCTCTCTGTCCCTCAGTAGCAGAATTTCTGACAGTCTTGTGCTTTCATAGTGAGATGTTTTGGGCAGAGACGTTTGTTGGGTCAGTGTCTGGGGTAGCACCTACTGCTTTGGTTTCTCAGGTCAGAACTGACATTGTAACAAACAAATATGCCGTTAATAAATTATTTAATACTGTAAGTGTCTGTCATCTCATTCTTTGATGCTTGTTCTCATCAATGACTTACACTGCAAAAAGGTTTGATATCACATTGGTGTGGGAGGGTTGAGTAACACTTTTCACAAAATAGAAGATATCTTCATAACAGAAAGAAAACAGGAATGTTTTATTCAGTGGTACACTGCAAATACAGATTTAATTTGGATTTCAGCACAGGGCTGTCACAATGGCATACAGGTAGAAATAGCAGACACCAGATCACGAGTCATTCCTAGCAGGCACCACAACAATACGTGCGTGAGCACATGTGCACACAAATACACACACAGTTCCTGAATACAGTCTTTGTCCAAATAGATATCCATATATTACTCATGGTTTACAATGATTTTTGTTTGTGAACAAATTGTATTTTCATTTTCTTTTGTGTTTTGACAGGATATAATTATTTCTGAAACATATAATAGGACAAAGCACATTTCATTATTAAAGAAATTGTAGCATTATGTTAGTGCCCTCCTGAATGCATGAAAAATGTTAATCCAGTTTTGTCATGTTTTTTCAAATGAGCATCTTTTTCTTATGAAAATTTTGTGAAATTAATTGTGTGCTTCTCCCAACCTCTGAGGGGTCTGTAGCTTCAGAAGATATCAGATAAAGGATGATGACATATAATGAGAGCAAGATTTAGCTATTAAACTTCCTTTGACTCACTTTAAATATTGATTAGAGAAACACTTCTGGGCAAATATTTATATTGAGCAATAATATAATTCAGTGGTTTGTTTTTTTTTTTACTTTCTGAATATCATTATGTCTTTAGTAATTTAGCTTATAAAAATACATTGTTAGCCATGGGTTATACGAAAAAGTCCTAGATAGATGAGACCAAGAAAGAAGAGTAAAATTTTCCAGCAATAAACCATCCCTCGTAAGATGCAAAGATACTCTGTGTTGCATAACTTATATCTGGCCTTTTCCAGGGTTTAGGACTGTTGTACCTGGGATATTGGCTTCAAGCAATTTCTTATATAATGCTAATGTTGTGACAGATACTTATGAAACCATGCTGTTTCTAGATAAAGCTGATATTGCATACATAGGTAGAAGAGGTAATTTCCTTATTCACTTTCTTAATGAACTCAAGGAGGATGGAGGAAACTTCCCACATCTGTGACTATGTCCTAGATTTTATTAGTTTTTTTCAACAAGAATAATTATTTTTGCATGTTTTTTTTTACTGGGTATATAACCACAACAGCTGAACCTACTTGTGTAAATGAGCGATGTTCTCTTTGTAGGGGAAAAAAAAGCATGTAAAAAATTCTCAGAAAAAATCTTGGAAGAGTCTAAGAAACATCAACATATTTGTGTTTTAAAATTTCTTCCAAGTTTTTACTCAAATGGTGAAGAGTCCAACACGTGCTAAACATAAAAGGAGCAAGTATGTGTATTATACATATATATATGAGTATATTACACATATATATTTCAGTATCGTCTCAGTGTGAAGTCTGTGTGTGTTTTTTAATGAATAGTTTTTGTTTCTTTAATTATGTTGAACCTTTGGTTACTGAACACTCCAAACATTCACTGAAGTTTGAGGTATCCAGGTTGGAGAGTACTGTGGACTCTCCCCATCTCAAGGCAGCACTCTTAGCTCAGCTGTCACATGCTGAATGTCTTGCTTGTCTTACTCAGTGTTGCTGCTCCAGTCTAAAAACCAAATACTGCAAGGGGGGGACTAAAGAAGTAAGTGCTTGCTATGGACTTGACAGGCTATAAATCTTGACAGCAGTAGCTGAGAAGGGAAAGCAGGGTGTGAAGCCAGATATCTGGATATATCTGGCATATCCATTGATCCTTGCACCAAAGTTAGATCTCTGACAGAGATTATTTTTGCCTTACGTAGGAAAATCAGTAGAAATTTAAGATCCATTTGCATGTATTCCTATTATTCCAAGTTCTTAAAAAGATAATTTTTACCTATAAGTTCTCCTTGGTCAATTTCTCAGTTAGAGTCCATGTCTGTCCTGCTACCTAGATTTCAAGAAAGCTGCATTAATTTAGGAGAATTACAGGGTTTGGTCTATTGCCTGTAAATACTTTATGAAATAGTCAAATTGGTTTTATCTTATTTGAGGTTGTAATGCCTCAAGAATGATTGTATTATGGATGTATGCCATGACAAAAACCAAGCTCTATATTGAAATGAAATTCATATGTGCATATTTCAGTACAATTGGATTTTGCAAAGTTTCATCTCAATTTTGAACAAATGTTCAAGAGCTAATTTTTGATTGTATTAAAATAACAAATTTATATCATCTTTGATTGCTGATGTGTAATATTAAGATTCCTTCACCTGAATCTTACTTTCTTACTGGAATGTAGTTTCTTATTGCTGTAATTCATGTTGTCCTCTGTCAAGTATGAAGTAATGCAACTTATTCTTCAGACCCATTTATTGAAAATGAGAGGAGTATGTACTGTTCTAATTGAGAGTCAGGACTAAAATCCATATAGTGGTTTATAACAGAGAGGAAAGAGATGTTCTAAATACTATATAATGAAAAACTTCTGAAAGGAACCTAGGTTTCAAAATCATCAAGTGGTAAACTAAGTGAATACGTAAATGCTTGAGGTGCTTTTTGTCATCTCAAGGGATTCAAAACCATATTCTTAGATATATATGATCTGCCTGCTAAAATATGGAGGCGAGACTGAAGTAATATTCGAGGACAGTACCTCCTGCTTTTGTCAATGAATGATCTGGCCTTAGGGATTAGGCCACAGTCTGGCTGAAGCAAGGGTTTTTCTCAAACCAATGAAGGTGTAATAAGCCAGAGGTGTGTGTGTGTGCAATAGCTGCAATTTAAAATTCTAAGGTTATACAGATGTCTCAGGAAAAGCCCAACCTTTCCATGAAATGAAAAATATAGTTTTCATTTGTCTCATGAATGACAGTGATTCTAATATAGTTCATCAAAGAAGGCATTTTACCATGAAGCAAGTGCATGTTAAATATGTTTCAGACTCAACACGGAGGTTTATGTTATTAAAGTATAGCCAAATCAGTTTTTCTGATCATTCAGTTTGCAAGTTAATCTAAAGTACAACACAACTTTTCTTTAGTGTATTATTGATTTCTGATTTTTCTATTTAACTGGTTTCTTTTCTTTCTCGTCAGATATTGTCCCAAGTTTGTATGAATGTAACATTCTGAATGTAATGGTGAGTAACAGCATATCTAGCTCTAACAGATATCTTGCCATTTTTTCCCCTTCATGCTTTCTATCAATGTTTCTGACTTGCAAAATTCCTGTAATTGTGTTCCTACAGCAAGTTATTTCTGCATATATCTAGGCTGATAGATATTTCATGTCCGATCATATTTTTCTTATATCCAAAGTGACAGATTTTCAAAACTTCTGTGGTGGCCTGAGGTAGCCCTGGACTTATTATCACCTTGGTTTCTTTTTTCATTTTTGTAATTACATGGGACAATGTAATGTGAAAGTCAGGATGCTAATTTATTTAGTTCTTATTTTACATTTGCTGCTTTTCATGTTCAAAGTATCTTCTTCCCCAAGCTAGTGGCATACTTGAGTTAGGTCTCTCCTTCCAGCATAGAAACTGAGCATCCTTCCTTATTGCTGTGACATTTCGTGTAAGCAGAGATTTAAATCTAGTTTTGCTCACATTTGCTTGTAAAAATGCCAGACTGGACAGCATCCTTACTGACAGTGATGGTAATGTCTTTTTTTGGTTGTCTTGCCTATGCTATTGTCCACGTGTTTTTGGCCTTGTCTGTGTGAAACCATAGCTGTGAAGGTCCTATTGCCCACTGTACTTCATTAGTGTGTAGTACCTAGTAGTGTGTAGTTGAGAATGACTGAAAGTAGGATAACAAAAACACAGGCCTCAGATGAACTCAGAGATCCTCAAAAAAATATAATTCCACAAGTAAAATGACATAAAATACCACATATAACTGAGAAAATATCCTTGATGGAAAAGGAGATTTGTTTAAACTCCACTCATTACAAATTCTCTGAAGATGTGTAGGACACCAGAATAAGGCTTAAATAGCACTTTCAGTAAGTAACTGCAAAAAATAGATCTCTTAGAATAAAGACATTAAGTGGTGGTGTTACTTCTTTTGATATGATGACAGTCACAGTGTTTTCAATTGTTCTCACTTAAATCAGCTGAGAAGACTAGTAGTATTAGAGAAATTAAAAGAGTATTCAATTCCATATAAATACAAACCACATGCTTTTTCTAAGCATTTTCTAAGCAAAGATGAAAGTCTAAAAGTGTTTGGGAGGTATTTAAAGGCAAGATTAATATTGCATGTGTGGGGAGCTAATTGAGTACTTTCTTTGAGACCCTAATGGGCCTGGGACCTCAGACAGAAGACTTTGGAAAGTTACTAACCCAAATTTTTAAAGTCATTTATTTTCCTAAGTGAGAGTAAAGTAAGAGCAGGAAGATGCCCAGAGAGAGTAGGCAATGCCCTGATGCTGTGGATACAATAGAGGGTTTGCTGTATGAAATACATTAGAATACATCAGAGCAGCATTTAAAGACCAAAGGAAGCACCACAATTGTAACACTCATAAAGATAAAAAGTCCAGGAAAAGTCTGCCTTTTGAGAAAAAATTGCACAAATGGAACTGTATCAATTTTAAGTTTTCAAATTTCGGTATTTTCAGGCTCTCACAGGACACTGCTATCTGAGTGCTACCTCAGAGAACACCCTTCACAGAATCAGTAGTGGAAAATGCAGTCAAAGATGACTAAACTGTCAGCTTGGAAGAAACAGGACACAGAGTGATTTACATCTGAACAAAAGCAATAATGAGATTCTGTGTATTAACACTACAGGAAAAACTGAAATAGTGGAAAAGAGAGGTTGTGCTTTTTCATTCGAAGTATATGCTAACTGTGTATTGTTCACTAGACAAAACTACGGTCTTTAATGGAATCTGTGAAGAAATCCCATGATAAAATTAAAATTTTGACAATCCTTTAAATTAATCTCTGAGTTCAAGTCTGATCTTCATAGAGGTAGGGACCTGTTTAGGGAAGACTTTGGAAACAAGTGCTAGGAAGTAGTAAGATCCCCAAAAACTCAGAGTACGCTAACCTGACTTGTCTAGGGTGAAATATGGACTGAAATTTTTAGTCATGCACACTTTTTGTAGAGAATAATGAAAATCATTACTACTGAGTACATGAACACCATTCTTTGTACTCTCTGCTGTTGTTGAAGTCTCAGCCCTGAATGAGGCTATGTTTACAGGCACTAGGATAGTGCTGCTTAAATTATGAAAGAAGAATATGGTGGTAAGAAGACAGATTAGAAACAGAAAGGCCAAGGGAAAAATATGGTATCATGTGTATCATGCAAAAAACATGTTAGAGATAGCTGTTTCAGCCTGTTGCATATGTCAGAGATATTGAAGATCAAGTTGAAAGAAAGGTTCTTGTTGATAAAACTTGTAAAGATTCTTCCATGGCACCAAAGCTGGAATAGATTTCAAGCTAATTCTGGGCTAAGGCTCACATTTCCAAGACTGCCCTTTGGAAACTACTCTAGGTAAAATCCAGTCATATGTATGTTTATTTTCTCTTAGCACAGTAAATTTAACATCTGGTAATCATCCACATTGTAACAAGCATAAATTCAAACGTTATTAGATTTAATGTTCTGATTATCACCTTGAAATACATACACTGATCTTAGGTAGTGGTTTAACAAAGGGAATTAATCAGATGGTAATACACAGAAGATACAAATCACAAAGGACCAACTCTGTCACCTTTAGTTGCCCCTGAAGTGTTTGTTGAACTACCTGTACATTTTATGCTTGGATGTACTTCATGCTCAGATCTGGAGAGCCACTATATTCTATATTAACAATAGTTTCCAAGAGAAATATGTTTAGATGTAACAGTTTTGGATTAGATCTCTTTAATTTCTCTCTCAGTTTGACAAACACTCTCAGCAGATCCCCAAAAGTAAGGAAATGGAAAAATCTCCCCGTCCCTGTACTAAAAGCCACAGACTGGGAGGAAATACTTGTCAGAACTGAGAGATTATCAGAAGTACTTAATTTCCTAGATTCTTGGTGAATCCTACAGAGTCATTTACAATTAAAATGAAGAAACTTTTAGAAGCTGTATCTTAGGTTTGGTTGCGGGGAAAAAAAGTTCTGTAATTTCTAAATGCTTAGACTCCATTTTTGATTGCCTGAACCAACAACTTTTCCAGCCTCAGATCAGTCAATAAAAAAAAGCACAGTGATTTTGATAATTATTTTAATTAAATATAGGAAGTAATAATTGAAATATCATAGCGAGTTAGGGCTTTATTGCAGCGATTTTATAAGTTTCACCTGTAAGAACTGGGACCAGGAGCTGGAGGTGGGGCTGTGGACTGACAGTATTGTGAGTGCAGTGACGACCAACCATTCATGCCCATTGTTTTGCATCATTAGCACTGAGTGAATCTCAGGAAAAAAAAAAAAAGAAAATGTCCAGTCTTTTTTATTACTTCACTTTTTTTTCTTTTTTATTTTTTCTTTATAAAGCACCTAATTTAGGCCACAGACAAAAAGAAAATGTATCTTGAATATGCATCACAGGTTCCAAAAATGAAAAGAAATTGGATTTGGATAGCACTTACTCAATAGACAGATATGATACATGGTAAGAAGGTGCACTGTCTGCCCTGTGATAGATTAAACTACTTTGTAGGAAAATTACTGTGAGCCAGTCACCACCACCACCGTGGCTAAATCTTTAATAAAATTCTCTTCCATATTCAAGAGCGAGGTATGAAGTACACAATAAGCAGAGTGGAGTAGAGTGCCATTTATCAAACCACAGCTAGGTCTGTAATCTCCTGCTTTATCCTTTTTTAGTACTTTATTTGTCTTTATTGTTGCAAGGAAGCACATTTACCCAGGGCAGTGGGCTTTTGGTGCTGATAAACCTTTTGTTTTAAATTCTACCTGTGGGTTTTTTTCGTTTTTTTCTTTTTTTTTCTTTTTTTTTTAACTCCCTTTTTTTTTTCCCTTCTTGATCAGATAACCATCCGGTCACTCTATGGGAGTAATTAGTCTGTTTTGGTGGTCCCTGGCTTGTTATATATTCTTTCACCCTTCCTTGCCTGACCTGACCCTACCTCCCTTGTCTCAATGCTACCGGAAAAAAAAAAAAAAAAAAAAAGGAAAAAAAAAAAAAAAAAAAAAAGGAATAAAAGAAGATACTATAACATCTAAGACATTTTAAAAAGAATACTCAAGCCTGTGCAGAAGGCAGTCTGAGGTGTATTGCATAATGCTTTTTTGAGGCTATTTGGCAAGATGGCAGTGTTGAAGCATGTTGCAGTTGGCCCCTGGGTGGCACTACATGGCTAGATCTGGGACCAACAAAAACATTTTTGGATAAAGGCAGAAAACATAATTGAAGCATTTTCCTTTTTAAAAATTAAAGACTTTAACTAAATTTGTTGATATTTGCTGAATTCAACACAAATTCACAGTATTATTAAACAGCGTTCCTCTAATTGGATGACATTCCAAAATGTTTTGTCTGTCTTGACTACCTGGTAATATCTGGATCATTTTTGGGAACATGCTGATATTAAGTACGGATTCAGTGGAAGGGTTCCTATGGGTAGAAGTATGTGACTAGAACTGCTTTGTGCTGCCTGAATATGCATACTACCAGTCTGTGCTGCAGCCCTGGGGGTGATTTTTTTAGTACTATTATAACCCTTTTTATTGTTTGAATAGCAGTTTTATGACAAAACATTTATATTCAGCCTGCCTTTGTACTTGACTGAAAGAGAGCAATCACTGAGAATGATAAGGCAACAATGGTAATGATAACTGCATTTATGGAGGCTTACAGAATTTAAACGGGCATGCAAAAATAGACTTACAATAGTGCTCTACCTGTTTTTGAACTGGCTTGGGTATATTTCTTGTGCCTGGCCCATGTTTGATTGTTGATGGATATGTTGCATTTTCTCCTGTTGTTCTCTCTTATGACATTTCTTCTGTATGAGTCTTACCTGTGTGTACATCAGGGTTATCTTAGCACTGAAAGATATCATAGTAAGATGGGGGAACATAACCATTTTTCAAGATCCACGTCCCTGAAATTATTGCTTAATTACATATCAAGTTTTCAGTTTGTGGTATCATGATCTTGCATCAGAATGGTTGTTACCTGTCTTTCAAGATTCTGCCTCTCAAGAAAGATAGGCAATTCTTTCACTCCCTTGAGAAGAAGTGAGGAATAGTACTGGACATTGGAAAGCAATCCAAGAGTTTAAGAGCAGTCCTTCTGTTGCCCGAATATTTTTAAGCCAAATCAATTCTGTTTTTTTCTTCCTTTGCTATGAGGTGTTCTCTCCATTGAGGTTCACTGAGACATATCCACATGGACATACATTTGTGTATTTCCTTAAATTTCTTGCTTATAGAAGAACACATGAAAACAGTGAGAAGGTTCATTGTGTTCTGGGAGGAGACAAATAGTTCCTGGATCTCCAAATTTTGTGTGAGGGGAAAAGAATTATGCCAAAGTCTACGTATATTTTAGTGTGGATTATGAAGAAAGGAGCTGTGCACTATACATTGTCCTAAAGATATTTTAAGGCTATGTCCAGCCACACTGCTCACAGACTGCAAAGGAGACTTACCAGTGTTAGAGGGTTTCTTACCAAGGAGGAGAGTGTTCTCATGGAGTTAGAATGACAGATTCAGCCTACTCATTTAGATATTATTTTTCAATATTTTGAAATCATTTTGTCAGGAAGTTATTTTATATAAAACCATCTTTCTATGAACCAAACCAATGTATATTTTTATAGAAGTGAATGCCTATTTTAAAGACCTTTAAAATTTTGAACCATACATTTTGGTTTTATTGTTCTTGAGAGGTGGGAATCTCAGTACAGCCCAATTTCTTTCATACTATAGTTTTCCTACTAAATAGTTTTACTTTCTTCACCTGTATTTCAATTTTTCTGTACTTAACCATCCATTAGAAGTTTACAGTATATAACAGCTGGGTGGCAAAAAATTGTGAAAACTGAGTGACTAGAAATGTAAAATAAAAAAAATTATTTGTTAAAACCACGAGATTCCTTTTATTTTATTTGCATCTTATTTTGCTATTTCAGAAAGTCACTAACTACACTCCATTTTTTAATGTATGTATATGATCATTGCATGTTAACCTCTTCATGTGCTTCTATCTGCACTATTTAGACTTTAAATATGTTTAAATTAATAATTCAAAATCTCTTTTGCAAATGAAATATAAGTAATGCAAACATTAACTTGCTTTGTCTTATAGTATTCTGTAATGCTGCATTCAAAGATACGTCGTTTTCTACTAAATGTCTTTCTAATACTTCTGTGCAAATGATACCTTTTCCCCAGGCCCAGCTACTTAGTGGATATTATTGAACAAATGTCTTTTATAGGATCGAAAAAAGTGTGGCATTATGTGAAAGAAATTTTTGAAAATGTGCATGGACTATTTCGGAATATGCTTAGTGAATATTAAGCAAACACCTGAAGTTCCTGTGCTGCTGCCTAGAACCAGCACTTCATTACCTATTACGTGCAGTGACTTTGAATTTTTTATTAGGTACTGGTCTCTTAGCCTGTAAGGCTTGTGCATGATGTCTATGAGAGCAATTTCCAGCAGAGCAAAGCCTTATCACAGATCCACGTAAAAGGTAAGGATATTTTTTAATTTTCGGTTCACATGCTGAACAGCTGCCTGCAGAAAACCTGCCCACGGAGCAGGAAAGAAATTTGGTTTAGAGGTTGATTATACATGTCTTACTCATATACAGTAAGTCCAGAAATAGGCATGATGAACTTCAGATAAACCCAGAATATGCAAATGGAGAGTACAATACCAGAATATTTACCCCCTAATTTTGTGCTCCACTACATTTTTAGTGCTTTTATTTTTTTTTTTCAGGTTGGTGAGGACATAGGAGAAAGTCTTATATATACTTCTGATTTATTTAGTTTCTCTCAAATCTGTCGTGTTAATATTTTAAAAAACAAAGTTGAATTGTGAATCTGGCAGGTAATGTATGTAAAAGAATGAGTCATTGCTATTGGCATTCCTCATATTTGCTAAGGAAAACAGTGTTAACAAATATTAATAAGTATTAAGAAAAAAAACAGCAAAGCAGGAGGAAATGATGAAAAATCGAGAAGGGCAACTAGTAAGAATGAGAGGAGAACAGGTACAACAATAAAGCTAGAGGTAGTGAAGGAATGCCCTGATTACTTTTTCATTGAAAATGGCTTAAATGGACTTTTGAGGGTGAGGGACCTTATCACAATGCATCATGAGTGATAAGTTCTAAGGCTATTAGTTTAAGGAATTCAAATCAGGTAATTTAGGGATAAACATGTCTTAAGAAAGCATAGGCTACATTCAGAATGTGGTGATGCACTGATGGTTAAGAGAACAGAATTTGGTGAAAGAGCAGAAGGAGTGACAAATTTGGAAACCCAATACCAACAGCAACCTTCTTGGTCTCCAATTTTCTCATATTAGCATCATAAAGTTAGCAAAGTCCATCTTAGAAGTTTTTGACTTTTTTCTGATAGAAATCTTCTCTTGGACTTTCTTCTAGACACTTATTTACTTTTCCAATCGATTTTTTTTTTCATTTCCAATTTATAAATAACTCTTGTGTGGAATTTTGCATCTTGGTTGGTAACTGTTGTTCAGCCTGAGGTTTTACCTTTCAGAACAACTTATTGCCATTTCTTCTTTAGCCAGTCCTTATACACCTTTCAATTTCACTGCTTGCCTAAGTGTTTTCAGCTTTAACTAACTTTTTCACATGTGGTGTTTTATGAAATACCTTGCTGAAATCCAGATGGATATTTCCTCAAGCTCATCAGTTATCTTATTAAAAGAAAGCTATTGGTTTAGTCTTCCTGCAATTAGTGTATGTTGTATTCTAAAGCTGGAAATGTCTCCTTTTCTTGATCATGTTAAAACAGAGCTGTTAGTGATAGTGCAATAGAATCATTGCTCATGCAAAGTGAAAGCCTTGTCATCCACACTTTCTGAACAGTGAATTTGGGTCATGCTATTTAAAAGAAGGTTTTCTTGAAAGCAGTCTCTTTTTGATAATGGGGCCTTAATCCATTCCCCAATCAGACTGAGCATGCATATCATGACAAATCTTTCCTCCATTAAAATCGTTTGCTATCCTAAAATGAATTAGCTGAATCAATATACTTTTCCTGAGGTTTCCCTGAGGAGACAGGAGCAGCTGCTAGAGCAGCAAATGCTGCCTGAGTAGTCAGACACCAAGGCAATGAGGCCACCACTGGTGTCACCGGGGAGCAAGATACAGACCCTTGTAGGGAACTGGGGAAGAAGGTTACTCATGGGTACCATAGTTTTGCTGAGGCAAAACCAAGAGTCAGATATGACTGTCAGAACTGGCAAAGCTGTGCAATCCTGGAAATGTATAATAGTGACACAAACTCCAAGACAGCGAAATGAGAAAGAATGCAGCTGTTGTTTCCGATGTGTCATGCTCCTCTAACTACTTGAACTTCTTGAACAGCCATGTAGAGACTTATCTTCAATTAATTAATTAGATTAATATGTTCTCAAGGCTAGTTTGTCGTAACTTTTCTTACTATTTGGCTTCTTATGCTTTATAGATATCACGATATGCAATGCTGAAGGTATTTAATAATTAGCATATACTCCACCTTTTTCTGAAGACTGTTTTCTTCTAAAGACCTGCAAAGCTGCACAGAATAGGAAAAAACAAGGTTAAAAAAAAGTTAGATTTAAATAAGTTGAAAAATTTGAGCTGGATGCTTTCAGTGGGCTTAGTTTGCACAAATTATCAGATGTAGAATTTCTACAGAGGTGGTAAATATATTGATTTTTTGAAAATTCTTTTTCTAAACCGAAATAGAAGAAAAAGTAACACCATGGAAAAAGTATTTTTTCAATTGAAAAATATTATCCTTAGATTTTTATGGCTTAGTATTTTCCTTCTTTTTCCATGAAAATGAATAATTTTTAAGGAAAGACTGTATTAACACGTTGAGCTTTACAATTAAAATTTATTCTCAGCCCCAGAAGAGCTGATGGTAGAACTTCATTTGGAATTCTCCACCAAAATTGTTTATCAATAGAAATAATTCATGCTTTGAAATTAGAAGTGGCATTAGTATGAAGTATTAGTATTAGAAGACCCCTAATTTAGTTTGAAAATGAATTCTGACATTTTTTCAATTAGATAATTGAAAGTTTGGGAAGTGATTTTTTTTTTTTTTTTTAAATGTAGCTTAAAAAAACCCCTCTGGTCATAATTATTAGCTAATTTGTACTAAACATTGAAAAATCACTATAAAAACATTTGAAGTGTTTTAAAATTACTGACTATATGTATATGAATTTTTCATCGTTTACAGGTTTTTTTCCTGATTATTTCAATAGGAGGGTATTTTTAAATTTAAAATTATTTTTGTCTGTCTACCCCATTTCCTTGTGATGTTTGCTTGATGTACACTATCAACTGGTCTTTCAACACATCTCCTTAACCAGTGTATTTTAGTGTTTACATGAGACTTTAATTCAGTGAGCAGCTGAAGTAATTTCTGTTTGTATGGCAGGGGTACACACTGGCAGACAAGTTGCAGATTTGTGTGTTGAGAAATGACTGAAGATGGTTATGAAAATCTTGGTTGGTTGACTCATGATGGTTACTTTCATCAGCAAATAATATAATTTTCAGTATATGACACTGATTCCTTCTTATGCATTTTTTTCATTATCAAATTGAGGGTGAATTTAAATATCAAGGCTGTATTGCTTTTCTTGGTAATCATTTGAGCTGTTAGGATTGTACTTTTATAACAATTGGGTCTTTTCTTAAAACCTCTTTCTTTGTTCAGCGCAACTTTAATGTGTTGGGCATGTCTCCTTTCATCACAGCAGGGGACACTGTGTATTTGCGGGATAAACTAGTTCCATATTAGCAGTGTGGAATCTGTTTGAGCTTCTTTGCATATGTTGATAGTGCCTTTTGTGAGGGTAAGTGTTGGAGAATTCTGTCAGCAAGAGTATTTTTTCTCTCAATAGTTAATTCATATCCTGTAAGTATGCTGTTCCTATTAAGCCTAAATGCTATTTTTATTGTCTATGAATATAGGATATGTTGATAATAGCACAAAAATAAACTCATCTGGAAATTAATGGCTGGTATTGATGAGTGAAATGCCTACACTGTAATTCACATTTTGCTGCTTAAAAGGGAATCTCCCATGGTTGCTGTGTTGAAAGCTTTTAGGGTTGTTTTGAATATACGTGTAAGAGTTTATTCAGGGAGTTTGAGCTGTGAAAGCACTTAGACTGAGTCTCCACGTTGCATAACAAAAGTTTGATACGTGGAGAACTTCAGTGGGAATCTATCACAGCAGGTCAGGTGCCAGGGCTCCTTCTAGAATGCCTGGTAAGGGAACTTGTTTGCTCCAGTGAAGATATATCAGGGAACTTTTTAGCCTGAGAATTTAAGTCAGGTTTAGGTAACAAAGTCCTCACTTTGGCTGGTCTGGTGTACCTTTAGTCATGTATGGAAGCAGGATGCTAGGAGACTTAGTGATAAAAGCTTATGTATTAATGTATATATTTTTATGTCTTCACATTAAGTGCCACTATTTGATCTAAGTCCCACTTCAGATGCCTCACTTGATTTGTAAATCTTACTCTTTCCTTCTTATTTTATCTAAATATGCGTGTTGATATAAACTATCACTTTAAATTACTTTTTTATTTATCGTAAGAGGAATCTTGACTACTTTATGTGTGAGTGGTCTGCTGTACCCGTTAGAAGTTATAAAGATGAGAGTGAACCTTTCGTCATTTCTGTAGAAAATGAAATTTTCTAATTTCATTTTTAATCCTGCCTAAAGAAAGCCACACTGCATTGTAGCTACACTACAAAATCCTCTTGTTTTCCTGGCATTTTTAAGGTTGATCTTTTTCTTATCTATAAAAAAAAAAATAATTGATCTTAGACTCAATTTTTTCTGGGAAGGACAGAAGTGAATATGCAGGGAGGCTGTTTGGAACCTACACTATTCTGTGCTAAAGACCAGCAAAGAAATAATTTACTGAGGAAGATCTACTTTTAAGAAACCTGCCAGCAAGCTTTTTCCCTTCTGTAGGGTTCGCATTTAAACTGTTTGTAATGTTGACTTTTGGCCAAAAATGTCTCTTTCTCCTTCCATGATGGAAAGAAACAGCTCAGTAATAAAAAAATACTAATTTCTATGTCTTTCACATTCATATCTGAAGAGACATGCAATTTATAGAGGAAAATTACAAATCACATTATGAACTGCTTAAGAACTTCAAGAAAAAAAAGTCTGGAAAAAACCATGAAAAAAGTATATGGGGATTAATATTTTTTCAGAAGCTTAGACATGGTATTTTGTTTTTTTGAAATGGACATATAAATATATGTGAATGTCTGTGATATCCCATAGAAGAAGTTTTAAATTTAATGACAATTTCTGTCATGAAAACAGAAGGAAGGTTTTTGGTAAGGTCAAAAGAAGATGTGAATATTTCTTACATTGATTATTTGAAGGAAAGTCTGTGACTGCATCCTAGCTTTTACTAACCTTAATACAAATTCACCTACACATTTGCCTCACAAAACACGTGATTTAAGCACATTAATAAAGTGTATTGGTGAGGGAGTCTGAGGAAGTGGGATACGAACTGGTCTTTCTTACAGCATGACTATATTGCAGTCACTGGGCTTTGAAGTGGCTGTGCCTGATCTTTCTAAAGCATAGTTGGGATACGAGCATTTGAAGCACAAAGTTCATAGCATGGGAAAAAATATTCAAGAGATCAGTTGTTACTCCTGACTCACAGTGTGTTCAAGCTGTCTTTATGACTTGTCACTGAGACAATAATTTGATTCGACAGGCTGATTGGATGTTACTAAAAGTAAAGTTGCCTTACTGCACATGCAAGGTGTTATGAAGATCTTCGTGAAGAGAGCCAAGAGGACTGTGGCACTAGTGTGGTCTGCAGGTGAAGGAGTTGGAAAATTTCCCAGTTTTGTAATTGGGTGGTGAATTAATTGTATATAGTTGTCCACAGAGGGCATTAACTAACAAAATGCATCTCTCACATTATTAAAGTTGATACAGTGCCCCTTTTTCAAGGAAAAGAGGAATTAACAGTTTAGACTGAGGGCTCTGTCATGTTACTGATGTTATTATATTACTTAAAATTATCTAGTATGAAAAATTCATTACCATCTGGATCCCATTTTACCAGATATTGTATATTCATATAAACTAAAAGAAACTTATATAAAATTGTGAAAACAAAAGAGGAAAAGATTGAAAACTAGATAGATATAGAAGACTAAAAGAAGTAAATCATGTATGATTGCAACATGCTTTATAAGCTTTTTATGGATGAGTAAAGCATAAGAAAATCTTATTTGGGATTCTCTGGAAATGTCCTTTGAAAAAAAAATCCCTTCATTATTATTTCCTCCTTATTAAAAAAACAAACAAAAACCCCAAAAAAGCAAGTAGTGATCTGATCACGAGGACATTCATAATTTAGTTATCCTTAAATGTACTCTCTTACATCTGTTTCATTATTTTGCAGCTGTTGTAATTGGTAAAAATGCATGATCTCTTTTTATAGGAAGGGTTGCCTCTTTTATATAATCCCAATGAATTTAGGCCTATTTAAAGGGGTTTTTTTCCAAATTTTTGGTGAATTATCTATTATTTCTTACAAAGTAAATTTAGGAGGGGCCATACACTCTACTAAGGGCCTATGTTCTGGGCATTTTACAGCAGTCCAGTTTTAAAATACCTATTTTCAGATGTTCAAGAGCCACAGTTTAGAAAATATGTGATTCATGAAAGTCTTTCCATAAACATCCACGACCAGCTGGTAAACTATTTAATCCTTTTAGGCTGCTCCTTTGAATTTTTATGAATGTGTATAGTAGTAAGAAGCGTACATTGCTAGGATTTTTTAATATGTTTTCTCCTATCAAAGAACATGTTTCTATTGTGCTCTAATGTTAACCCTTAACATGTTGATTTTTTTTTTTTAAGAAGAGCAAATGTTAGTAAATGTGCAGGTAAACGTAACAATTAATTAAGTCTACATGTAATTAAGTAAATGTAAATTGCCATATGCTCAGTAAATTTCATAACCCTGAAGATAATAATTGCCATATCTGGCATATAATGGCATTGCTTTCAAAGCAGGTGGGGTATTCTCTGTCTGCTTTTTTATTAATGGTTTTCGGACAAATACTAAAAGCAGTTACAAAATGTAACCGAGAGCAAAACTTTGTTCAAATTTACCACTGCAGACTTAAAAAACTGTAAGTTCCTGTCCTTGCAGGTAAGGGTAAACAAAGAACTGATTTTCAATCTATCACGTGCAGTTTACAAATCTGAAGGTGAGGCAATTAAAAAAAGTTTCTTCAACTTTTGAATTGCACTCGCACGAAACTTTACAGAAGAAAGAAGGAAAATACTTAAGATATTGACACTGAAACTTCACTTTCTGAAAGATACCATTTTTGTCTCATTCCATCAGACTATCCTAAAATGTCTGAAGGGCAAATATATGAAAATGTGAATGTGCTTAAAAAATAGAATTTTAAAAGGAGAGTGAAAGGAATTTTTTTAGAATTTAACCAGTCATAAAAGATGACTCATCAGACTGTGCATCCCAAAACACTTTCATCTTTGTTTCTGACATACCCTTAGTCATTCTGTGATTTCCCTCAGTCTCTCCATGGTTATTAAATATTGAAATATTGTAAAATATAGTGTATGCTCTATATGTATATTGATATTATTTTGTAATCTGTATTATCAGCACTGGGAATAGTCAGTTGTTGTTCTTGCTAAATTGTCATACACTACTCCATGAGTAGTTACCCTCTCTGAGAAGTAAAAATACAAATGCATAAAGTACTATCAAATACAAAAGGGTTTTCCAAACTGCATGCCATTAATGATACCAAAGTCCTTTCAAAATACTGTGAAACCTTTCACAGATCTCCTTCTGCTAATTGTAACTACTATGGTTCTTATCAATGCAATTGATGGTACCAAGCAATTAGATTTTCCAAAGACTTGATCAAGGGATAGTTATGTATGGATATGCAGTATGCATTTAGGACTACAGCTATTCAGCCTGAGGAAGAACTGCTTTCCTTTGAATTGGAAGCAGACAGGAGGGAGCTGGAGCTGATGATCCAGTTTTGTTTTGTTTCACTTCTGAAGTGAAATGAAATAAAGAATCGCAGTTAAAAGGAATCTGTTAGAGCAATTATTGTTATTTTGATTCCCACTAAAAATATTTGGTAACTTCTTTATAAAATCTGCTTAGAAGAACCCTTTGGAGTATATTCTGCAAGCATTTTGGAAAAAGATGGAATATCCACGTGAAAGACCTTTAATTCTTTATCTTTACCTTGATCCTTCCTTATTCTCTTCTTACTCTTTCCCCAGTTTTTAGATGACAATTTCTACCAGTGTTCGTAATGCAAAAACCAAACCAAACAAAAAAACCCAAAACACAACAGCAACAACAAAAAATCCCACAAGGCAAACAAACAAAAACCCCACAACAAACCCTAAATGTCAACAGAAGATTTACAGAGGAATGCAATCAAGAATGATGTTGCAAATCAAGCCTAGAATCAGACCATCAAAAATTCAAAAACTTTCAGCTATTGCAATTACGGTGGTAATTGCTATTTTAAAATGTTTTCCTTCTTCCAAAGAAACTCCATGTTGTTAGCTGAAATTCTAGGGATTTTAAATCACAGCAAATCTCTGTGCAGCTGATGAAGGCTAAATATTATAGGCAATCAAAACAACACATTATCTACATATTTCATCTGATTAAAAAAAAAAGTAGCTTTTGGAACTTCTTTAAGAAGTTATTTTACTATGTTGTTTTAGCTAATTACAGCATGTTTTTCAGACCAAAACATTAGCTTTAGATATTTTAAAGCAAAATGTGATGGATTTTTAAGGAAATTGAACCTGAGGTCTTTCTTATGTTATTTTAGTCTAAGCAATTATTCCTTTTCTTTCTGTTGTGAATCAGTTTTGCAGTGCTGTCTTGGTTGTAAACAACATGTAATACATAAAATTAAAGTTTCCTTAAAAATACTGTAATTTAAAGATGATGTATCAACATTACCTAATATAAAGGGAAGGTGTCCCTGCCCATGGCAGAGGGGTTGCAACTGGATGATCTTTAGAATCCCTTCAAACTCAATGGTTCTGTGATTCCGCTGGGTATTTTCTTTCAGCAACAGTTCATTAGTTAGTTGATGTCTGATGAACATATATAAGGGTAAAATTGTAAAATGTCTGTGTGATCAATATCCAGCAAATTTACAGAACTTGTTTTGAAGAAATATTTCGGAGAAAAGCAAATAAATATTTTTACGACGGTTATTCTATGCCCACTAAGTCTGCATGAAGCAAATGCAAAGGATTGGCAGGGCAGTGATGACACAGCACTGATACCACCACAGTAGGATCAATGTTGCTGGCAGAGCCCTGTGTGGAATTTTTTTGAAGTTGGAGGCAAATTTTTAGTGCAGGATCCTGACTTACAGATCTTATTTACAGAACAGACAGAATGAGCAACTGTACTGAAGTACTAAAGTTAAATTGTGTAAGTTTTGTGCTTTGTTTGTTTGGTTTTGTTTGTTTTTTTTTCCCTGATGTGGAGCTGGGAAGTATTTGTAAGTTTAGGATAAAGGGAAGTCTTTAGACAGCAAAATAACTGCAACTAACTGTTGGTAAAAAATTGAGACTTTGATTAATCTGTTAAACACCTAATTTTGTACTCACTGATTCATACCATTGAGGCCAGGAACTTCATAAATATTTAGCATCTTTAGTAAGCTTGTGTGACACTTTGAGGCAAAATGAAGCCAATAACCTTAAAAAGAGAACAAAATGGGTTCACAGGTTGAAACCGCGCAGTGTTGTTTAATCTTTAGTACTAAATTATTAAATCCTTCAAGGGAGAGAAATCTCATATTATTGAAAGAGTATTTGGGAAAATGACTTTTCAACATTAGAGTAAATCTGTTAAGTGTGAAAATATGATTTTAATCAGGGCATGAATGTTGGGGATTTTGTACAAGTAAGCTGGTCTTGTGAATCATTGAAGAGGGTCACTTGAAACTTACTTTTATGATCTGCAGGATGTAGGAAAGTTAGGGAGGAAAAAAACTATCATGACCTCTTGAGTTTTAAGTATATGTTGCTTTTCTGAGTTCATAAGTAGCTTACTTTTTGATAATTAAAAAGTGTGCTAGAAAAAACTCCAAAAATATATTTGGATCACATTTATAATATGGCTACATATTTAGAAACAGACTTCTCATACATCATCTTATGCATTAGCAATAAAGGGATTTCGGCAGAGGTCTTTGGTTTGTAGTACCTATAAACCTGAAATTAATTATGGAAGAGATACTACGGAGGTTTTTCCGTCTTACAAGATGTCTCTAAATCTGATATGACACAATACTATATGAATGAGAAAACAGTCATGATTTCATATATAAAAAGCTGGAAAGTAAATCTGTAGTATTGCAACCATACTTGGGACAATCACTGCTCGTTTTATTCTATGGAATTCCTGAGCCAGCTGATAGATTAATTACTTTTGACAGTAACTCACTTTTTGACCTATGTGGCAAGGAGAATGTCACAGCAGTAGGAGAGGTTCTGTGATAATTGGAAAGTGAAGGGGACTTGGTGGTGCAGTAGGTTAGTGCATTAGCCTTTCCCCTCTGGAGACCTTGGTTCACATTCTGCCTTGGGGTCACTAGTGAAAATTCATGCTTTGGTATCCTACCTCTATTTGTACATACGATGAAAAAAGACCCCTATTTGGAAAAATGTTGTCTTTCTTCATTATGAAACACTGTATTGTCCAGGATCTTAGGGCCAATGTACATTGGTAGAGAACTTAAAAAGTTTTTATTCCTGCAATATGTGTCTGTCAAGATCACCTCCCCAAAAGAGCATTCACTCAATATATTACTAAAAGGAAAATCTTCTAAATTGATATGCATGAAAATAATGCAAATAATGAAGGAAACTCATCTGCAGTATAAAAGCCTCACTGATATTTTCCTTATTTCTATTTGGAATTAACTCCTGCTAATATCTCTTGCACTGAAGCTATATTTATCTTAAACTGTTTTACTTGAACCTCCTTCTGACTAAGATTTTCAAGTGGCAGAGAAGTGCTGTTTCATATGCAGTGGAGTGGAGCAGTGATGACATCCAGTGATTAATTAATTCAAAAAGTACACGTTCCCTAAAGGTATCCTGGGAACCACTTTCCAAGCCTCTTTAAAAGAAACATATTGCCTGCATTTACAGGTGGTAGTAAGCTGAATATAGATTGGTTATCAGTGATGTACTGCCTTTTATTACATCTGAAGTGCTTACTCTTATTGCCTTGTAACAAGGGTGCTGCAACTAATTGTGCTTAATGATCCAATGCAAAGAGCCTGAATTTTGTATTATTAACTCCTCCTATGTTTATCTTTTCATCTCCTTCAAATTTACAAGTTCCAAGTTACATTAGGGATTTGAAGCAATGTGTGAACACCTTAAACTGAAAATCCCCACAATAATGTTAGCTGTGTTTGCAACTGTGCGAGCACTTCCCTCTTCAAACATGAATTAAATGTTCAGGATGGGTCCAGCCAGACAACCTTGGTGACTAAAGCAGTCAGTTTAAAGATGCAAGAGGCATCAGGGAAGAGCCACAATTTTATACCTTTTTTCCAGGCAAGAAGCAATAACAATTATGGCTCCATCTCTGGAGCAGATGACAAGAATTTTCAGCTAACCAGTCTCTATCCCTTTCTGCCAATAGTTTCGCTCTTATTTTAGGGAAACATGGAGTAGAGATTAAAACCTATTTTCTCTCTTTTTCCTTTAATAATTACAAAGGAGATAGAGGGAGTAAACAGAAGAAGCAAAGGATTAAAGGAAAAAGATAGGGCAGAGGAAACTTGAACAGAAAGCAGAAGACAAGAGCAGAGCTGTTTGACTGATAAATCTTTATTTTCAGCTGTGCTAGCCAAAGAAGGCCTGAGTAAGCAGCTACAAATGAAGAAACTTTAATTTAAATTTATACTTTTAGGTGCGACCTTTTAAGTCACCTTTTAACAGGGTGATAGGAGCCTTCATTTGAGACCTTTTCTTTCCTTGCATGAAAAAAACTTCCAGAACTGTGAAAGCCTTTAAGTGGCTTCTATAGTAAGTAACCCTAGATCTCCTTTAAGTGCCCTAGATTTCTTTCAATAGCAAGGTTTCTTCAGTGGTTAGGTTTTGTTGTCACTGGGGTTTTTTTTGTGTGTTTTTTGATAATTTTGGGGTTTGAGTGGTTTTTTTTCATGAACCAGATGGAGTTGATCAGAAGCCCTGGATAAGGAGGAGAAGCAAGAAAGGATTGAACTGTGGTTTTTCCATACATTGTAATGTTCACATAAAGGAGTAAACTAAGAAAGGCTTTCTCTTGGTACAGTTGCATTTTGCCAGATCAGGAAATGGAGAACTATTAGTTGCAGGATGTTGGTAAATAAAATACCCGAAATAGTCCTTCAGCTGCTTAAGCAAGTTGGTCCAGAACATTACTTTTCATTTTTTATTGTAATTGTGTATCTGATGTCTTAAACCAAAAACCTTGTGAACCTCTCTTCCTAAATCAAAACACTGCCTTGTAAACAGCATATTTTCATCATTTGTTCACTTATGCTGTGCCACATTACAAGTGAAGTTCCAAAAGAAGTGGAAGATGGCTAGTTTGATGAATCTCTGCTGATTTTAAAGTTGTAGAAAGAGGAATAGTACTGTATGCTTCTTCTGGAAGTCTGCATGAACCTCCCAATGAATTTTGTAGGACTGTTAGTTTTGCTTAGCCCACTTTTCTCAGAAGCCAGATAGTATTTTTACTCATGTAAATCTTCAGTGGTCAACAGTGCTTGTCACTAACAAGTGCCTCTTCATCCTGAGACAACTGAAATTTGTCTCTATTTGTTCCTATACTCTCATAGATGTGTGGAATTTAAGCATGCTAATTTTTGGAGGTTCTTTTAGCTTTTGTTTTTAATTATGAAAAATAGAAGGCAAAGGGAATGTAGCAGTTGCAATGAAGTGTTCACATTTCTAGCTGTTAACAGAAATGTGTGTACTTCTGGATTTGATATTGAGTTGAGAAAATAATCTGACAACTTATTTTTACACCACTTAAATATTGGTGTGGGGGTTTTTTAAATTTCAGTGTTGTTAGGTATGATGCACAGAAGCAGGGTGAGAAAGTGATTTCATGCTCTATTTCTCCATATGAAGTTTTGTGCTTTGTTGACGAATACTGACGTGTAAACCCAAATTGCAACTTCCCTGATCTAACAATGGTATATTAAAAAATTGTTTACAGAAGCCATAGGTGGACTTTTATAGGCCACACAAAACTTTGGAAATGAGTTGATCTCTTATCCTGGCACAGGTTAGCTTAAAGAAAATTAGCCTTTCTTGGTTTTAATACTTCTAAGATGATGACTGGTTTCTATGCTTTTTAAATAGGTTGTTTGTTGCCATAATTTTTAATTATATTGAACCAAAAGAAGAAGAAAAAAATGGTGACCATGTTGGAGTTTTATTTTAGAATGGAATTTTCTTGATGGTCTAAAATCAAATAAGTTTACAGTACATGGCAAGAAATAAAAGGACAAAGTTATCTAATCCATGAATCTAAGTAATCATTGATACCTTTACTTTGGAAATCTCAAGAGTAACTTTGTCTTTGTTGTTACTTAACCCAGAATTTTACCACATAACTGTTTTTGGGTTTGGTTTTGTGTTTTTGGGTTTATTGTAATGTTCATGGCTCTATCTGTGGCTCATGATGTCTTTGAGAACAGAGCAGATGGGAATGGAAACCTCTCCAGCCAGCCATCAGTCAGTGGTAGTCCAGCCTCAGCCTTTAATCATTAGCTAACTGTAACTGGGCTCTTTACTGGGTTTATACTTTTTCTACATTAAATTTAAGAAAACATAGTTTAATTTGAAGTAAAACAAAGAAAGAAATGCTGCATATTTTTACTGGGAAAAAACTTCTTAAAAAAAGTTTCACTCAAAGTCATTTATGGCTGTGATTCTTGTTCCTACTTCATAATCCCAAAAAAGATTGTCACCTAATAATATAGTAAAGTATTGTATTAAGCTGGTTATCTGGCCAGATATATAATTTTGAGCTATTTCTAGTGTTTTATATTTATCTTTGTTTCCTAAGGTAGCTCCGGGAAGGTGGAATTTGATTCCATTAAAAACTAAATACTGTGGGTTGTATATTTAACCCACAACTTTGGGATATGAGAAAAAATGGTGGAGAATGAGAAAAATTAGATTATTAATTTCGTAATAGCAGCAAAACATTTAATAATGGATCCGATAACATTATCAAAAGGTTTATGTAGCTGCCTACATTCCTAATGAGAATTTCTGAAAAACAGTCATAATCATAGGCTTATGAAAAAGTATCTGAGGCTTTGGATGTTCTGTCCAACAAGCACTAATATCATAATAGTGTATAAGTAGGTTTACTAAATAGTTATAATTATGACACTCTGATATAAAATTGTTTCAGAGGCAAAGTTATTTCAATCAACAATAATGGAATACTGCTGGATGAAGTAAAATTATAGCACTCTCTGTTCATTATAGAAACCAGCATACTGCAAATAAGAATATTAAAATTTAGCATGAAAATAATAGTTTTATAGCCCCCTCTTCAGGCTCTGTTCTTTGTTGCTTGGAATGTAGAAATTAGGTAGCTGTGGGTAGATAAGGCTTTGAGTTGACTTTTTCATCCTGCACCCTTGATAAACTTTGCAGCAAAATGTTCCCAGTCATAACTCCACATGACAGTAGGGTTATAGCCTGATTATGTGACTACAGCCAGGTTCTGTACACCTGACAGATTTCAAGGGGTATAGAAAAGGTGTTGAAGAAGTGTCTCAGTTTTGTGAAGTTCATATCAGGAAGGAATTGGCTACCTCTGCAAGTATTGCTAACTCTGTTTTGCTCAAAACAAATCTTGAAGTTTGTCTTTCATGTATTTAGAACTTTTTAAAGGAGTGATTCCTTCGAAATGACAGTGACTCCTGAAAGGATAAAAGCTTAAGAAAATACATAGCATACTGAAATATGCACACATATTGTACCTCATCTTGCCTAGTTCTCCATGAAATGTCAAAAGAACCTCCTACTGTGATATGTCTGTGAGCTCTGCAAGACTGATTAAATTTCTATATAATGTCAATCGTTGCATCCTGTGAACCATAAATTATAAAATTTGTTTCTATTTTATCACTCCATAAAAAGATTTAAAACTTTTTTTCTTATATTATACGAAGAATAAACAGTGACTCTCATTTTATTTGTGGCAATTTTATGCACGTGGAGAAACAGAATGTAAGTGTGGAGTATATTTTATATATATATATGTGTGAAAGAAATAGATTAAGAAAGCATTTACTACAATTAAGTATATAATATTATTATTTATTTCTCAATTTTCCAACATCCCAAAGTAAGGGAAGAAAATAAGGTGCCCAATGCTGGATATGTTAAGATCCCTTGGGAGCAGAACAGAGAATATTCAGGCTGTAAGATGATGCCGTTTCCTCCCTTACATTTTTAACTAGTGCAATAGAGAAGTATAATCAGGAGATTGGTGTTAGAGAAGATGCTCTTTGTGACAGAAACTAGTGTTAAAAGGGCTCGTGGTCATTTCTCACACCACTTCAGAATGTGTGGTTTCTCTTCAGAAGCTCAACTTACACATTTAAATCGTATTCAATGTTTTTGACCTTTTGGCACCACACACCAAGAGGCTCATGTGAGGGAACTGTTCCTCTTGAATTGCTGACTGTAGTTTAAGTCCATTGTTCAGAGAATTTCAGAATTATGAATTTCAAACTGAGACGAATGTAATAAAAATGCCTTTATTCTCATTCTTGTCTCTGTCGCACACTCTGTCACTCTCTCTCACAGGGTTTTGTACTGCAGGTCATCACCATTGCATCTGAGTGCATTCCAAATAAAATAAATAACAGTAGCAAAGCCTCTAGTGAACATCATGGGGAACATCAACATTGAGAGGCAGGGCTTTTAAATCTGCATGCAACACTGTATGAATGTGCTTAGATTACTTCCAGACTGGAGCTGGCTTACATCCATCTTCCTGAGTAAAGTGTACTTGAGTGATTCCAGGTCTATATTCTCTGTATGGATTTACATTGGGGTTGATGTCTCTTGCAGGGCAGGGATACAGTGGAAGAAAGGTGAAAAAGGGAGGAGTGTTTGCAACAGCTTCGTGTGCACAAAATTTTTATTAAGATTGTTAGTCTCACAGTTATGAATATCCCTGTGATTTTTTGTGTTGTTCCTCAATGAGAATAAGCATAAATTTAATAACTTTTCTTATTGAAAAAAATTGCAGTGGAACTAGTTTGATTTTTGTCATGTAAAACTACGTGCTTCTATTTTTTTTTTAGTTTATTTTTATAATTTGTATGTTTAGTATTGTAGTTATCCTAAACAATATGCCATTAAATCAAGAGCAAATGTAAGCTGATCATAATGGAGTGGCTTTCAAAATGTAATATTAATTTTGAGAATGGATCATAAACAGAAGCCTCTAGAAGAATTTTGCAAGATATCATCTGTGGTAAAACGTATGAATAAAAGTGGCAATCACAAGAATTTTGAAATTTTAAGTGACAAGTATTGTAACAGCAAAATGTAAATTAAGCAGCTACAAAATTCCTAAAATCTGAGTTACATTAAACCAAGTGCAAAGAAAAAAGTAATTAAACCCTTTCCCCCCAGTGAAAACAGGGTTAGATTGTAGACATCATAGGGCAGATACTGTGGCTGATTTTCTGTATAACTTAGATGCTGTTTCTTATGAAGGGATTTCATTCCAATCCATTCAGAGGTTATCTTTATGAAACTGTGTCTTACCGCTGGCTACTTTGTCAAGAGCTGACAAAGAAATGGTTTGCTGAAACATTTGAGCATCATCAAAAAGATATAGTAACAGTGAGCTATTCAGTAATAACCATTTTTCTCTAACTGTTGATAAAAGCTCTGGAGTTTGGATAATTTCTGGAAGATTAGTGAGTGCAACTAGATTTTTGAGTGAAATCTGCAAGTGTAGAAATTGTGGTTCTAAAGTCAGAGGTATTGATGCAGTAGTGTGCTTTGATTTCGGGCCTTCTGCTAGTTTTCTGGGGAAATACACTTTGTCCTGAGGGGAAGAAACAAGGGCATAACATCATCTTTGATTAAGTAGTTCTTCTAAAGTTCTCTTATTTTGGTACTTTGTCACTTGCTATATATTCTTTGCATTTCTTGCCTAATTCATGCAGTCTACTTAAAATTAAAAATGTTATCAACCCTTGCAAAATGACTGGTCATTTACCAGCTATTTTCAAGTCTCCAGAAAAAAAAAAGCCTCTGGTATATTTGGAAAGCGTTGATTTTGTAATACATTGGCATGATTCTCTCAAGAGTGATTGTGACACAAAGGGTTTCCTGGGGAGGATCAGCATGATACATATACAACAATTGAACAATTAGAAGAAAGTTGTTGAGTTCCTAACCTTAGAGGAAAAGATAGAGGAATTTAAACCTCAGAGCTCGAAGATTGCATAGATTTTTTGCTGAGCTGTTTTGTAATTTCCATTCCTAAAGGATGCATTATTTACTTAAATAAGGAAGTATCCATTACTGTTGTACATAAACTTGATGACAATTTCATAAGGTAAATGAGCATGGCATACAGTTTTTCCAGTTTTCCTGGTGTTGAGACAAATACAAAGACAGTATCTCTTAGTTTAAATTGCTAAGGGAATCAATGACTTGTGTTCTCTTCAATACCCAGAGATGAAAATATCATGAAAAGGGTTGTTTAGAAAGTAGAGAGTAATAGATCTGGTTTTATATGTAACACAGAAAGTAAAAGATTTCAGTGAGATCTTTAAAACATTTTAAAGTAATTTAATCAGAATATGGCAAAAAATACCAAAATATCTGTCTAAATACATATATATTTTTCCCAAAGGATTGGAAAGTTGAATGAACGTCATTTTCTGAACGCAATAAGCTATTCCTACATGTTCTATATAAGCCTTTGTTGAAAATATTTGTTGAGAGCATTTGAGGAGAAATCAAGGAAAAGAGTGTTTCTCCTGTACATCTTCTTTTTGATCATTAAAAATGATTTTGACATTACAGGTTGATACCACATCTGATGAGGACTATGTAAGTTACTCAATTTGTTTGCAAATGTTTAGTTATCATATTTTGAAAGTGATTTTTCCTAGGTATTAATTAAAATCCTATTTAATTTAATTTAATTTTTGTTTTACCTGGAAAATTAGAGCAAACTGGCTAAAGACAGCAAAAGGGGGATATATGGACTTGAATCACATGAGCTGCTGCTTTTGATGTTGCTCAAGAGGCAGTGTGGGTCTAGACTGACAGCTAAAAGAATGCAAAAGCTGAAGATTTGTATCTTGGTCACCAAACAACTTGCAATGACTCTCTGGCTGGATTTGGCAGAGCAGCAAGAAGGTATGTATGTAGGAAGGAAAGAAGAGATTAATAGCACTTTATCAGAGTTCCTGAAAGAACTGTCAGCTCTAGAATGTCAGCTAAAAGGGAGAACAGAGAGGATATATCGGTACACTTACTAAAACTAAAATTTTTTATTCTTTTTCAAGTGTTAGGATCCTCTCTAGAAGCCTAAAGAATTGATCAGAATTTTAAAGTTTTTGGTTTTTTTTGTTTTCAGCAGAGAGGTTTTATTTTAAAGCCTTCACATGGGACCTTAGGTTTTAGGATTTGGAACAAAGGAATTTCAATCAATAGATGCTTCACAGAGTTCCAGTCTGTATTTGGAATCCACTGGCTGCTATAAGGAATAGGTATGTCATTTTATTTCTTTAAAATGTTACTTGAAAAATAAATTTGTTTAAAGTTTAGATTCACTAGAAAACATTAAGGCAACAGAAACCTTCATCTCTTTTTCTTCCATGGGGTCACAGATAACGAGTTAATTAAATTTGGGAAACAAAAGTGAATAAAAAGGGAAGTAAACATCCCAGAGGTGCAGAAAATTACTCAGAAATGTGGAGGCCTCTAAGGTATTCCCCAATTAAAGAAAATGTAGGAGGAATCAATAAATGAAGATGCCACTTATTTGAATTCTGGGAATACTGCTTATCCCAGCAGAAAGATAGCTCTTGTCACCTTGCTTTAAGGAAGACATAGGAAGCAATTAATATTTTGAATCAAAAATATTAGAAACAGGGGGGAAGGTCAAATATACAGGAAAATGTCAGGGATTTTTCTAAGGAAAATAACCAATGCCCTGGATCTGTAGATGAGAGCTTGTAGACTTGCCCATGAGACGGGCAGTAAGGAAAGAAACAGCTAAAGCTTTTCAGCTTTTCATTGGAAATGTCTTTCATATATTCTTCCTTTTTCAGATAATTGACTTCCCGCAGAGTCCTTCCAGTATTGACATTAGTTGAAATAGAAGTTTAATAGTTGGATGTTGGCCCACTAGAAATGGCTTCAGTAAACTGTGTGTAAGCTTCTGTGTATCACACAGACTCTTAGCCAGCTGCCAGGCAAAGGTAAAGGTCCATAATGTTCAGAAATAATCACAAAGGTGAAAATTTTAGGTATATTATTTTGTTTCTTACTCAAAAAATCTTAAATATATGTTCAGTTTCTACAATTATATTTCTTGGTGACTCAGCATAAGTCTTCAAAAACTGGAGAATTCATGCCAGACCTTTGACCTAAAGACTCTAACAACAATTGAAATTTTGGCTCCCAGTCTTGTTACCAGGTGGCTATATTATATTTCAGTGAGTTATATTACAAGAATGAGTACCATTTAGAAGGTCAAAGGGATGGAAGTAAGCAAAATGCTTTCCACCATCCTAAAACTTTGTAACATTTCGGTTTGTCTATCTAGAATAACTGAGGTTCTATGAAACATCATTATTGAGAACCTGTTAGTACTCTTAGTGTATTTTGAGAACCATTGATGCTTATCTCATGTCTTAAGAGCAATGTACAAGGATTCATTTCTTCAAAAGCTTACTATATAAATAGGCAAGGCCAACAAGGAGTGGGAAAAGAAACGGAACGTGTGGAAGGCTCAGATGACTTGCAGGATGGGAGCATTTACTTTATCATCTCCACATCCAATATCTTTTACTAGTCCCTAAATAGGTCACAGATGCATTCATACTGGGAGTGAGAGGTGATAATAGGTAAGACAATTACAATGTGCAACTGTTTACCTCAGCTATCTAACTTCTAACTACCTATAATTAAGCAGCAGCTCTAGTGCTCTGTGACAGGTAGGTTAATGTAAATACTTTCAGCTAGTTGTTAGCAGCCTTTACTCTGCAGAAATTGAGCTGCTGCTGACTGAGAAAGTTTCATGGACACTGGTGAGACTAAAGGAGGTCACAATTTACTAGGAAGTTTGAGAAATACTACATTGAGCTGTACCTTTTCTCAAATATTCTAGTCTTCTGATTTTACTTCACAAAGCTTGACATTTGTGGTTTGCTTTTAGAGATCATAGGGTCTGTTCATACATTAATTCTGCCCATAATTAGGTGAGTGTAGGCAGCAAGCACAGCAAGAATTTCAGCTTTCCTCTCTGTGGCTGAAATTCAGTCACAGTAGTGTTTTCCTGTGTGTTAGCTCAGGTATTCGGTGTTATGGAGTTCAACAGCTTTATTTTTAATTTGTTCCATAAAATCTGGTTTTGTCCCTCCTATTACTTATGAAAGTCTCTGACAGTCATATGAATACTAGAAATAAGTCTTATGCTTCTATTCTTTATAAAGAATTTATCCTTCACTCTCTGTCATGGTTTAACCCCAGCCAGCAACTGGGTACCACATAGCTGCCTGCTTGCTTCCCCACTCTGATGTATGGGGTGGAGAATCTGGGAAAAAAATTGAGACTCGTGGTTGAGGTCAGAACACTTTAAAAATCAAAACAAAGTAAAAAAAAAAACAACAACCAAACAAAAACCCAATAATAATGATAACAACAAGAACAACAACAACAATTGTAATAAAAAGGAGGGAGAACTAAAGCCCAATAAAACCAACTCAATTGCTCACCACCCACCGACCCACGCCTAGCCCATCCCCAAGCAGTGATTGGCCCCTCATGGCCCACTTCTCCCAGTTTACATACTTAACAAGATGTTCTATGCTATGGAATATCCCTTTGCTAGTTTGGGACAGTTGTCCTGCCCATGTTACCTCCTACCCTGTTACCTCCTAGCTTTTTGTGCAGCTCCTCATTGGCAAAGCTTGAGAAACTGCAACAACTAAAACATCAATGTGTTACCGGTATTATTCTCATACTTCATCCAAAACACATCCCTGTACCAGCCACTAAGAAGAAAATGAACTCTCTCCCAGCTGAAACCAAAACAGAATCCAGCCTCTTATGTTCAGTTTCTCTGAGCCAGGTATTCAAGGAAAGCTTTGACATGTAGTTGGAAGGGTATTGTTAGGAGGAAATCTTTTAGTGCTGTATCAGTACATCTCCCCCATAGTCCCCTCCCTGGTTCCCTGTATTATAAGTTTTTCTAGAAGATTTTGACTTGACTCCCTGTCTATGATTTTGTAAGATCTCCTGATGTGGAATACTAGTGAATGTTGTCTCTTCTGATGTGTTGGTATATAATATCTAGGGAGCAAAAAGACTGCAGTTTAGTTGAGCCTCTGCAGCAGTTGGCTCTCTTGTTCTCTTTAGGGAACTCTAGAATGGAAAAGGCAGCCAGTCATGCATGCTGTAATTTACATCTGATTGATGAAAGGTTTAGATTCACAGGAACAATTTGCACTGGGGCTCCTGTGGGCCCTGAAATATCTTGCCACTGCTATCCAGCATTAAATTTTCTCTTGATCAATCTCATATCCTTCCATGTCAAGTCCACTCTCGGAATTAACGCTTGAAGTTATACGTTTAGATGATATATATGATGTTTTCTCCTGTATTCAACAACCAAAGTAAGTTAAGTTGTAGCTGAAAACTACAAGGAATATTGCCCAAGGAATAACTGCAACCACCACTAGAGAGATTTTGTTCTGGCCTGGCATGTGCAACACCCACTACAGCTGCACAACTAGAAAATCCTTGAAATGGAATGATTAAGAATAGTCAAGTTTGTTGTTTGTTCTTTTCCTGAACTTTACTATTTTTGAAATGTTAGGACACAGTGACAGGAAAAAGTAAGTAGATCTATGCAATGTAAGAATAATCAAATAGTGTTATTTGCAAAGTCATAAAATATTTTTTTCACTTAAATGTGCCTTCAAAATGTAACACCAGAAAATTCTCATTCCTTATGTGTATTTCTAGACTAGCTAAACATGTAAATATATAAATTTGCTGTAAAACTTATTAATGGGAATTTGTTTACATATTTTTATCTCAATTATCTATGCCCATAGGACCCATTCAATCAATTTTTCACTTAGCAGTTTTCAAAATATAATTACTCTTATGGGTAGGTCTATGAACAACAGTGTCATTTACACTATCATTCACTAATTGCACTTCTAAGCTGTTATAATGAATTATACTTGTACATTCTTTAGAAAGATCAGTTAATGCTAATCATTTCTATCACATACATCACTTAGAAGACATCCATCTATAACAGCCTTTTCATTTACAGCCTCTTTCCCTTTTAATTTTCTTGCATTGTAAGAAATAGCAGTAGATGAATGGTGTGTGCTCACATAACCAGTTAGCCTTGTAAACTTAGTAATAAAAGTTGAGATTTGAAATTTAGAAGATGTGTTTTTCTATTTTTTAATAAAGCTAAGATGGAAATTATTAGGTTTGCGATTATTAAATGTACAATTCTGGGACACCAAGAATTGCTGGCAATGGGAATAACAGAGATAAACAGTACTAGTATGAAACTTGATGTATTTATGGATGGACTGTATAGAACAGGTTTCTTTTCATGCTGGGTGACCAGATTGATCAGCCCAGATGCTTTTCTAGCCCTATTTTTTGTGCTTTAACAAGACAGAGAAGTATGTACTACGAAGTAAGGAGTTGAGTGCTTTTGTCTAACTAATCTACAGACTGCATTCCTACATGCAGGCAGTGAAAAGATTCCTTTGCAGGATGAGGGATGCTAAAATAATGATCTTGTACTTGCATGAAATCCTTCTGACTAGTTTAACAAGGAAAGTGTAATTTCTTAAGATGTGGGGAACTTTGCTGGGGATTTAGATACAAGAAGCTCAGAGTCCTTGAGTGTGAAAAAAGAGCTGCCGCCTCTTCTCTCCCTGTTATCATCACAGAATATTGAGACAATGTTTCACTATTGCCTTACTGGAATTTCTAAGACATTGTGGCAACACCTATAGCAAGGATCTTAAAAATGCAGCATGGATGAAAAATGTATTGATGTTGGCATGTGTATCTAGTACAAAAGATAAACATTAACTGTTATCACAATTTTTATGGTTGGAATCTTCATAAAATTACCATGATACCTAAGCTGCTGGTGTCTTTACTCACATTTGAGTTTCTAAGTGATAATAGTGAAAAGAAACTATGCATGAAAATATCAGAAGTATAAAACAAGTGGTCTCTTTTATTAGGTTTTAAATGTGAAGGAAAACACCAAAAAATATAAAATTGTTTTTTCAGCACCAAAGTTGCAGCTTACTATGAAAGAAACATTAAGGATTAACCGAAAAGACCTATGGTTTATAAACATGCTTTGAAAGGATGTGGGAAATTCTTTGTGGAAAAAGTACAATATAAGAAAATGGAATACAAAGGAGTTTTATAGTATCTGAGTGGTATACCATCCTCGAGAGGAGTCACTCTTCTCAAGCTCAGTAACTGAAGCATCCTTTTTTACAGATGGAGAGAAAAGTGACAATTGTATTTAAAAATTATTTTATTTTGTATGTGCTTAACACCTCTCGTGGATGGTTCCTCATAGGCATTCCAAAGACAATTTTTTAACGGTGCAGTTCCATTAACCAGTTTACTATGGATAAAATCAATTTTATCTATAGTTGTTGACATGCATTCAGTAGATTTTGGCATCTTAATGTATGACTTTTGGAGCTGTCTATTGAGTAAAGCTGGGGGATCATCATGCTGGCTTGCTCCCAGACCACATTCTCTCCAGTTCATGTGGACGAGTATAAGAGAATAATTATTAGAAAATTGTGATAACTAGTGAATTTCCTAGCCACAAATAGAAGATGAAGTGATAAAGAGAAGGAAAATTAGAAAGCTACCATTGCATAATAAGGGAGGAAGAGGCTATGTAAATGGACCATGAACAGCACCTGGGAGATGAGGTAAACAAGCTCTACTGAAGACTAATTGCTGAAGGAAACGTGGTTGAAAGAGGTACTGCAAATCCGCCCCAAAACCAGGAACAGTTAGATTTTTGCAGTTGGAGTCTACTTGTCAACAAGAATACAGTGCCTTGGAAAAAAATCCCAGAGAAGAGCTTTTCCGTGAACTATCTGCCAGCTGCCAAACTATGAAATGTGGATCTTATTATATATTATAAATCAATTTTATGGGAGCAAGGAAAAAACTCCACCATTATTTTTTATATCAGGAGAAATCTATAAAACATTGAATTCTTAGGATTTATACTACAGTTTTGTCCTTGTACTTATAACTTTTTTTTTTATTTTAGTTGCTAGGCATAGAGATTTTCCTCAATATTAATATCTTGGAACAAGTATTCTGATAGAGATATTTCAGCCAAATTATTCTAGTGTTTTGTGAGTTTAAACTGTATGGAACTGCATTCCCCTGGGCTGGGGGGCAGAACATTTTGTCGTATGTACACTGTGTTTCCTTTAGTTTCTCTACTGCAGAATTTGTAGCCACCAAATATGGAGTATTATCAGAATGGGTAAAAAAGTGTATGGAACATGTCTGGGGTCCTTTGGCATCTGAACCCAGCAGGAGTCTAAAACAAAACAAAACTTAGTTTTAGTTATTCTAAAGTTAGGTCCTTGACTAAGTAACTGAAAGTAAGGGGTGAGTGAAGAGATAATAGACAGTGCTTTTGCTACAGACATATATTTCCATAGAATCTGTTTTTCCCTCTTCTGCTCTCAAGCCCTGCACTATTTGATGCAGATCCATGGCTGTGAAAGGTCCTCTCCTATGCTCATCCCTCATTCATTTCTGCTATCCACTGATAATCTGTACCAAGCCACTGAAGGACCTACTGTCAGAGCACCCAGCATGCACCATATTAGTTTCCGACTATATTTTCAGGCGCACTGTGTGAAGGCAGACAATTTTATTTAGCAGGGCAGCCCTAAAAGCAGCCTTACCAAATAGTTATAGTCATTAACCCGGAGTTTCAGTACCGTAACTTTTATTTTCTCTGTAGTTCATAGGTCTAGTTAACAGGGAAAACTCCTGAGAATGGTTGAAATATGTTGTATCAAAAGTATATCTAGTACAGTACCTTGTCTGTTACACTGGTGGGTAGTGGATACTTAAGGAAGACAATAGGGATTAAGGAAGACATACAGGATTGCTTTCACTCCAGCATTTTCAGCAATCAGTGCTTTAGCACTTGCAAAAGTGAGAGGTTGCAGTTGGACTGCTGTGTTTAATAACTGCTGATGTATCTATTCTCTGTCAGCTAGTCTAGTCCTTCTCAGAAGTCATTTATGCTGCTAGAGATTCAGAAAGAAAACCTGCAGCTCCACAGTATATTATGCGCTGTAAAAGCAGTACTTCTTTTTTAAAAAAATCTGTTGTTTGATGATGTAAGTGTCTGTATGTTCTATGAGACATAATGACTTATTCCAAACTCCTCTATTTCCCTCTGTTTATGACTTTGGATTCTTATTACATGGCCACTCAGTCATGCTGTCTGTGTCAGGTCCTATCTGCTAAGGTTTTATTCTTTAAAAGAACTACCATGCTTCTTCCTATTCTTGCCTTTTTCTGCTTTTCTATAGCTATTATTTTCTTTTTTTCTTGAAAAAAAGGAAGATCAGATATATGCTGTATTGATGAAGTAGATATAGTTCTTGAATAGTGCACAGTGATGTTTTACCGTAAACTTCTTTAATTTTTCTACCCTCTCTATGACCACTGCCGATCTGTTCATGTCACTGCCTGACTAGCTTGATGGATGAAGGGAGAACAATTAATGTTTATCTGTAGTAAAGCTTTTCACTTGGTCTCTACATAGCCGAGTTGTCGAAGTGCAAGTCAGATTAGTTCAGAGGTGCAGAGAATTGTGATCACTGGCAGAAAGTCCATCTGGAAGCAAGTCATTAATTATGTTCCTTGTGGTGTCCACCTGGCGTTGATAGTGGGGCCAATACTGTCAAACACTTTTGTTAGTGACCAGGATGATGGGGCAGAGTGTACCTCCAGCAAGTTTGCAGAGGATACAAAACTTGAGAGTTGTGCTGGACCTAGACAGGCTGAAGAAATGGAGCTGAGATGAACTTCATGAAGTTTACAAAGGGAAATGCCAAATCCTGCCCCTGGGAAACAACAGCCCAAGGCACCAGTACACACTAGTGGCTGACCTGCTGGAAAGCTGCTCAGCAGAGAAGGGCATTAGTGCCTGGGTGGACAGCAAACTCACCATGAACAAGAAATGCATTATCACAGCAAAGAAGGCCAGTAACAACATGACAGAATCATTAAGGTTGCAAAAGACGTCCAAGATCATCAAGTCCAACCTTTGACCAATCAGCACCTTGTCAACTAACCCACAGCACTAAGAACATCCTGGGCTGCCTTAGGGAAGCCATTACCAGAAAGCTGGGAGAGGTGTTCTTTGCTGTCTACTCGTCACTGGTGAGATACATCTGGACTGCTTGGTCCAGTTCCGGATGATTAAAGAGCTGGAGCATCTTTCATGCTGCTTAGGAAGGCTCAAAGGCTGTGTTTGTTTGACCTCAAGAAGAGAACATAAACAGTTTTGTGATTCTGTGAATTGTCTGCAATGTCTTCAAAATCTTTCCCGAGTGGCAACCAAGTTATTTTGACTATTCCACCTGCATTCTTTACATCCAGTGCTTTGAAATCCATCTCCTATTTTATCAGTTGGTTACTCAATGAATCATTGAGTCATCCCCTATTGTCAATTGGCTGGGTATTGATGGGATAAAAAGAAACTTTGTAGGAAATAGCCTGGAGATCCCAGTGGACAGGTTGAATGTGAGTCAGCATGGTACCCTCACAGCAATGAAGGCCTATTGCTTAGTGCAAAGGTGCAGGGAAGTATTTTATTCTTTCTGTTCAGCACTTTTGCTGCTGCTCTGCCCAATTTTATGCTCTGCTAAAAGATGCACGACACAGAAGGAGCAGCTGGGAGAGGTGAGTTTATTTGGCCTTAAGGAAAGAAGGGCCAGGGTGGACCTTGCCATTGGCTTGAACTACCAGTGGGACATGACTGAGTATACAGAGCCAGAAACTTTTCAGAGGTACACAGTGAAAAGATCAGAGCTATGAAAAGGGAAATTCCAATCAGATGGTGAAAAGTTGTTTTGTTTTTTTCCATCAAGTGTAATCAAATACTGGAACAAGCTGCAAAGAAGTTTTGTAACTGTCATTCTTGGAGATATTAAAAATTCAGCCATACAAGGCTATGGCCAACCTGATCTGACTTCAAAATAGTGCAGCTTTAAGTGGCAATAGATGACCTTCCATTCTATACTATTTTGAAATTCTGTACTCTTTCTGTAAGTATTTCTAGCCAGAAATAGATACAGTATGTGGAATAAGATTGGTTCATCCCATTGATTTTTCACCTCAATATTTTCCCCATTTTTAAGATTAGTTTTAGAAAGCCTGTCTTCATTTGGAATATTGTTTGCTGTCTTTTAATCAATAATGAATTATTTAAAGTATCTTCTATTTATGCCCCAATTTTTGAAGTTTGCTTTTTAAATCCTTTGGTGAGGAACGTCTATCCAAGAGATCACCCATATCATATGTCTCAAAATCCTCTAGAAGACTGGTGAAGCACCCATTTATAAAAAGCTATTTTCTGGTGCACCATGTGTTTACTAACATATTTGTAATTTTAATTAGTAATAGTTTTTTTTATAAAGAAGTCAAAATTTCTAGTCTTTAGTTCCCAGATCACCTCTGGAGACATTTTAATGAATTGCCATTATTAAATGCCATCTTTCTTTCCCTTGTTTTAGCAGATTTTGGTTTTTTCCCTGTTTTAGCAGATTTAAACAGTCATTTAAAGACCACTGTTTATATACCAGCAATTTTATGTATGAATTCTTTTAAAAATATATGTGGTTAGTCTTGACTCATGGTGATTCTTTGTCACCCAACTAACCAATTTGTTCAAAATACCGCTTGCCTTCTTTCAATTTGAGATAATATTTTAGACATTTCCCTGTCAAAGAATTGCTCTGATAAAGAATTTTTTTCTTGGTTCTCCAGTGAACATGAGATGCTGCTTTCATGAGGTGAATGCTGATCTTGCTGAAGTCAATCTGAGTTTTAATTTTAGGAATATAGAGTTCAGCCTTGGTATATATCCACTGACAAATACTGTGTATTTGTGCTTGGAATCCTTGTTTACATTCAAGCCAGTTATGTCTGAATAAGGATACAGCAAAACAGGAGGCAAATTTATTTTTTTTTTCAAATACATTGTTTAAGATACATGAATAAAACCCAGTAATTACAAAAATGCTGTTAGGTATTTAAATGCCGATGATTTATGTTACAGATGTGCCCCTGACATAAACTGACGGTGTGAGGAGTCAAAGCTACTCCAGAAATCAGTGAGGACTGGGATGTTCTGCATATATTCTATTCTTTAAACCACTAAAACTGTTGAAAAAACAAAGGCAGTGTATTCAGTGACTGAAGTATTTAAAAAAGAAAGAATAATATGATCAGAATCTAAATTAAGCCTAACTCTTGCATTGTGCCCTTTATGCACAGTTATTATCAAGCAGCAAGCTGTGTAAAATATGGAAACAAGTTAGTAATATACCAGCAAATAGCCTACAAAATAAAATGAGTAATTATAGGATATACTTCAAAATAGAAAATAGGGTTATTTTAAAGTGATACTTGACACTGAATATTTGTAAGACCATGAAAAATAGATTAGTCAAGAGGAATTCTAGTAAATCAGTTTATTATAAAAGACAAAGGAAAGAATTTGCTTGTAAATGAGAAAGAAAAATTCGTATGTGCAAGAATCTGCAAGAAAGCCCAGGAATCAGGAGATCTGTGTAATCTGTGCATCATTCAGCATGGAGGCTAGTACAGGAAGAAAGGATCATTAATTTAAGCATTTAGGGAAAATGTTAGGGTTTGTATTTGGTTTTGCCTTGTCTTTCTCAATCCAGTACTCCACCATCTCCTTCCCAAACTGCATACCATTAGCAGTTCTGTATTCTAATCTCTCCCTTGCTGCTTAAAATTATCACTCCTTTATTTCAAATATGGCTTCTTATCCTCTGTTCTGCTAATTGGCTTTATTACCCTCGACCCCTTCTTGCCTCCACTGCAGGCATCTTGACATTTTTACATCAGCTAATCCTCACTTTTCGCACCCCTCCCTTCTCCTCCCCCACCCTGCATTTGCTTCCCTTTCCTCTTTTGGTGTATTCAGAGCTGCAGAGAGCTTTTCAGCAGATATTCAAACCCCTGGAGAAATTCAAAGAGATCGAAACACAGCACAAGAGCTAGGGGTGTTTTTTTCTGGACTGCCAAAAGCATAAGGTAACATTCAGAATGAGGTCACTGTACTGTGATCTCATTTTGAATTGGATTTGCTTATGGGGCATGGGAAGCCTGGTAGGGAGAGCATATTGTTTTGGTAGTTAATATTACATCAACAAACTGTGAAAAAAATTAAGCATTTACTTTCATTTCCTAATTTATAAATTCATGTGTCAAGAGTTTAAAAGAATTATGAGAAGATAATAAAACAGTGTCTTAAATTAGGCATGAACATGGCTTAAGCTAGGCATGGACTGGACTTATAGCAGTCAAGTGTACAAGGCACATGTGTACAGAGGTGCCAAAAAAAATGAAATATTTGATAAAAGTATTTTGCAGGATAACTGAAAAGAATAGCAATGCTTTTAGTGCTAAGCAAAGTGAGAGTGGATTGGCAGGAGAAAGCATGGCATGAGTGGGTACCTCAGAAACTTCCCTACATGTAAGGTGCTGCCAACAGGCTATTTAGGAAGAATGTGACATTCTGGTATTTGCCCTGATTTCTCTTTGTTGCTTCTTAGCAAATGAATGTATATTCTTTCCTAGGAAAAACACAGAAATAGGTATTCCATGTTCCAAACAGCCTACGTAATATAAAGAACAGGAAAACAAGATGCACTGGAAAGCTGTACCTGCTGTCAATTAAATTTGAAAACATCATCAATAATTGTGCCCATTAGTAGTATTTTGACATAGGGTACTTGGCAGGACTTTGCAGTGATTTGAATGAGAAGTCAAACAGCCAGTAATTTCTGTTACTCCTGTAACATTGTATTACCTTTGAAACTGATATTGAAAGACAAGGCAGGTAGTGAAATAAAATGCATATAGGACCAACAGAAGCAATGGCAGAATGTGGATGAACTTTGTTGGTAACCTAACTAGTGAGTGCAAAGAATTAAAAATCACAGAGAAAGAAATGCAAGTGCAAGGAGAAAAACCACTGTGCTGAGCTTTAGAGAGGGAACAAAATTTGCAATAAACCTTCAGAGTGGCTGAGTGATCCTCAGCTTCAGTGTATGTGGAAAGAAACCCTGGCAGAGGGAAGACACTTGACCATAAAATTGTCTGCTCCTGTGATTAAACATCACAATCATAAACCCAGAGGAAGTGGCAGAGATAGGATTAGATTTGGGGCTTTTTTGCAAGAACAGTTTTGCAAATCTCTTACCATTATTTTTGAAGTGAATATATAATTTCTTTTGACTCCAAAGGTTCTAAGCATGTCAAGTTTTGGAATGTGTATTTCTGAAACTTAATTAGAAAAGCTAATCAATAAATTTTATTTTTATTTTATTACATTAGAATTACATCTTAAATATGCATTTTAAACTGTCTTTCTATGTCAAAAATTATCTTTTAATCTTAAAAAAAAGATATTTTGTGAAAATTTTTATTTGTGATTAAAAGCTGTATTACTGCTGTAAAGAAAGCTATTCTGTATAGCAATGCAGGCTGCAAAAAAAGATCCAGCAAAACCCCTTTCTGCCTGAAATCAATAATAAAATAAGTTCATTTCATACAAACACACATCTAAAGCTTTCATGACAGTCTAAAAAATGTAAAAATGCCTGCAGAGGATATGAGTTTATTGGATTTCCTTACTTTACTGTTTCATAGACTCTACCTTAACCAGATAGTATAATCTGATTGTATCAACCTAGAAGTATATAGGATTTTATTTTAATGTTAAAAAGGTCAATAGCTTTGGAACTTAAATTCTTTCTGTCTTCTATACTGCACTAGAATCTCAGCACTGAAGTATTACCAGATAACTTTAATAAAAAGAAGTTGGATTATATAAACTAAAATTTACTTATTCATTTCCTATATATACAGTGAAATTCTTTAGATGAATGCTTCCTAAGTATGTGGCAAAGCAATATATACTTTATTGAATGATGAGAGAAATTTATATTAATGTGGTTGATACAGATATAAAATTTCTTCCAAAGCACTTTTTCTGTAATACTGTTATTGAATATTACATCTTTTTATCACCTCAGATGATATCCCAACATTTTAGTGCTTTATTCCAGCTCTGAAAATGTTTTAGTCTTACCAAAGACATGTTCTAAGTCCTGCATTGAAGCACTTTTGGTTTGGAATTTGAGTTAGATTTTAAAATTTGGTGACAGATATACCATTTGCTGAGCCATGCCAAGGCTTTCAATTGGTCTACAGAATGGATTCCTTTTGAAAGATTTTTTTTTAGACTTCCATGAACCTTTGGAAAATCTGGATCACATTAGACATAAAGGCTTAGGCATTTTCAGCACCACAGAAGAAGTTTGCAATCATTTTTTATAGTACAAATGGGCTTATTTAGCACTTCTGTTATGGAAAAGATTCTACAATAATACTACTACTATTATAATACCATTTCTGTAATAATAGCGCTTCTGTTATAAAACACCATTATTATAGAAATGCTTTTATAAGACAAGCTCTGTTATTTAGAATTGCTTCTGCAATAAAAGTGCTAAAAAGTCTGCTTGTATTACAGGAAATTATTGCAAATTTTTCTTGTCTGGCAGTGAAATTTTTCATTCTGAATCTTGTCTGTCGCTGTTGGAAAGTCATTCTCATAGGTACTCTGAAGCCTCTGTGAGTTACTCAACAGCATGTATTTAATATAGGGAATTACTGAATAGGCAAATGGAAAAAAGGCCAGTCGTCATTTGTGTGATCTCCCATGTTCCTAATGTGCTGCTCACTTTTTGTCATAGACCACAACTCTTATGTGGAAAGTGTATGCAGGCTCACAGCACAGGTTTTTCCGCTGTGCAGAAGGCAGAGGAGATGACATAAAGGTATGGAGAAAGGAAGCAAACCCTTTCTTTTAATCCTGTTAATTTTTCCAAGTTTGAGCACAGTTCACAAGAAACAGCTTCCAGTTTTTCCATTTGACTGTGTACGATACTCTTATACTCTTAATATTCAACAGGAGTAAAATTCAGTCCATGGAGAAAGACTTCTATGAAACACTTTGAACCAATTAAACCATTGGGGTCAGATGTACTTAATGAGTACTCAGCCTAAGGACCTGTTCTGATCATCAGCCTCCATTTACAATCCACCACCAGTGAGTGCATTCCAGAGCCATAACAAATATCTGTCTTTTGGGAGAAGGGAACAAAAGGAGGAGCCTTCTAATATAAACCCTCTAATGCTACCCCAGATTCCCCCATATCCTGTGTTTTCTTTAAAAAGGTTTATTTTCTACTACTGTAGCTGTTCTAATGCACTCTCCACTTCCTTCATGTGCAGCTGCCAATCTATCAGTGTTCCCACACACAGAGCAGAAATTCTCATTGCTAAAGGATTTTTAAAAAAGATGAGGAAAATTTCTGAGTTTAGGCCTTGGACAGTCTTTGTCTAATGGGTTAATTTCAGTGTGGATGAGTTACCTATAATTATTTTGGAAATGCTTGGGTCACAGTGTGAGCTTTGTGGTAAGGACACCAAACAGTTAGTTGCCAGAAATTTCTTTCATGTTCGCATACACTCTGGCACAGGAAGTCTCTTGTTTTTCCTTGCCATGCCTGTGCAAAGTTCTAAATACATTACATCTGTTTCTTCTCCTTGACAAGGATCCTCTACAAGGAAAATATTCAACATGAAATCTATGGAACTGCATCAATCATATGCTAGAAGAAGATCCGCCTTGTAGGTTTCTAATTTTTGTCATAGCTTTTTCTGCTGAAAACGATGAGTCTCAGAACTTGAATTAATCCAAATTATTTTCTTTTGTTTGTTTGTTTGGTGTTTTTGTTGTTTTTTTTATTTTTTTTGTTTACAGTGCTTCCCGTACCAAGGAAATGTCATTACAGTATGTGTTCCTCTACCCATGCATTTTGGTGAAATAGTACTTTTAAAAAACATGCAAATCTAATCTTGAATTTTGCCTTGCAGTTTTCCAAGAATGTCATTTGGGCATGAATTGAGCCATTAGATAGCAACAATATGACTATTACTGTGCTAAAACTTTTCCAGTAGCATAAGGAGAATATTAAATCTTTATCATTTAACATTTCTCCTCGGTCTCCATCACTAATTATATTTTTTAAAATTATACTATGAGTGTCATCAGACCAGAATTTTCTTTTTAATTTTTTAAAATCGGTTTTGTTATTTAGTGGAAGGAAAAAGAACTAGTGAGTTTTGATGCTCTTTTGTACTCCTGTAAATTGCTGAAGTCTTTGTTTTTACACTGCTAAATACATTACTTAGTCCATAGAGTTTATTAGTGCCTTTGGGTACCATATTTTCTTGAAAATAGCATACACTTTTGTGCTTATTTGTATCTCCTAATGCTTAAGTGCTTGTGCTCTCTTTTGTGTGTTATTTTTCAGTTGATACTTACCAGTACTTATATTGAGTAACATCTGCTGTTTTGGTTCTTCATTGCAATAGCTCCCTTAAGACTTTTAGTACAAAAAGTGATTTTATTGTTAGCAGCTACAGTACCACAAAGACAATCTTGTAGCAGTAGAATGGTACCTTTTCCTTGGTAGTGCCAAGAAAAAGGGTCTTGCAAACAATAATTTGCTCAAAAAGTTGAGTTTTTGGTAAGTAAAATGATTTCTGTTTTAAAAGGAAGAATATGTCCCATAGCCTCAGGTGAGAAAACACCAAACATGACCAGTTAAAAAAAATATCAGGTGTTTATTTTGGAAATCTGTGCAGTGGAAATGTTGTCTACTTTTGGTATTTAAAAACAAGGCACTTATATTTCCTATTTCAAGCATACACTTTTCATTTAAAATGAAGCTTAAACAAAAGAGCTAGACAACCCCACAGCAAAATACTTATTTTTAGTCTTAAGAAAATTTGAATATTTCAGGTTTTCTATTTTTCTGGAAAAATAAGATAGATCGGTGTGAGGACTTAAAGAATACAGTTGCGTGTCTCAAAACACTGTCCCCAAAAGATAAGCCACCACAACAGAACTTCAGATAAGTGCAGATGGCAACAACAGAAGATGCTCATTCGAGGCCTGGTGAGACAGATCTGGGTAACGCATCCAGACAAAAATTCCCACCATGGCAAACTGTGGGACAGGCAGCAAGTGCTTATGCACAGGCCATCTCAAGTTACTGGAATGGCATCTACACCCTGTGAATGGACCTAGACCTAGACAGTATAGAAGTGGTACCTCCAGAAGAGCTGCTCGGGAACATCCCCCACCAAAGGCCAGGATGAAGAAGGACCAGTGGGACACTGCAGGAATCTGTGTGATGGTGATATGTATTGCTTAATCTCTCTCTCTCTCACTCTCTTTCCCTTTTTTCCACTGCAGTCTCTCCTCCTATTCCTTTCTATCTCTCTGCCTCTCATTTACTGTTAAATGAAATCCGTACTATTGACTTAAGCACATGGTCTTGTTTGCACCTTAATTCAGGGAGAGGCATCCATTATAATTGGATCATACCAATTGGTCAGAATAAAATTTTCCATTATTGTTTGTTTACCTATCAATTCTAATCCAAATTAAATAAGCCCTTTTTTTCTGACTACCCCTAGTGAAGCTGTGGCTATGTCTGTGCCTTGGATATGGCATCTATATAGCATTATGACCATGTCCCTGTAGTTCTCAAGTGTAAAAATTAAAGAAAATTAATGTTTTTTGTTTTCATTTGTCATTCAATTTTCTAAGTTATTGTAGCAAACCCAAGAAGTTAAGGCACTTCTATACTAGAGGGTGCACTCTTTCAAAACCTAAGCCTCAGGATGGTTCAGAGAGGTTTCCTCTCAGAACAGCTTGACTCTGGAAGTGCTTACATTCAACTGGTCAGATTATGCCTCCTTTAACTACTTCTCATGATAACTTTGGCAGGTCAAACACATGACATAAGTTTCCAGATTCTCTATTTTCCCATGGATGCTCTTTAAGTAGCAAGGTAGATAGGTATTTGTTTTCTAAAGTTTGTGAAAACTGATCACTAAACCTGCAAGGTCTCTGCTGAGTTAGGTGCTATAGGTATGTCCAAAGCACAGATATGAAGAGGGAGCAACAATTGCCTGCTTCTACTTAAAAGAATGGTAGTAGCCATGGTGTTGCTATCCACCTTTTTCATAACAACCTCGTAACTTCAACTTGCACACATGAAGTAGATCTCTTTTTTTCCCTTTTCTGTTGCCAGCTTTAAAACTGAAATATTTTTACCTCACTGGAGGGTGTCTGGCATAACAGGCTACTTGGCAGGTTGGGTGATATCCTGCTCCACCCTCACACAGTGTTTTAAACTTGAGCACAAATGATGCACTAGCACAAACATGGAGTTCTGAACTGAGGTTTGTCGCCTGTCCCTTTTGGTCTCCTTCTTAACCAACTAAGAAACTAGAAGCTTATGATAAATATTTCACCAACCCACCTATCTTTATGGCTTCTGACACCTTAGTTTGGTGTACAAATAGGTGCTTTAAAGTGAGAAGAAACATGGAGGATTAAAAAAAAAAGATAAGACTTCTCTTTTGAAAAATAAATTTTTTAGGGAAGCTGAGCTAATACAGCCAACTTTGGTAGATGACAGAATGCATAATTTTATCTTGCCTCTGTTGTGTTAAAGTGAAGCTAAGCCTTTACATAGGATAATCATAAAAATAAGACTATATCTTGTTTTCAAAGGAAGCCAGTCAAGTGATTTTGTGCCAGTGATCATGGAGTATTGACAGGATTGGGTATCCAAATTCAGCCTAAACCACTGTTTTAATACAATTTTTAGAGAGGTTCTGTAGCCCAGCATCTAGTTTAAAAGTGGAACAATTATTAACCTAGTGCCAGAAGAAGTAGATGCTCAGAGGAGTAAAATCAAGCAAGCCAGAAAGAGAACAAACAGGTAACTGCCCTGATAACCATGAGACAGGGGAATTTCATTAATAAATCTACCTTTTCGGTATAGTGGTGTTTCTTTGGCTCTTAAGCAAAGGAGTTACTGCTGACTTTTCCACTAGAAAGTAAATTTTGGCTAGGGATGCTTAACTCTTTTAAAAAACCATAATTTTCCTGTTATTGTGGAGATAAAATAATCTGAAGGGAATGGGTGGACTTAACGAGGCTTAAATTAAATGTGTTCATATTCTTTAGGTCCAGATTGTTCTAAAATAGCCTTTTAAAGACCATCACACCAGTCATATACTTCACAGCAAATTGTTGCAAGTCCTCACTAGTAAACTGTGGCCCAGTGTTAAACACTGTGTCAGATATTCTATGTCTAGCAAAAATACATTTGCTTAATCACCTGTTCAACTGCAGTGGAATCTAGTAATGCTATCTCAGGAAAATTTAAATCACTGTCTAGAACTTATACATACATCTCCCTAGTCAGTTTAAGTAAATCAAGGGCTGCTTTACTCCAGGGGACAATTTATTCGGTCCCACCATATAGGTCTCTTTGGACTGTCAGAGCCTGTATTTTTGCACATGTGACAAAGCCTGGATAAATTCTCCAATGACACTATTCAGGAGCAATATCAAACATGTCTAGCCTGTCTGTGTGATTTTTCAGTCCTTTGGTTTATCTTTCAGTTATCCATTTTAAAATATTTTTTCAGTAATGTTGCCAACTCCCCGTTCTGATAATTTTAAGTTCCTTGTATGAATTCAGGCCTTGATTTTGTTTCGGGGCCTGGAAAGTGCTGTTCTGGCTAGGCTGCACTACTAAAAAACATATTATCATCCTGAACTGCTGCAACCTACACTTCTTCTGTGAGGGGACAATTTTAAAAATCAGTTCGATAGTAACTCAAGGTTTGGATTTTATTCCAATGAAGTTTTATCAAGTGCTCTAGAGAATATTCATGCAGCAACCAAGTTTCCCTCCGCTTGTAATTAGTTTGCAAATAATCAGTTTTTAATTTAAAAATTGTTGCCATACTTTCAGGGTGGTGCTTTGCTTAGCTGATTTTGGGTCTGTGCTGCATTGTTTACAGTTGAAACTGGTCTTTTGTAATTAAAGACATGAATCTTTTTGTGTCATGGACTAAACACAAACCCAATTTCTTTGCACTGGACTAAGCTTTTGTCGATGGCCAGAGTGACTGAAGTGCTGATTTACAATTTTGACCATATTGCTTTATGAGAATTTTGCCAGTTCACTCCTTTGACCAATCTCTAATCAGCTTATTTTGCACTTTGATGCTGAGTTTCCTTGGGTCTGCACCTCTGCACAGTAGTGAGTTTAAGATTTTAGCTCAATAACCTGGTCTTCTATTAAAAAAAGAGAGTAAATTAAATGAAACAATAATGACTAGGACCTTTTAGCCTTGGAGTAGACATTTTACTATTTCATGTATTTAAATTTAGGGAAAAAAACCACCCTCCTTTGTTTTTCCAAAGATTGCTTGCAGCCTGTTCTTTTAGTTAATTTGGTTCCTTCTGCCTAAATGAAGCTTTTATAGGAATCTGAATAGTGGATTTCTTAGGTTTTCAGCTGCTCTCTGTTCTTCAGAGCTTCTCAATACCTAAGAAGTCTTCAAACTTCCCTGTGTTTGTTTTGACTCCTTGACCCATCAATAATATCATGCTTTTGATGAAGAGAAGGCTTTGTATCTGCAAATTACTGCTGCAATTTTTTTCTTTGGCAGTGTACTCTCTACCTTCACCTCCGTTTTGCAGATATTTTTAATTGTATTTTATTACCTCTTTCTTTTCTTTTAATGCTAGTAACACTGTCTTTGGCATCCCACTGACTCAGTGCTCTAATGCTCAGCTTAAAGTTAATAAATGTCCCATTTACTTTCAGGTTGACAGTCTATTTATCTTCTGATGATGGGCAATACTGCCAGAAAAAAAAAAAAACATCCAAGGAAGTCATGCTGCAGTTAGGCTCTCTGGCTGTGCTATGCATACTTGACTGGTACCTGCAAACTTTCATGCACTGATATTAACTAGAGCATGTCTTTAATCTTTTTTCATCTGACAGATATTGTGCTATTTTTCATAGCCTGTGTAAGTCTGTGGTCTCTTCTGAAGTGGCTTTGATTTTGTGCTATTATGCCTTAGGTATCTCTTCTGTAGTCTGGATTTTCAATCTTATTTATACTTTAAGATATTGTCCATTTCCATAAGCATTATTCTTGAGGGAATGATTCCTACTGCTTAGCACATTCTGCTTATGATATCAGGTTAATCCATGTCTCCCATCTATCCTAGTAAGCTACACAGGGTTGGGGCATGGACCTGAAAGCTCCCCTTTGCTCATTCCTACTGTTAAATGGTGAGCATGGTCTCTGTCAGAGTTTAACCTCACCTGTAGAAGGGTGAGTAGCCTGAGTCAAGCTCTGTTCTCAGTAGGTAGTCTGCATGTGGCCAGTCTGGTTTTAGAGATGAAGTAGAGAAACTGTATGGATGCAAGTCACACTGTGTCTTTTGACCATAGGGCCAGAAAACGGTCCCTGGTCCACTGTAATTCCTGGCCTAAAACTAGCCTTTGAGGTCCTTTTGCATTCCTTCTTCTCCCTTCAAATTTTATTAACAATCTGTTCTTTATCCTGGACTGCATTAGTTAAGATTGACAACATCTAAACAAAGTGAAAATTCTTTACACTTTCTTTAGGTAACTTTCTATTTAATATATCCTCTCCAGAAGACAGGACAGTACTCCAATTTTTGCAACGTAGTTTCATAATTGGCATCTTTTATCTGAGCTAGCTGAAAATTACTGAGCACATGAAATGCATTAAAATCTGCTGTTGTCAGTAATAGGGTTATTTTTGGATGGTATTCTCTGACATGGGCAATTGACATTGATTGCAAATGCAGAATGAGACAATTTGATTCTCTTTGTCAGTTGCTTTCATTCAGTGACCTGTCAGAAACTGGACCTTCTTGACACACTTTTAACTCAGTAATTAAGTATTCTCTTCTCTAGAACTATTTCAAATTGTGTACCAGATATCTTCAGTTATCCAGTTGTGTGCTCTTCCACTAGCATTTATTCTTGTTTTGCAATTTCTATTTACAATATGGTGCTCGACAAGGGTCTCCAAGCACTGGGCATTACAGTACTCAGTTATTGCAAATAATCTATACAACAAAACTCTTCCCACAGCTGAACCACTTAAAAGCACAGATCCCAAAATCATGCTACGTGTCTGGAATGTTCTTTTTGTGGAGGGCTGTGTTTCAATCTGTAACTGATGAAATAATGAGGAGGGTACTGTGTTGCATTAGGTCATATTTCAGTTCAGGAAGGCTGGGAAAAAAAATGGAAACTTTCCACATCAGTGCATCTGAACTGCAAATGGATCATCAATTTTAATGCCTTACAAAATAAATAGGAAAAATGGACTTAACAGATATATTTCTTCTATAAGTTTTCTTTCAGCAGTTATATTTGAGAAGTGAAACATTAGACTAAAGCAAAATCTGCTTTAATTTTAAAATCTGTAAATGCGGAGTACTGAGGTATTTCTAGGCTAGGACTCTAGCTTTCCTAAATTCACTCTCATGTGTACAGAGGGAGGCAGGCATTTCCTGAGGGGAATTGTTTTAAGTACTCCAGCTAATAATGCCATTTGAATTCACCATCCCAAACCAAGCTGAGTATTACTCAACTCAAGCAGTGCTTGCTACCTGAAAGGCAAGACATCATCTAATCCAGCCTTCCCAAACAGAAGATTTTGCAGACTCATCTACTTCCTTGGTTTTTCTTTTGGGATTAGCTTAGTTTTAGACAGTTAGATGTCAAGATTGCACAGTCATTGATATGCTGGCTAAACACTGTTTAGAGTTCCTCACAGGCATTTCTGTATTGATAGGCAAATCTATATTGATTTCATTTTGTAGACTGTGAGAATTTATTCCTTACAGCACATTTTCTTCAGTAACAAAATCTAAATAACTACACTGTATTCTAATATTTTTGTGACATATCATATTAAAGACTGGGAGAAGCTAATGTTTTTGTTTATTCTGTCTGTGAGTTTGTCACAGCTCCCTGTGAAAATTTATGTTGTAAGGGTCATTTAATGTCTTTTTTTCTGGATGTTTTAATTCACCTGTGTGAGGAAGCACTTTTTAAAAGAAGACAAACAAAACCCCCCAAGCACCTTCCCCCTTTATTATAGCAGAAGTGTCAAGAAATGCATTAGAATATAATTGTTATTGAGGCATGATCTAAAGATGTGTGACCATAATTTCACTTCCCTGGAGAGGGTTGGTCAGTTCACTGAAGTATGGAGGATATGAGTGATTCATCACTCCTTGCCACCATGCATGTGTTGTTATCAAAGCAAATAAAGTTGTATTGCTATCTGGGGAGCAGGAGTTAGGACATGTAGTTGATAAGAGTTTCATATGTGGTTATTGCTGTGTGATTTATCTATAATTGTAAATATTTTATTGCTTTTCACCTCTTTTTTAACTACAAATGATGTATTGTGAAATAACAAAACTAGTCTAGTCAATTACTCTATTTTGTAATAAATTGCTTTCTGGGTTTTCTTTCATGGACAATTGATTTTTCTTGTCGTATAGATAGATGTCTGAACTTTTCGTTGGTAGCTAAATTATCATACATATTGTGATCCTGTTGCTTTTGCCAATGCTGCAGCAACATCTGGTGGTATGGTAGAAGCTGATCAAGTGGAGGCTTCCCATCTTCTGAATTTTGATAAGTTTTTGAAATGCCATCCTGCATTTCAGAAATGAGCTCTGCAGGGAGTTATGCAAAAGTTTTTCATTTTGCTCCTGCTGCACTGCTATAGTCTAAAGTCATGTCAAAGTAAATGAATTTGTGCTATACTTTTTTAACTTGTAACAGCTTTTCTGTTTAGAGATGTTTACAGAGGTGGTTTGGTAAACTATAGTTAGCCCTGAGCCCTTTTCTCCCCCAATGAGCAAGTCATGTAATCTTCATGCAGTTCGAACTAGCATTAGGAAGAAACACTTAAGGAAAAACAGTTGTGCTGCCATACCTGTATTCTCTTCCTTGACATTCTGCATGATCGTACCAGTCTTTCAAAGCTGTGTGTAACTTCAGAGGCCACTGTGACTCATCTTTTATGGTTACTAAGGTTGAAAAATGATTATAGATGGTTACACCCTGAAGTTGCCTTATGATAGCTCTACATTGTTTAAACATTTATTTTTTTAACTGCCTCCCTTCTAGAAAAGCTAGCAAGTTATTTTAATGATAGTGGAAGATTTTGAAATAGGATATCTAGACCATTGCTGATTCTGGAGCTATGTATTTCTTTAATTCAAAGCTTGTTTGATTAAAATATTTGTATATATGATTAAAATAGTAAATGGAACACTATGAGTACATCAGAAAGTATAAAATCCTAACATGAAATATTTTCATGATGAGTTCTTATTTTGAATTCAGGCTCACTTATAACCATGAAAATTCACACATAAAACACATTTTGAATTCATTACATAACTGCCTCCAGTTCTTATACCAACAAAATTCACTGATTTCAGTGGAATTACTCCTGGTTTATACGGGCGTAATTGAATGGGGAATAAGTCTTTTAGACTTCCAGTAGAAAAAAAAAAAAATGAGGCACTGTATTGCATGTAGTAATTAGAAGAATAAATGGAAATGTTTTTAGCATGTTGTAAACAACGCTGAGCAACTCAAGGTCTATAACTTTTTCAAGGGAATAATCCAGTGGAGCCACTAAAAGTTAATGTGTACCTCTTAACTCTTCTTGATTACTGAGGACTTACATATAAAAGAATTTTTGTGAAATCTGAAGGAAGTCAACCAACAATGTGAGACAAACAGGAGATGTACAAGCCATTGGCTGCACTTCTGCAAGCATCTAAGCAAGGCTAAAAGCTCTCAGCAGCAGAATTTGCTTCCTTCACTTCCACCACTTTTACTAATGGCAAGGTAGCCTCTGTCTCCTTTTGTTGTTGAAAGCACTGGTGCTTACTGAACCTTGAATTGAGGCAAATCAATTTACTAACACTAGAGAAAACCGTCAGATTTGCTTTGTTTCTGGTTTAGTTTTACTTATGTTAGTGTTAGTTCCCCGAAAGGTCCAGAAGTCAGATGATCAGTGGTGCTATCTCACTTCTGTGCAAAAATGCTTTCCAGTTCTGCAGGAGATGGCATTGGAATATGTTGCCTTATATAGAGCAGCTTGGTTTGGTTTCTGTTTGTGAAGTGGCAGCTTTTGCTGAGTTTTGGCTGGTAGTAACTTGCTGCCGTCTAGTGATGATAAGATACCAGCAAAAGTGAGGAGTTTTTGTCTCTCTTAGAACAAAAGTACCACTGACCAGCTGACGTGCCTCTCTCTGTATTGTATTAGCACCTTTAGCCATAAATACAAAGTTAATCTAGTTTTCCTGACTTTTTCTTCTTATTTAAATAAATAAGTTTAAATAAGAAGTAGGTAAGTGGGATGATGGTTGACAAGTAAAAGCACAGTGATCCCAGACTTTTAGTGGGCAGAAAACATGCACCAATCTGTGCCCAGTGAGCCCAGACCTTCACATTTTATCCAGAAACACTCGCTATGCATCTCTAGCACTTTCCTTTTGCCTTGGTAGGGTCACAAGTCTGCCACTGATTTCTCACTTTTGCTCTCACTCTTCAGAAAATTGAAAGGCCAAGCTAATAAGCACCAGCTGCATTGTGCGTCTTGGCGGTGTTTTTTCTAAAAGTGTGGTGTTGGCACCTGGGCTGGTTTTTCCCAGGTTGGCAGAGTTTCTTTGCCTGGGCTGCATGCTGTGTCTTATTTGTGCAGCCCTTCACTTCAGAACACAGTGCACAAGTAGAAACAAGAGATATTGTATGGCTTAAGTGTGTCCAGTGGCTCAGGTTCAAGAGGCAAGTAGCACCATGAATTTTACACCTGGTGAAGGAATTATGAGAATCAGAGAAATTTAAATGTTTTCAACATTGCACAATGACATCATTTACTATGTATCCATATGGCGCTACTTGGTTGTTCCTTGTTTTTTATATGACTCAGCACTTCATGATGTCAGTATCCTCAATACCTTCTATGACATAAAATGTATCATAAGAAGGATACTGGTTACTGAGGTACAGAGCTTCAAAAACCTGAAATTTCAATCCTACCAGTGCTGCAGACTTGGTATATGACCATATTCACTGTATACCCCAGTTTTCTTTTCTGAAAGCAACATAAGAGTTGTAGCAGAAATGCCATATTTTTTAGTGCTATGAAGTGTGGTTTTTTTCCCCCAGGAATGTTAAGAATAGTCATAATAATGATTAGTTATAAAACTAGGAAATGGATAGCACCTTCAGACTTCTAAGGAAGTTCATATGAACTCAATACATACAGAAATGTCTTACAGAACTGCATCCATTGTTACTAATTTATATTAGACAAAGGCCTGTAATCGCATTTCTTGGAGTCATCAAAGAGACATTAGCTATTAGCTAGCATGTGAAGTACAGAAGCTTTACTAGAAAACCTGATGTACTTGAAGGTGGTCCCAGTAATAGACTACTGCAAGGAGAATCACAGAATCGTGGGACGGTTTGGGTCAGAAGGGATCTTAAAGATCATCTAGTTCCAACCCCCTGCCTTGAGCAGAGACCTTCAGCTAGAGAAGGTTGCTCACAGCTCCATCCAACCTGGTCCTGAACACTTCCAGGGATGGGGTATCCATAGCTTCTTTGGGCAACCTCTTCCAGTGCCTCACCACTCTGACAGAAAAGATTTTTTTCCTAATACCTAATCTAAACCTACTCTTTTTCAGTTTGAAGCCATTCTCCCTTGTCTTGTCATTACACATCCTTGTAAAATGTCCTTCTCCATCTTTCTTGCAGGCTCTCTTCAGGTACCAGAAGGCTGCCATGTGCCATGAGGTCACTTCAAAGCCTTTTCTTTCCCAGGCTGAACAGACCCAATTCTCTCACCTTTTCCTCATAGGAGAGGTGCTCCATCCCTCTAATCATCATCATGGCTCTCCTTTGGACTCACTCCAACAGGTCCATGTCCTTGCTGTGCTGGAGAGCCCAGAGCTAGATGCAGCACTCCAGGTGAAGTCTCAGAGTGGAGAAAAGGGGCAGAATCCCCTCCCTCGCCCTGCTGGCCATGCTGCTTTGGAAGCAGCTGAGGATACATTTGGCTTTCTGGGCTGCAAGTACACATTGCCAGCTCATGTCCAGCCTCTCATCCAGCAGCACCCCCAAGTCCTTCTATTCAGGGCTGCTCTCCATCCCCCAGCCTGTGCTGATACCAGGGCTTGCCCCAAGCCAGGCGCAGCACCTTGTGCTTGGTCTTGTTAAAACTCATGAGATTCCCATGGGTCCATTTCTTGACCTTGTTCAGGTCCCTCTGGATTGCATCCCATCCTTCAGGTGTGTCAGACACACCCCTGAGTTGGTGTAATCTGCAAATTTGTTGAGGGTGTGCCTGATCCCTCTATGTCATTAATGAAGATATTAAATACCACTGGTCCAAACACGGACCCTTGAGAGACACCACTTCTCACTGATTCCATTGGGTCTCTGAACCATTGATCACAACCCTCTGAATGTGACTGTCTAACCACTTCCTTATCCATCTAACAGTTCGCTCATCAAATCCATCTGCCACCAATTTAGAGAGAAGGATATTGTAGAGGACCTTGTCAAAGGGTCCTTTATCTAGATCCTCCTGCCTCTCAAAGCTTTCCTCTCTCTAGATCCTCCTTCAAATAGTAGTCGTGTTGGGAAACATAGTGTTGAGGGAAAGGGACTCTAGCATCAAAAAATAATTGGAACACTGGATTATGATTAATATTTTATAGATAGAACTTTGTGATACAGAGGGAGTTGCTATGCTTTTTAAAGATTAAACTATTGAAGTACTTGCCTCTGTACTCTCAGTTCTATGGTAATTATTTTCTTTTTACTGCTTTTTTTTTAATAGTTCTAATATATTGTAGTTATTTCAAATTTTTTCATGGCCTCACATATTCTAGCTGAAGTTTCTGTAGTTGTAAAGAGGGAGCATGTGAAGGGGAAAGGAGGTTGTTTCAAAACCATTGGATGAAATACTTCCAAGGTGCTGGAGATTTACTATGTCATAATCAATGAATGATTACTCCTGCTGTTGATAGGGTCTGATGAGGGTAGGGTGGATATGATTCATTGTTCCCTTTGAAGTTGCCAACAAAATGTAGAACTATTAAGCATAATTTAATTGTTTAACATTTGAGAGGTGTCTCTAAAAGCATATTCAGGGCCTTTTGCAGACTGAGACAAGTTACAAACCAAACGTATGGTGCAAATAACATTGGAAAAAGTTTGTCATAGTTGAAATTCATAGAAATACTAGTTCTACTGTTCCTTAAAATAGTATTGTAAATATATTCATCTAGCCTTTGAAGGTAAACATGTCTCAAAATAGAAAGTCAGAGATCGCTGAGTTGGGATGAAAATGCTGTTATTTTTGTATGGTATCTTTTTACCAGGACTGCAGATACCTATATTGCACATGAATCGGAAGATCTATGATGATGATTTTCACAGAGTAAGGAAAAATTGGTTTACTTCATTCAAGGAAAATAATATAAGTAACATTTTTTTCTCAACAAACAATGACAAGACAGGACAGTGGTCTGTCTTCTCTCAATCTAACTTTTTTTAGTCCATTTGTAGTATTCTGCAAGCAGCGCTTTGCATTTGAAATAAATGTATTTTTTTTCTGAGTCAAAAGAAGTTAGGTTTGTTCATAAAAATAGAAGCTGACAGGAGAAGCTAACAGGTATGATAAAGATCTTGATCTGGAAAATTTAGATTTTGGCTGCAGTGTGATCTTATCTAAGAAACCAGAAAACTTTTAATAAAACCAGGGTGGATTCAAAAAAAGACGGGGAATTTAGATACCCACCTCTAAAGTGAATTTAGATACCCAGATCTAAAACTGAAAATCCGTAGTTAGCTGCCATCTGACCACTGGATTAAGTAGGAAGATGTGGGATTCTTGTTTTAGTTAAAATGCTCTGGGTACATAGAATTGAACTAGTGAGCTTTTTCAGGACCATCCCAATACTGAAAATATTGAAACTGGGAGTCTAGACGAGATGCAAGCCAGGTGATGTCCAGAAACAATTGGGTTTAGTGTATAATTTTAAGAAATTCAATCAGCTGGCAGTGTGAACATGTACCTCACACATGGTAACTGCTGTATACTCCTGTCAAAATCTGGCTTTTGACTTAGTACCAAACTCCTAAAATAAGTCAATAGAAGAACAATTTACCATTTTATAGAATGACATGTTTCAAAAAAAGTGTTTAATATATTAAAACTTGGGCTTAGTTCCTTTCTTTAGTTGATCGGGTTCAAGTTTACACTGTTCAAAATCTGTCTTACACTGGTACATTCAAGGCTACTCTGGATGGAAATTGTGCTCTCCACTCTTGCTCTTGAAACTGCCAAAACTGAGATTTGCTGTGTCAAAGACAGACACCTCCAGTCTGAGGAGTGAGAACATAGTAATAAAGTACAAGGTTCTGGTCTTCTATAGACAGAGGTACTGCTTGAGTTCCTGAGTTAGGAGGGTTGGGAATATAGATAAAGGTCTGGTCTTTTCTCCCTAAATGTATTGTAGGCGATGGCATGTGGAATATAATAATTTTAGGAAGCACACAGCTCAGGGCCTCACTTTCTCCTTCTAAAACACCCCATTTTCCCCATGTACTATTTAAGGAACCTGGGAACTGAATAAGAGATTTCTGTTTTCACTCCAAGAATGAGAAACCTAAAAATTATCTCAATTTGGCAGCTAACTTTTAAACACTGACATTTCCTCCTGTCATGGTCTTATTGCTTGCTGATGGATGGCATCAAACTTAAAAATGCCAGAGTGACAGATTTTTTTGAGGATTTTTTTTTTTTTTGGTTAGTGACAGAATCTGCTGAAAAAGAACAAAGACCCCAAGATTTAAATCCCGACCTGAATTTGTTTGAAGGCCCATCTTTAAATTAGCGTGGTTGTTGAATACAACATTACTGTTTTGTTTGTACAACACTTTACATAACATCCATAGCTTGGTGGTGCTTGCAGGTCACACAAATATCCACAAAGTACTGTAGTACAATGTACCCATGCTACTTATCCATGATTTATTTAACCTGCTGCTCTTTAGTGCGGTTCTTGGCTTGTATTATCTGTGGCCTTTCCTGAGCAGAGACTATTAATAATATTGAATGTAGCCCAACAGTATTCTAGCACTAAGATATTGGTTGTTCCTTTCTGAGAGTTTCTAGTATAGATATAGTGAATTTATTTAATTTAATTTAATAATTATTATTTAATGGTGTTTTAATACTCTGTGTGAATTCTCAGGGTGTATTTTGTTAACTTGATAGAAGGTATTGGTTAGGTTTTTTTGAGTGCTATATATGTACTGTGTATTTTTGCACAGTTGCTACTTTTCTTTTTCCTTTTGTTGGCTGTAAAAGTGTTGTGTGTTGGTTCTGACCCTGCACAGTTTGCTGTTTGTTACCTGTCTGCAAGGGAAGGGTGAATGTTGTCACTTGCTCATGGACATGGCTTGAGTAAGTGCCATAAGATGTCACAGAAAGATTTGTAACACCTAAATGTTGTATTATTTACAATGTGGTATTTTTACAACCAGATCTCAGTTGTAATGCCCTTTTCTGTTTCCATCTGTAAAAGGGAATGAGAAGCAGTAATTAATAAAGAGGCCTTTATTAAAAGGGAAAAAAAAACAAGATCAGAAGTGGCTTTCACAAAACATAGAATATTCTTCTCCTTCAATTAAAAAAAAAAATTTCCAAGGAGATTGCTTTCATTAGGCAGGAATCATCCTGCATCAAGAAATATTGTCTGAGAAGTGAAGAGATGGTGAAAATTAAAATCCTCCAAGTCACAGAAATCCTTAAAAGCAGACTATTAACCACCACACACCAGCGCACACACACACACGCACACCTTGACTCCTACAAACTATTTCCACCAATTCAGTATTAGCTGGGAAGCTGTGGCTTTTGAGAAATGGTCAGCTAAGAGAGGGCAGGAATTCGGTGCTGCAAACCCTGTGTTTTGCCTGGCTTTACTAGAGAAGGTAAATCGATTTATAGGTTGCTGAAAATCTCTCCTGTGAAGACTATTACGATGCTACAAAAATACTGTAACATTTTAAAAGATGAAAGCTTCTTCTAGAGTGTACAGGGAAGGAGACCTTATGAGTATGATTTTGAGACAAGCAGTCACTGAACATCAGACCATTAATATCAGAATTTTGCATTAAAGGCTTTAAATGACTGCTTCAAATCAGGTCATGAGAAAAACCACAGTTCCACACAAGGGCCTTCAGCTACTACACTGTGCATTTGAAAAATTAGTGTTCAATAAAGGCAGCAAAGTTGCATGGTCTATGAGGAGAGTTTATATAGTTTTAAGTAGTAATGTGAGGATACAGTACTTCCCTGTGCTTTTTCAGACTTGCCAATGTGGCTATCGTTACTGACAGCTTGACATGATGTTAGTTATTTAAAGTGTCAGATGAGAGTGGCTGATGCCATGGTACTGCACTGCTCACATTTGTTGGAAAATTAGATGGTGATTTTTTTTTAAAAAAGGCCTAAAACCCCCCAACAACCCAGCTGCTTAAGCCTCTGACTGCCTAGGTTTTTCTTCTGTGCTGGGTGTATAATTTGAGTGAGCAGTAGTGAACATGCCTGAGGTGTTAAGAGAATGGTGCATTTTCTGTAGCCATGAATACTCTTAAATAAAACAGGAACACCTTCCTGTCATTTGTTGTCTTCCAGAAAGAATTTTTAAAAGGAAACGGAAGCCAATTAGCCCGGAAGTTTAACCTCTTTTAGCTTAGCTTCTTTTATGGGAGCTTTTTAACCTTTTAAATAAATAATTTTCTTTCTTTTCTCCCCTCCCCTTTGAATCTGTTAGCAGCATTTCTCATGCTGGGCCCAAGGAGCAGGCTGCTTAAATTCAAGAATGATTTTGAGGGGATAAAGTGTACAAGATTTTGAATTCTTGCCATAAGTCCCTGGCAGACAGCCAGGAAACCTCAGAGGAATAGGACTAATGAAGGGAGGGTAAAGGAGATCTGGAGTGTGTGGCTGGTAATGCAGTATTCATTTAATTGGGAGCAGGTATCAGTGCAAACTTCTCCATTTTAATTGGAAAGAGAAGGAGGGTGTTAAGGAAGATGGAGAAAAATAAGAATGCATAAAGTTTTCAAGCTGAGGAGCCAAAGGCAGGCCTGTATATGGCAGAGAAAGAACTCAATTTAGGGCAATTTGCTCTGCAAGCTGGGCTGCAATCTCCCCTGGGGATAGGGATGAGGAAGAAAATGAAACCAAAAGAGAACTTGATAAAATCACCTAGCACAGACAATCTCAGTAGAATAGGTTTTACTGAGTTAAATCTGCCCCAATCAATGTGATTCTTTTCATATAAGTTACAAATAAAAAGCCACAAGATTACAATAAAAATCGAGGATGTACTGCTGCTGATGTAGCACATGGGAGTCTTAAGGACTTGTTGTGGAATACAGGTTTTTTGCAACCATCATGTTTGGTTTTTGCTTTTTTTCCTAGCTAGGAGGGAAAAAACCCTCATCTCTGCCTCCTCTCTAACCTTTTATTATCTTTAAACTAAGGTTAGTGGTAATGTGTGAACCTTACAGAGCATAATTTTCAATGCACTGCAAAGCTGAACATGCTTTAATCCTGACAGCTGCTAAACCTGCAAATTATTCAGATACTCTTTTTTGCCTTTATACATGACAGAAGTTAAAATAAGGAAAAGACACTTCTCACCCATTCTACCTCTTTCCACCCATTCCCACAGCTGGGCATACAGAAAAATGAGAGTAAATGCCTGCATTTTCATGATGCAGAGGAAAGGCATTATGTTGTTGTTTTCTATAGTAGACGTATGCAGTGTCTTTCTCAGTACAGATACTTGGTGTATCAAGTGCTGAACAACTATTCATTCTACATCTGAGGACTAGCCTGAGTGTATTTTCCTTTTATTCTCAGTAGTACATTAACCTAAATATTTGGTGTTTAAGGACCTCCTGGGAAATGGCACTGCTACAAGTGGTGAGTGCCTGAGGTGGACAGCTGCTCTTTTGTCTGCACTGTCACACAGCTGAGAAAGATGAGGTGGTTCCTGCAGGGTCATTGGTTGTGTGGGGAGGTTTGTACCAGAAAAGATATAATGTGAGATATGCAGCTCTGAGGGTCTGGAGGAAAGAGCAAAAATTGGGTTAGGGAGAATGCAGAACTAGGCAACAAGATGGTGACTTGTTGTTGCAAAGGATCAGCTGAGATCTGTAGCTGTAATTAAGTGCTTTTCTTTGTCATACTGCTGCAGCACTAATTTTACCTCATTAACTCTCCACTGGTAAAAGGAAAGGCATGAAGAGTATAAACAGGAATAACATTGCTACTTGAAATGCACACAGTTCCTGGAATATAAGGGTATTACTGGTTTTAGCTTTGTTTCCTAAGGATGCTTTCCATAAGCCTGCTGGTAAATAGTTTGTCCAGCCACTGGACAGTCTAATGAAAATCTGGAAACCTTAAAAATTTGAGGTTCCTGCAAGTTTTGTGAAAACAGGTGGCAAGTAGAGAAGAGAGACTCAACCTGAACATCTTTGTTGAGATTACAGCTCACTCTTTCTTCTGGAGGCAATGGTCAGTGAGAGCCAGTCCACAGAAGCCAACCTCTATGCAGGACAAAGCCGTGGGCAGCAGGACAGGGCAAAGAAGATGAGCTGATAGAAAAGAGATGGCACCAGACAGAAAAAGACTAGTCTGGGAACTTACCTCTGCCTTGAGGACAGGGATGTTGAGGAAATGCTGGATGCTCCAGTCTAGCTCCTGAAGCTTCTTCAGTGTCATCACTGTGAAACTTCATAGACAATATGCTTGGCTGTGCTTGCCTAGAGATGCCTTATGCACTGATTTCCAAAGCCATCTTATGCCAAACTGTGTTTCTGTATCTGCATGAATATGTGCATGCATTTTTGAGCTGTGGCTGAATAGGATAAGGAGATTTTGGCACAACAGTGAAGAATGACAATGGAATTAGGGGGATTTTCAAAAGAAGAAATAAAGCATTTTTGTATCTAATATATGTATATGGTTATGAAAGCTTAAAAGATCAAATGGAAACAAAGCATTTGTGTTCCTTATGCATGAATTTCACATAGGTCCATCCAAATATACACAGGGAACTTACATGTAGAAATGTATATGATGGTGCAGATAAAACAGTGTATTTTAGTACTAAAAAGGCTAAATTCTAACTGAGGATAAAGTTCTTGTTGAAATGTGTGTCCACAAGTACATGTGCCAATAGCATGTAGGTATATCTATATTAATTTTATATAAATAAATTCCATATTGCATTGAGTATTCAAATATTATTTCCTTTCCATTTAAAAAAAAATAAGGCAATAAGAACACTAAATTTTACATAGGACTCTCAGCACCTGCATTATCCTGTGACATTTTCAGGGACATTTAAGAGAACTAATTCATTATATGTAGCAAAAAAGAATAAATTTACAGTAGAAAGATGGGAGGAAAACCCTGTATTCTGTTCATGGTGATAGAAGTGATGGTGGAAGTGAATTTATTCCTTTCTGATCTTATTACTTAAAAATTCACAATCATCTGTGATAGTAAGCTAGATTCTGATTTTGTGTAATGACTACAGCACTGTCAGACATAGCTACGTTTATATGATCTGACATGCTGTCTTTTATTTTAAACACAGCACTTAATGAAAAGACTGGGAGCAAAATTCTTGTCTTGGGGACAGCAAAGAAACTTATTTCAAGTCTCATTTCGCTTGTGTAAGTGAAAGGAAAATTTGACCCAAGGCTTCCTAAGTAGTAATTATGGAAAATTATTTTGACACAAGGTAAAAGATAGTCATACAGTCGCATTTTCCAGCATATGTGGAAGGTTTTAAACTAATTGGAATTTATTGAGACACAAATTCTGAAATTCCTTCCCTGCTTTTCTTTTACATTAACAGACTGTAAAGTTCACCAAATGCAAACTTCCACCACAGATATTAAAAAAGAGAACAATATTTTGTATCTGCAAAGTGCATTAACACCTTTAGTTCTGTGAATCCAAGACTGAGTAATCCAAGAGTGACTTTGAAGATTAATTTGGTGTCTGTTTAGCTATGAGAAGAGATACTGGTAGTGAAAACTATAACTTTTTTCTTTTTACTCAGATTTTAGTCCTTTGGCCCTGTTTTGTTTTGCCTTGCACATGAGCAGTTTCGTTTAACAGCACAAAATATTATCCATAATTACAGAAAGACCCTTCCTGCTCTTTATCTATTATATTGACATCTCTCTCAGCTTTAGAATCTCCCTCTAATTTGTCATACAACTTATTGACTGTTCTCTCCTTCCAAATGAGGGAACTTAAAGGATTCCTTCTTTATTTGAACAGAAAATATTCTTTCTGATTTCTTAGGTCAGTTTCTGAATTAGTAGAATTGTCTCCCACTGAGTATAAGGTGCTTTATCAACTCACATATCATTCCTGTTGTTGATAGAAATGATACCACTTTTGTCTTAACACTACTACCATCCAGCATAGGATTTGTTCAGTGTATTTACAGGTTTAAAAAAAATTTGCTTTTTATATAACTGTACATATGATCACATCAACATTCAAATGATTGCTTTTCCTGTGGGTGATTTTCCATATGTGTTTTCCTGTGGTGGGTGTGAATGAACCCGTTTGCTTTAGCATTACCCATCTGGTGCATCTATGTCCACGCCCGTGCAATGGACAGAACTCGAGGTAAAAGAGGGACACATGATAAATGCACCTTGGGTTTAAACCATGTCCTACTCTTTATTGGTCCTGCATTTATTCTGTAAAGCTTTCTCTGGATTGTTTTAAATCTCCTTATGTCCATGATTCTTTTATTGTTATTTTTTTAATTTTTTATCCTGTTCATGTTTTCCTTGGTGGATTTCTCAAACTGCTTCATAAATGATGGCAAGGTATACCTTTATCAAATGGTCATACTGGAAGTCTTTATTATCTCAGAGAGAAGCTTGTCAGAAGATGCTTGGGGATCTGAATCCTTTTAAGAGAGGTAGAAGAGGTGAGAATCTGTGAGATCTATATCAGATCTGAGTAGCTTTGAGCATTTGGGTGGTGTCCAACCCAGCCTTTTCTTCCAGCCAGAAAAAAGGGCGTCTTACAGCTCAGCAACTATGTTGAAAGATCAAGCCCCTATGCACAGCCTTGAGAAAACAGTTTCTCTAATGCCATGCTATTCTTTGCATTCTTTGAACTTCCATCCTCAAGGGGATGAGAAGCACAGAGAGTCTCATGAAACCTGCTTTTGAGTTTCCGTCTGTGATGAGAAGGCAGAGGACAAGAAAAGCCTGGGCATTTTTACTTCACCAAATAAATGTTTAGTTCCTTTGAATTTTCAAAATACAGATTTTTTGTTTTGCATTGTCTTCCATTTCTAGAATATCCTATGCTTCATGTTAGGAACTGCTTATGTTGCATGAAGCCCTAGACATTCCTTCTGATTTGCCACCAATTTTATCTGTCCTTTCAGTCACAGTTAGCTGGCGGTGGGAAGTTACTCTGACAGCTTTGCCCACACCTTTATTATTTCTGTTAAGATGTGTAAGTCTACATTTCACCTCTCTCCTGGAGTCCTATTAGGCAGTTTTTCTTTTTTTTTTTTCCCCTTGAAATTTATTCCTTCAGCTACTTATGCAACTTACTAGCTGCTGGCAAATGAGGTATCAGAGCTCATATAAATTGCAATTTTCCTTTGATTGGTAACAAGATGAGTAGCACAGACTGCTGTTCTTCCTCCTTCAGATTTTGATCTGGCACTTCAGGCAGGATGCTTATCCATATACGTCCAGGTCACAAAGCAGCCTATCTCCTAAAGACACATCATTTGACATCTTCAGTTGCTCTTTCTTTGCAGAATAAAACTCAGCAGGTCCCTCCAAATTTTGAGGAGAGACTTCGGGGTTCTTTTTGGCTTTTCAAGGTCTATTCCTGCTCCGACTCTTAAATGCCCAGACAGAAGGTACAGTCACGGTGCAAGTGAAATGGTGCAGCTCTAATCAGTACCTCTGAAGGTGTGCCAAAATCTGTGACTTCGTCTTTACTGACTCAGTCCTCTCTGTCCAAATGTGGGAGTTATTTAGCAAAGCAAATGAGACATTGTCGGGATTCTGGATACTCTGTGCCCTGAGGCTTTGTAATTGCTGACTTCTCACCATCTTAAGCGGGGAAATATAACACTCTGTCACAAGTATCTGCTGCAGCAGGTGGTGGCTTCCCTTTTGATTTTGAGGGTCAGAGAGTCCTCTCCATGTTTTGTGAGGAAAAAGGTTTTATGAAAGCTAGAAAAACAGTAAAAGCAAAATAATAGAAACTCCTCTGGGCCTTATGAAAGCTGAAAGTCTTAATTTACTTCTTGCCCATCTTGCCTCATGAGACAGTGAGTCTGCAGAAATGGTTTAAGTGGCACTAAATTAGCTTATCAATGTTTTACCTGCTAGAAGATTCACTCCAATGGATGGCTTAAACCATTTCAGCCAATTAGATCATGATTGGGAAATTCAGAGCCACATTCTTGAAGTGATTTTCTCAATATTAGGTCATTCAGTGTTGTTTTTGCAAGCGGGGAGGGGATAAAAAGGTGCAGAATACCTTTAGAAATGTTACTGTCCAAAGCCAACCTATATCTGGATCTTTACTCCGGAAGAGTCTTATGAGACAAATTCTCGTATTAGGGCCTGCGGTTGTGAGAGCCGAGAGAAACACCTGCTGTGGTTTGGTCAAGCTCTCAAAGATTATCTGAACAGCCTCTTTGAGGCAAGTGCTCATTTGGTTGTCCTTAATGTTGTTATATGTAATCAGTTGTGCTTTACAACAATTGGATATTCTTTTGGATATACTGCCCCAAGATACAGCAAAACCTACTCCCCTTGCCCACTTCATTTGAGTCCTGCTATTATTTTAACTGAAAGGAACAGAGACACCCCACTCCTTTATTTCTCATGTACTATACACAGGAGAGGAAAGCAGGTTCACTTAAGTGGTAATACTGGCATTTAAGAATTAGGTGTGTGTACTTTCAGCCACGTGCATACAGACTACATATGTCTCAAAGTACCTCTTCATGTTAAACAACTTGTCTAAACATTATCTGCACAAACAGTAAGTGGTTAGATCTTATGCTTACTCTTCTTTCAGAAGGCTCCTCCTAACTAAAGGGACTTCTGGAAGGACTTCATAATCCGTGCTTAGGAACAATGGGGATATTGAATCCCTTCTGGGACTGTAGAAAGACTGGTCTTATTGAAAAATCGCTGACAGAACTTCATTCTACATGTGATATTTTTCCCTAGCTTTCAACTTGACCTTACTCATGGCCAGACTATTTTCCTTTGCTCTTGTACCTTCATCTTAGGTGCTGCTTTATCTTCCCAGGTGAATTCCTTCCTAAATGAGACCAGTTATTGCCCTTCACACTCCACTGTGCTATGTAAAAAAAAGTCAGCCTTGTAGTTTTGTCTTATGAGGTCCATACTATTCTGGTCAAACTAATAGCTCTTCTCAGCAACTATTAATAGTTCTCTCTTGCTTTAATAAACTTATCAAGAAACAAATGCTCTGTTTGAGAACGCGTGTTAACACACCACTGCCTTTTGGACATCAGGGTAGTGTTTGGTTTGTTGTTTTTGGAGTTGTTTGGTTTGGTTTTTTGTGTTTAGTTTTGTTGGGGTTTTTTGGTTTTTTTGTTTGGTTTGGTTTTTTATTTTTAAATTTTTTCTTTCCTAGCCATGTTGTAATGCTCCTCATTAATAAATTAATGGTTCAAAAGATGAAAATTTATTTTTTTCCTATGCTGTTTCTATCTGATGAGCTCCAAATTTAATGCAAAAATTCTTACTATGCTGTTAGTGATTGACCTTGCACTCTGTATAGTTAAATGTCACTCATTTCCATTATTCCAATCCTAGAGATCTTCTGTTTTTTTCTTGCATGATATTATAATTCTTTGTATTGAAAAATACCTTCAACATTGTCATCTGCATATTTCATCAAGCAGTTCTGATTTCTTTTCTGATTAAATAAGGTGGGCCTCAACAATGAGCCATGAAAAATTTTAGCAGTCCCAGACAAGGGATAAATCTGTAACTATAACTGATTTCTGTCTTGTATAATTAGTTTCCTTCCCCTTGTACAGCTTTCCTTCTAATTCCCATCTTCTTCAACTTCACCAGTAATTTGTTGTGGCACTCTGCCAGTTCCTTCTCTTGTCTGGATAAGAGAGAACTACTCTTTTTCTTTTTTCTCCTGAAAAATCAGATCTCTTAACAAAGATAACTGTTGATTTAAGACTGCATTAGCTACCCTTGGTAGCTGGGTGGTTTTTTTCTATGTTCCATTTTCAAAATTTCTTCTGATCCTTGTGTTTTATAGAGGTTACCTTAAACATGAAGGGGGAGGTGGAGGGGGAAACAATCCCAGCTGTGACCCAGGTGCTTTCAGGCCTCTTGGATGGATATTTTACAATGTAAGTATACTGAGGAAATGGGGATCCCAACTACACAGACTTCACTGTAATGTTGTCTTGGGGTGACTCTGTCATGTGTATCCCCTACCATCGCTCTATGCCCAAACATGAGTCCTGTGCCTTTAAACTGAGCCTGGGAGAGNATGTCAAAGTTAGAAGTCTAGTCAATCAAGATACCTTTCAGGGTGGGGAGAGAAAATAGATGTCTGTGGCACATGATTTCAGTCTTTAAGGAATAATGATTAAGGCTCCGTCAAGATGACACCCTGCTGTAGTGAGTTTTGTATAAACTTGGTCATATGAGGTTTCTCAGTGGCCTTCTAAAGAGTGATTTTCCAGCACAAACTCAGTTCCAGATTTATCAGTTCCAGATGCTTTTTGTAGTCTCCTGGAATGTCCTATGATGTTTTACCTTCATAATACACCGGTAAGCCATCTACCGTGATCAACCATCAGGAATGTGGGTAGTTTTGATTTTTAATATTAGCATTAGATGATGCAAGGCCCTTTTCTGTAAATGGTTGGAAGGGACTCATATTCTGTAGGTTTAGGCCCTAAAATATTTGCAATTTAGGGTAAAATAATTGTTGAGAGAGGATCATTCAACTCATTAGCTTAAGCATGGATAATATTACATTGGGGAATTGCTGTTGACTGTACAGAAGTCTAACAAACATCTTACATCAAATACAATTCACAGGCCTAAATTTGTTGGGGTGATTCTTGGTGACTGAGTTCAGAACTTCAGTTTTGATAAACAATTATTATTTAATCATTCATATCACACAGTCACTGCAAAGACTCTGGAAACTCTCAACTGCAGGTGAACACACTTCAGTCGAGTCATACCTGGAATGACCCAAACATGGCATTTTAATCATTATTGCTTTCTTTTTGTTTCTTTTTTGGGGCTTTTGTCTTGGTTTTTGTTTTGTTAACTGACGCTTCCAATATATAAAATTTAAAAAATTGTGGTTTTCATTTTTTATTTTTGGAAAATGATATTGCCAAGAGATATGTCCTATTGCCAGGAAATAATTGTACTACTGCTTCATCCCCTCCCCTCTCCCCCATATATGTTATCAAAGTATTATTTATGGGAAATTTGTATTTACTTGCGTTTTTCACAAAAGCATAATATATAGAAATAATTTAAATGTTGTTATAATCTCATTTAGTAGTGATATAGCAAAAAAACCCCCACAGTTTTCCCTGTGTTTCACTTAACTTTTTAAACTATTTTAGATTTTTCAGATCACTTTAAGACTGAGGAAACTGTTTCTACTTTAAAGGAGAAAATAATCTCTGATTAAATCTCTGATTAATCTCTGCATTTAAATGAAGTTTCTTACAAGTTGTTCTGAATATGGGACAGAAAATCACTCCATTTTATCGTTGGTAACACATTTTGTTCTAGAGAAAATATCAGCTAAGCTGTTCTTAGAGTCTCTTTAGCATGAAGTTTTCCAGAAAGCCACACAACAAATTCCAAATTGGGACTCAAATATTTTGTCAAACTGGAAAAAAGTATTTTACCATATACCCTGGGATTTAGGTAAACCGTATAAAAATGTTGTACCTAGCCATTTTAATTTAGCAAAATTTTCCTATAATAGACTTTTCCATGCCCAGATGTTGGCTGATATTAAGCCCAGAACTTTAGCAGTCTCTTTACAATGTTACACTTCAGCAGAATTCTTAAAAAAGATATTATCAGCAGTAAGTGCTCGCTTGAGGATGTAAAATAGGTTATGCAGGAATTGTTCAGAATCTTGTAACTTTTCCAAGGTGAGAGAGAGACTGGGGGTGGGGAGGTGCAATGGATATTTGCTCCTCACTACTAGGACTACATGCTGTGCAATAATCCAGGCAGAGAATCAACCTTTGTGTCTCAAAAAAATTCTCTTATCCATTCCTGTGACAGCTTCTGGTTGGTGAAGGGTGTGTGTGATGGGTGGGTGAATGTGTGTTTTAAAATTTTCAATATGGAAATTTATGTATCAAATTCACTCCTTTAGCAAAAACACACTTGGAAGCATGCTAGCATTCAAGATCCAGTCTCACTCATGGTTCCAAACTGAGGAATAGGCAATGCTGCCGAATTCTAAGTATTTCCCGAGTACTGTGGTAGGATCAACAGGCAGGAAAAAACCTTGAAATGTAGTGAGAACTATCCTGCGTCTGGAGGAGCTTGAGAATGGACAATGATCCGTGATGATGTCTACCAGTTTATACTTTGAGTGACAGTAAAGACTGGTCAGATATTGTTGATATTAAATGGAAGAAATTTTAGTAGGGGAAGAAAATAATTTAGTTTCCATAAATTCTAACAGACAATGACTGGACTTGTTAAGCACAGCAAAACAGTTGTGGTCTTTGGGTTATTATGCTGTAATCCTGAGAAGTTATGGCTTCATTTTGACCCTGGGTCAGTGACGTCAGTAGAAGATAGATGTCAGTAACTTTAGGCAAAATCAATCCGTGATGGTCATTCACCATTTTTAATCATTCTGTGGTTGGTTATATGACCCTTACTAAGAAAAAATTTTCCCCATTCACTGTATGGGATACATGAAAAGATGGATTTTAAGACTGGTTAAGCATTATAAGGATCTAAAATTTCAAAGCCAAGGAGAGAACTTCTGTTTATTAAATATTTTTCCTTTATCAAAAGGATTCAGTTAAAATTTTCTCATATGCACTGCTATAATAGCTTAAATATGTTTCTGGTAAAAAGACCTAAAGTTTTGTCTCATTCAGATTGTATTAAAATCATCCTGCTGTCACTTGAGAGTATTGCTAAACTTCTACAACTCTGAAGTCCTCTTAAATGTTCCCTTGGAAGAAATAGGACATGACAGCTATTATTTATCTCTATGATACAAATTTAGCACATTTAATATATAGAATACAGCACAATATTAATAAGTTACACAGAAGAAAACAAGATACTGCCAGGTCAGTGAAGTGTAAACAGTAAGAGGGCTGAAAAAGGGGCAAAACAGGACTGAAAATAAAAACCACAAAGAAATCAGTCCCCATCCATGCCTCTTTAGTAATCCTCTATAACATTTTAATCAAGAAGGGTTAAGTTCAAAGTACTTTGGAGACAGTGCTAGAGATGCTAATGTTAGAGTGTGGAAGCTAAGTCTACACAGAAAGGCAACACATACCTGGGAAATTATTAATTCTTTTAAAAGTAGTGTTTTATCCTTTGGTACAAGAGATGCATAACCCATCTTTCCTTATCCAGCTCCATAAATGCACACTGTATCTTTTGTTGCAAATCCTCAGCTCTATACACTTGGGATGAGCAACTGCCTAGTGGCAAATAGTTCACAGAAACACCACTGAGGAACTGAATCTGGTAATTGCTCTGAAATCATTGTTACCCACTTGATTTCATACAGTCATGGCCAAGTCTTCCATCTGTCTCTGCACTCCAACAATGATTTCAGGACACTTGGAGCTGAAACCAAACCGTGGTTGTTTTTTTTTTTTTTTTTT
>VZTH01000415.1:98776-112217 GCA_013397815.1 Aleadryas rufinucha
TTTTTTTTGGTTGGTGTCTGGGCTCTTACCATCACAGCCCTCGATTAAATGACAGCTTTTTGTTTTCATTGTCTTACCTTCTATTCCCATTCAGCTCTTGACAGCCTTCCCTCTCAGCTGAATACTGTTATCACTTCTTTATTCTAATCCTCTCCCTAGCTGCCTATATTATCACCCCTCTGTTTCAGAACTTGGATACTTACCCTTTAATCCATTAATTGGCTTTTTACCCTCAGATCTCTTTGCCTCCTCTGAGTGCAACCTGACTCTCCCTGCCACCATACACCCACTGTGTTCTCTGTCTGTCCCTCCCTTGCACCTCCTGGCTTTGACTACATTTTGGTGCTACTTTCTCTTCTTTCCAGATAATCTTGTGCTTTATTTCTTTTCACAAAGGAGGGCTCTCTAGTTCAATATCACTTTCAGCATTGCCTCTGTTTCCTCCCTGTGTTTACGTATTGCCTTTCTACATTGCATTTAAACAAGGGTAAATGTATATAACAGGAATAATCTCTGCAGCAAATATCTATGTTGCCCTCAGAACAGGTCCATTTCCTTATCAGGGTTCAAAAGTGTTGGGCAACTTAATAAAGTATGGGTTGTTACACAGCAAACATATTCACTTAAACGAGATTATCTTTTGATTGTGTTAGGTTTCTGTTACTGTTTGCATTCAGTGGAAGTGTACATTTCTTAACTTTTTTTTAAATCATGTACTCTTTGTGTGTAAAATCTGTTTGTATTAAAAGGAAACACTTTGTCTGATGGCACTATTTAGTCCACAAATAATATTGCTTTATTTTAAGAAACCCTGCCTACTTTTTTTTTCCTTAGTCAACATTTGGAAATATAGACTATACTGCAAAGAGGCTTGCTAGTCTTTTTGTTTTGTTCTCTTTGATGTTTTCTTTATATAGTGTGTATGAATACACACATTTGATATTTAGCAAAATAGGGAAAATTATCCTGGTGCTAATGTACACAAAGCTATTACACCCAGTCATGGTTAATAGCACTAAATGGATTTAGAGTGAGGAGTCTAGACTGCAATCCTGTCAGCATCTGTCCCTTCCCCAGTAATTTATTTGGGGTTTGCACCTGCAGGTGCTGAATTGGGACTGAATTCATACAGAATTTTTTACTTGGATAGCAAGCACTGAAATAGTAACATTTAAGGAGAGCACTAAATAAAAATGACTGCGTTACCATTAACTTTCCCTCCTTTGTTGTCAATATTAAAACAATAGAATCCTGATTATCCAGGCTCTTCCCAAGAGGATCACCTTGTCTAATTAACTCCCTAATCTATTGGCACCCTGATTATTAGACATATCTTGTGCTGCCTGGTGTGTTTCAATGTTAGAAATCTTTCATAAAATATTTCAGTTTTAGCTCATTCATTGGCTAGTGTACCTTTAATACTTCATGCAAATGTAGTGACACTCCTTTCCTTTCCTCCATGCTCTGGAGCATTAAAACCTTTCTGAAAAGGCAGTAGGTATGCAAAGTCTGTGAGAACAGCAGAAGTGTATAAGTAACTGCGCAGAGATAAGAAGTCCCCTATTTGCCTGCCTCTCTGTTCCTGTGTCCCATGCATGCCATAAGCTGCAGCTGGAAATCACCTTTTCCCTCAGTTTTAAGGATATGCATACGTATCTACAGGCATCTCCAAAGGTGACAAGTTCTAACCCATTGTACCACACAGCCGTGGAAATGGGAGTTTGATTAGGACTTGTACCACAAAAATGTTTTCCTTCAGAGTCTTGTATATTCAGGCTTGTTTATGTGAGACAGAGATGTGTCTCTCAAATTCTTCCACCTCTAATAAAAGAAAAATAAATCGCTCTTCTCCCATAATAATTTTTTTTTCAAAGTCAGAATACACTTAACTCAGGAAATCAAAACAGCATACCCAGGCACATCTTTTCCTTCTTTTCACATGGAGGAGCTCAAATGGTGTGGGAAAGAGGGAAAGAAAACCAGTTTAAAGATTTTTTTATCAAAAATTCTGCACCTATGTCTTGGCTGTATACGTTTTAAGTCTCAAACATTCCCCATTGTTTATTTGAGTAAAGTTTTAATCCTGTTAAATGACAGACCCCTTATTCTTTGGGGATTTTTTTCAAATATTTTTAGTATTGGGTATTCCCTTCTTTGTTTCATTCCACGGAGGAGCAGCATGTGCAGTTCTCTTATAAGAAGATGCTTTTTAGTTGTTCATATTGAAGTCTGTCATCAATACATAGTCTTGTAAAGACCTATGATGTGCCTCTTGTCCTACACCTAGAAATGTGCCTTGGTGTGGTAGCTTTCAAGCAGATGCACATCAGTGTGTAGACTCTTTTAAACGTGTTCAGCCTGGGTCTGTCATTCATGCATGTGCAGTTCACAGATGGATGTGGTGGCCTTTTTGTGGTCTGTGAAGTCTGTGTTTTGTATGCATGGAGCCTTGCACTAGTCCTGCTCATGTGTAGAGATAAAGGCATGGAAGGTGTTTTCATAAATCTCGCCAGGATTTCCCTCCAGTGTTGACAGCAGCCTATATATTTTTAACATCAGCAGGAAGTACACCCTAAAAACTGTGCACCAATCATGTAGTGCAAAAGAGAGCAAAAGACAGAAGGGTAAGAGAGATCATAGTAGTAAATATGTACTGTAGGAAACCTTTATCCACTGCATGCAATATTTTAATTCAGTTCATAGTAACCTTAAGGTACCATTGGGGATGCTAAAAAGCTTTGTAAAGACACAAGTGTTTTTCATTAAATGAATTGATAATCTTTGAAATATATAATCCTCCCCACCACCCACTTCTGACTGCTTTCTATAACAGCTTGTATAATTCAAGACTGATTTTTAACTCAGTTATTCATAATGCTATTTATTTCTTGTTCATTCTTTCCTTCTCTTATAACCATTTCTGAATTTCATGGACTTCTCATAAAACACTGTAATGCTAATGCTAAGGGTAATTTTTGAAAGGTGCTTCAAAAATATAGATGTTTAATATGCAGCTGCTCTCTTAAGGGGCAAAAGGTTTCTTCCTGCCACTTCTTTCAGATTCTGTATTGAAAATCTTTTCTTTTTCCCTCAACTGTCAATATTTAAGGAAGTACCCTTTCATGTTTTCTATAATCCTGTTAAAAATAGTAGGCATCTTCTGTATCTGTGGCTAGACATACAGCGTGGTGCAAAATAATCTAAACACTCAAGGTTTGTTTGCAGATTTTCTCTAATGAAACAGGCTCAAGATATATAATGAGACAGCCCCTCTGATACAGTTAATCAGGATCCACACAAGTTGATCCCTTGAATACATTACATGACTCATAAGAAATTGCGTAGTACATAAGAAATTAAGATTGAGTAATATTTGCTGATGTCTAATTTTTCAGCTAAGAAATCTAACACTTTTAAGGAAGAAGAGGGGTAAGAGGTCCTCACTTATGTTCCTCTGCTCTCTGCAAATAGAATAGTTTAAGACACAGCTATATTGCAAAAACATTTCTGAATACTGAGTAGAAAGGGTTCTTTCATTCAGTTGAACATCAGAGGATTATGGCACCATGCCTGAATTGTAAAAATATTTTGATTTCAAAATATGTTTAATAGGTCATACTTTTACAACCAGAGCTTGGAGTTAATTACTATGTCTAGTCTCAAAATAGGTCTATGGTAATAAGTGTCTCACTAAATCATTGTCTTCACTGTATATAAACTGTCAGGGAGGGGATTTTTAGAGGTGCCTGATCAATATGTAAACACAAATCCTGTTAAACCTCTCCCTAGTTCTGGTGAGCAGTTATGTGCTTTAGTAATCAGTCGTTCTTCAGCCCAGGTCCTGTTTTATTTCGCATGGGAATAGTTGAAAGGAAAGGAAAGAAAGGACACCATGTCCTCAAGCATACTTGCAGAACAGTAGGTCAGGACACCTAGCTAACGGGGAGGAAAGGTGCTCAGACCTGCAGGGAACAGCACAGGAAAATCCTTTTTCAGGACAGTGGGTGTTTTGTAATACACGATGCATCTTTAACACCTATCCTGCCAGGGTCGCTGTGGCAAAAGTGTTCAGCCAGAAGTCATTGCATTGCTCCATCATTGTGGCAAAGTTCTGAAGCAAAACAAAATTAGAGGTGTGGGGGAAGGCATTGGTAAACTTGCTTTTTTGAAGGAATGGAGTTTGGAAAAGGAAGAGTTAAAGCTACTGCTGCTGCAATATACAAACCAGCCTCTTTTGGTCTTTTAAATCTTCTCAGCTCTCTTACGACAGGTTCTCTTCATGTCTAGAAAATGCAAATCGCTGGGCTCCTAAGAGCAACTGAATAGGGATATGTATTTCATCTTAAAACAAAGAGTGAAGAGAGAAAAAAAAAAGAAAGAAAAAGTTATTCAAAGGATTTTGGAAACAGGTGTTCTAAATCAACATTAATTGGATTTCAGTTAATTATTCCTTATACTTTAGGGATTATAGGAAAGGAATATAGGGGAGAAAAGCAAGAACAACTTCTCTGACACACTAATTGCTCTAATATTATTTAAGCTGAGCAGTCACTCATTCCTTTCACACCCAGCCCACATAAATTGGCCTCCAGATGACTGTTACAGAGGCTAGGGAATAAGAATGAAGTAAAAAGGCAAGACACAATCTTTGAAAGCCACCTTTACTTGGGAGGGTGGTTACAAATTTAGTCTGTTATGTGTACCATCCTCTACCTCTAATTAGTAAGATAAAGACAACTGCTAAAAAGCTGTTGTGTCTTGATTTTGGTCACTCCATTTCTAGTATGAATGTTATGTGATTCTTCTGATACTTTATCCCTTACAGTGTATGATCTATGCACACATTTTTGAAGGTTTCTCCAGGACTGACAGAGAAAGACTGAGTGGAAGACACGAAATTATTAAGGATTGTATTTTGGCTTTTGGCTTTCTGCTCTAATTCCTCATGGGAATGAGTCTACTTTTTGCCCAGCATTGGCACTGCTATAACAGTTGACGTGAAAAATTGTATATGGAAAGTTTTAGTTCACCTCTGAGAACCAACTAATTACAAATTTAAAAGAAGTGGGAGAGGGAGTGAGTGAGACAAGATAAAATGAGATTTTCAAAATTATAAATTGGAGCAGTCTAAAGAAATTACTTTTAAAATTTAACTGCAAATAAGGTGAGGGGGTTTTTTGTTGTTGGTTTGGTTTTGTTTTTTTTTTTAAATTTGGGTTTAACTTTTTGAAAAATTTTGGCTGATCCCTCTTAGTTTTAAATTGATGAGGGTGGGAGCAGGTGTGACTCCTGCTAGTATCCTCTCACTGCCCATCCTGAGAGAAGTAAATGATACTTGCCATAAAAGTAACAGATTTTCAAAGTTATTTTTAAACTTTAATATGATACAATACTCAGAGCTTCTAGTAACAACTAACATAATGTTTTACAGGTTTTTTGCCTTAACAATGTATCTTTGAAGAACTCCCTACACCACATGTTTGAAGTATACATGAAACGTGTCACTTTTGAACAGGAGGTACAGTCAAGTTATATGTGAAATTATTTACACAGCAAATTTTAAAAGATTTTCGAAAGCCTAATGAAACTTGCCTGAGGGCAGTTAGAATTTGCATTCCAGCTTCCTGCATGTGTGACAGGCTGCTAAGTATCTTAGTTAAAAAAAATTGGAAGGGGATTTCCTACACTCAGTAGTTCTTATTTATGACTGAGGTATATTACTAAGGAGATATACCAATGCCCACTATATGTGTCAGCATATTTACCACCCCTACAAACAGATGGGAACATAATTACATCACATCTACAGTCACTCATTTACCTGGCTTCTGTACATATTTGCATAAGGTCCTGACAGGAACTTTAAAGATCTGAGATTTTTAAAGAGCTTATGAAAATATTATTCTTAAATTAAAATGATCTGTTATAACCCAAATTTTTACCACACCTGCATGAAATTTGTAAGAACAGATGCTTTTGTTGCTGCTATGAAAGCACAGCAGAAAGCAGTAATGAAAAGAGTGATTTCATGTGTTGGTAGCTTTCAGAGAATTGGCCAGATACGTGTCTGTATTGTGCTAGCTGCTCTTATTTATCTCCTTAACCCACAGCATTTAGATGGCATCACTTCTCATACTGTGCAGATGATGGTACTGCATTCTGTAGGAAGAAAGTATTTCTTATCAAATGCCGCTATTTCTGACAGACAATGAAGTGCAAAAAAAAAATCTTTAAAATTTTGTTCAATAACTTTAAAAAGACAATATTAAACATATGAAGAGGAAATGTGTGTAAGCTATATATGCATCAGTACTTAATCCTTACTTTCTGAAATGGGGCAGTTCCTAGTTTTTCTCTTGGTCATCAGTGGTTATTTTTGTTTGTTTGTTTGGTTTTAATCTACTGCATGCAAGCTTTATTCTTGGTTGTACAGAATGTGCTTTTACTTTGCAAATGAATATGCAAACTTTTCCTTCTAGTTAAAGAAAAAAAAAATACACTCTAAAATTCTGTTTCAGGTTTTTTTTTCCCCCCCAAATCAATTCCCTCAGTATTAGGTTGCAGGAAAGTATTCCTCAAATTAAATATTCAATTCATAGCCCAGATGTGTTTTATGCTCTTTTACACTGTACATATCTCAGGACTAGTGGCATTTTAATGCTCAGAGTTCTGCAGGGCTCTTTTTTTCTACCTCACTTTTTTCCTTTGCTCCTCCATCTGACCCTTCTGACCTTTGCTAAAATCTTCACCACGGTGTATAGGTGATAATTGACTGCTTTTTAAAAGACACTTTTTGTATCAGCTGAGTGCTGCTTGTTTGAGATGTGAACACATTTTATGGACATACTCAAAGCCTGGTTGTGCTCAGTCATATGTGCAAAAAAACACATTGTTAGTTGTCTGTAATCTCTAGCCCATGGTGGTTCTCTCCAGTTTATATGTGAGAAGAGATGTGCTTATTTAATCACAGAGCAGATGTGGGGCCTAAGGGCCTGACCCAAAGCCCATTGAAATCAGTTGGAATCCTACTGGAGGTTTTAATGGCCCTGTACGTTTAGATAAAACACCTGACTCATTTTTATGAAAACTAAACAAACAAACAAAAAGCAACTTATTTTTTCTTTCCTCACTCCTTTCCCATTTCCCTCAGGAGGAAAATCCCGCCCTGTATTCTAAATACAATGTAAACAATTTAATAACCCCCACCTGACAACTATTCTGTTAAGAAAGTGTTATAATAGAAAACTGGAACATGGCTTTATAGCACTGGGGTGTCTACGGTACCTTTCTGTACCATGAACATTTTCTGATAACAGTTTGCATGTAAAGGTTGATGTGTTTGCACAGAAAAGTTTGTATACAGCATGGTCTTAGGACTGCCTGCTAAAAATATCTGTGTAGCCAGTGTAGTCTATTTGTGAAATATAGCAGGAGAAAATATTTATGAGCACCACAGGACATGAAGCTCAAAGTGCAGTCATTTCTAAATGAAAATTATGTGACAGTTCATCAGTATTTAATGCTAACATTGCTTGATCTAGACATAAAGAATTTAGTGGCCATTTATCATAACATACAGTGCTGTTCATTTCCTGATTTGCTTAGAATACATTGATGTTTTAATCTCAACAGGAGCCACAGGTCTAATTTTAGCTATTTAATGAAAGGAAAATCCAGCGAGAGACGGATTTTTCACATGGCTATTAGAAGCCTACTCCCACAACTTGAATTGGTTGGTCTTTTTAATGCATGCTCCCAGAAGCCACTGCTTGGTCCCTGCGCCAGATGCAGGTGTTCCCTTGTGCTGTCAGCCAGGAATGATTAATGAGGATTTGCCCCTACTGAAAGCAGTCTTTGGAGCATTGTTCAGGGCATCTGTGGAACTGTCGGGGGAGACAAGGACACAAGTGAACAACCAATTATTTGGCCATCACGGAGGCAGCATGAAAAAGACATCAAATTGGACAGAGAAGCAAAGCTTTTGTTTCATGATCATATTTTTAGGTGTTATTAGTAACAGAGGAATTCTACCTGGTTTTTTTTTCCTTTTTTTTCTTTTTTTTTCCTTTTTTTTCCTTTTTTTTTTTTTTTCCAGGGGAGAGGGGAAGGGCTCAAGCACTGCTTTAAAGCTAGGAAAGGATGTGCAAAAGAAACAGGGACAAAAACTGATCACAGTGCTTTAAAAGTGTTGAAGAGAGGAAAACACACAGAATTGATTTCTTGGTGGTTGCACCGTGTGCATAAAGAAACACTTATTTGCTCGGCTGACATTAGGGAACGAGGGCTAAGAATTCTGTGAGGAGGAGGATTTCTTTTGCAGGGAGCTTCTTAATAGCTGTCCAAATACAACAGTTCAGGAGCCGAGGCATTAACATGTGGTAGTGCAGGGAAGTGTTGCTTTAGGATTCTGAAAAAGAAAATGTGAGGGAACAAAACCAGAAAACATTTTCAAGATTGGGTTCAGCATTCAGCCTGCATCCCTCTTTCTGTCTCAAGGAAAACACACTTAGGTGCAGAAGAGGGAGGGAAAAAAAGAGGAACAGAACTGAAAGCGCCCTGCCTAGGCTTAGACTTCTGCATTTTTGTATTTACCAAGAGTTGTGATTATAAATACTAATTTTAAACTAGAGGGAAAGGATTTTCAGAACAATCCAATTACTGAATGACTTATTTGTAAAATACATAATATGCTCCATTCTGTCAAGCCTCTTTTTACCACAGTATTAAGAATAAAAAAATTAATTATACAGCTTAATTCTAATGAGGAATACAATGTTTTAGTGACTAATAATAAATATAGAACAATTTCTTCTGAGATACTGTAATTAATATTTACAGTGGCTAATTCCTAACCCCAGAGGTTCCTCTGTCCCCACACATTCATGCAAGAAAAGGAGTTTGGATCCTGAAACAGTTACCAATCATAATTCCAAACTATTCCTTAATGAAGAAGACATTTATATTACTAAATTAACAGTTTAGTTATATTTGATTACCTGGATTTAGGTTTATTTTTTGGGTTTTTTATCAGATTATTTATCATTTAATGGCTGTAATTTGTCAAGGAGGACTCAAGGAATTAATAAAATTATTTGAATCTCCATACAGAAAGGCCAGTTTCCTTACCCAGCTGGTTTGTAGGACGTTTTAGTAAGCACAAAGTTTTTGCCTGCTTCACATTTAGAATGAGTTGACATAGGTAAAAATTTGACTTATGGTACTCAGATTTTTGGAATTTGTCATCTCAGTGTCAAATGGCTGGGTCTGAAACCTGAACAGCTAACTGCAGTTTCTATTTACTATAGGATAATAATTTTATTAGCAAAGAAAAGTTTAAAATAATAATTAAACACAAAGTATTTAATAGCCACTAAAATAAAGAAAAAAAAAATACAATACACATGTAAATGGATGGAGCCTTTGTATTTAAGGAGTATCACATATTTCTTTATATCACCCAGATGAAAGTCTTGCTCAGAAGGAAATCACTAAAAAACCTAAGAGTCGTTAGGATATTCCAGCATTTCTGATAATTGTGCAAATTGTAGTCTAGAATTTTACATTAAGGGAATAGCCTCAATACCAGCCCTTGAACTGCAGTAGTGAAGGTCTGTCCTTTTCCAGTGCAGCCGTCTGTTGCTCTCTGCAAAGAACTCTGACTCTTGAAACCGAGCTTTGTCCCCTCTTGCCTTTGGTATTTGTGCCTTTGGTGCATGTGCTGGGACATACAGTGACTTTATTAGTAGCTATAATATCAGTGTACAGACACACTTAATTCTCTTTCCTTCTTGTCAGGAAGAGACAATGGCGGCAACAACAGGCCCCTGTGTCTGACATTACTCCATGGAACAACAGTCTCTTAGACTCCTCCTGGGCATGATGGAAGTGATGGAAGCAAAATATTTCCAGGAACTAAAGGAATGATTATAGCATCTCTAAAGAGGATATTTGCCTGTGACTGTCAAAGTGCTGAACTGGGTTTCCTAACCCTAGATAAGTACATAGAAAGGAAACTTCCTGCTGCTGTAGACTGTGCTGAATACTGCACCTTTTCCTGCAAGGTATGGACTTTGCCGCAGGCATTCAAGGGTTGCTTAGCGCCCTGTTGTATCACTTCAGACTCTTCCACTTGGAGTTGTCAGCTGGAGAGAGTAGAAACATCTGATGTTAAAGCTTGGAGATGAAGTTTCTGTGCCTGTTATTTACATGTGCCAGCAGTTTACAGCATTGGAATGTCCTCTAGGATGTGGGCATTCTCTCCAAATCTCTTGGTGGGTCAGTGCCTTTGGGATGGGGCTCCTGCAAGCTCCTGTGGGAGGTCCCATGGGAAACCGATCAGGACAATACTTTAAAGACAGGGCTCAATCCTTTTAGTGGAGATTCTGTGGCCTGAAAGTAGGGATAGGGTTTGCCGGGTAGTGCCCATCACGGGAACACCCCTTTTTACATACCATTTCCTCCAGTACAGTGACATCTCTTCCGTCCATTACATTCCTTTGCAATCTGCATGCTTTTCAAAAATAATTATGTTTCTTCCAGTGCTTGTGCTCAGGTTGATACATGTTGCATTATGATGTTTTCCCTGTAAACTCTTATGTATGTATTTTCATGATACTTCAATAAAAATATCAAAATTTAGATTCAAAGCAAACCAAAACCAAATGGGCAAGAACATATGGAAAGGGATAAACCCATTAACATCTTTATTATGAGTGTTGTTTGCTAAAAACATCAGCTTTGATTTAGCTTTATCCACTGCAAATTTATTTTACAAAACTATAAAAAAATTTTGAAGCTGTCACTTCTGTTTTTACAAGGATCTCTAATACTCTGTAGACTGCATAAAGCTATGAAGTAGTGGATTAGCATGAGGTTAGTACCTGTGAGATGATTTTCTTCCATGTTCTCATGGATCTTTGCTGTTCTTTTGATGAAAAAAAAGATGTTTATTTGTCTCCAAATAACACAGCTACTGTAATAAATTCTCAGGGAAAAAACCCCCAAAAATAGAAAAATCATTAAAACTCAAGTAAATATTTCTTTAGCTTTTAATTTCTAATATTTAACTTTCATTTCATGCTGGAAAGAATGAGGCTTGTTAGAAACATTCTGTGATTATGGGTGAGCATTTACTTCTTATTTTTATGCTGAGTAAAATCTAACAGCAACATGCTCAAGAATTCAGGAGTGTGAGGAGTTGTGTTTTGTAGAACTTTTGACCATCAGGATTTCTCTCTTTGACCCTTCTCCTGCTAGTGTAATACAGCCTGATGATTCTGATCACTACAGTCAGTTTGTCTCCACTGGTGGTGACGGTGATGAAACTCCTAAAACTTTTGTGACTGTTACTGCCTTCAGGCCTGAAATGAAGGGAGGCTGCAGACAACTGGGGCAATGTCATTAGACACTCATCAGCACTGGTTGTTAATGAACCATTTGATAAAACAGAAGGAATTCTCTCTGCTGTTTGCACTAACCACAACAGCAACAAAAACAAAAAGGACGAGGGTAAAGGTTTGGATGCAAAAATACGCCCCCTTGCAGGAGCAGTGTCAATCAGCTGCAGTTTGTTTTGCTAACATGCATATGACCTGGTATAGGGATAGGCAGGGTGGGCAGGGATTTTGCAGATGACATTTCTATATTGATTTTATATAATAGTGCTGGTACGTGCTTGGTTTGGGCTGCAAAAATTGCAGTGTGAACTACTTCAGTTCTGGCTCTTTGGCAACAGAGAATTGTGAGGCTAAATAAGACTTCAGTTCTTTTACCCTTGATAGCTGATTTTTTGCACCCGAAATCCCAGAGCTAACAGCTTGGTAAGTTTGTGCTCACACATAGGTATATATTCCCTTATAAAATCTATTTTGTCCAAAAATCCATCTTATATCCACAGAAAACTATCTATGGATTTTATAAGCATTGGTTTATTCAGCTTTTTTTTTCTTCTGTGCTTTAGAGCAGGTTACACTTAGGACTGATGAGTGAGGTCAAAGGGCTTTTCTTCTCCTATAGCCCCCAGTTAGTTTTTTCAGCAGCATAGTTTCCCACCAGCATATTTTCCCACCATTTCTTGATTTGGCTTTCTTTTTTCTAGTCCCTCATTTCATGCAGGTTTTTTTTTAGCTCTTAATACCACCTTGTACACATATTCTTTTCCCTTTTCCTCCCTCCACCTCCTCACATCCTTCTTTCATGCATTCCCTTTGCGTCCTATTTCAACCCATACACTTTTTCCTGTCTTTTTTCCCCACGCCTTTGTTTGTCTTCCATTTATGCTGTAACTGGGAAAATAAAGTTCTTCACACCTAAGGAAGCAGTTCTTCACTATGATGGTGGAGTTTCAGTATGTATATTCACATATATGCTCGAAATAACAGCATGGTTAAGGGTCACTGACTATTTTCCTAGGGAGAGGGTCTTAAATTAAGAAGCTTTCCTAAATGTACTTTGTAATGTAAAATGATTTAGCTTCAAATTACTTGGTATTAGGATATGAATTAGGCAAAATATTTTTCAGTATTTGGATGGATTATGAAGCCTCACCTTATATATCTTAACTGTTAGCATTTTCTTTGGGTTTGTATGAACTGGCAAAGTTTACAATTTGTATGTATTTACTTCAGTATTAAGTTCTTGACTGCTTCAGCTTATTTTATTGTCCTTTGCAGTGCTACATTAATGGCAAGCATAGCAACGCAGTATTTGTTTGAATGAATGCTACCCATCCTATGGTCTGTACTTAAACCACATTTTAGCCTGTTTTTGGAAGTTTAAAAATGCAGATAATGCTCCAAATTCATATTAGAAGTAAGAAACATTATCAGAGTATATTGGCCAAATAAAAAATGTAATCCTTTGCTGGAAAGAAAGAGAAACAGCATCTGAGCTGGGATGTAGACGGTTAAAAGAAGTGGTGGTCTGTAAGAATTAACAGAAAATAAATAGTGCAGAAAGAGTATTTCTTATGAACTATCAGAGACTAGCTTTCTCATAAACCATAATCTATAAGGCAAATATTGAATATTAATGAAGTGATGATTGTAAGAATACTAATATAAAAATATTTGAGATAATAATTTCTGAGGTTTGTATTGCCCCATTCCACCTATCAACCAATAGGAAGTCAAAGGACATTTTAAGAGAAGTTTATTAAAATCAATTGCATTTGAAAAGACTATCTACATTTCAGTGGTTGCTTCAGATTCTTACCCCCTGGATATATGTTATCTTTGTTTTCAGAACTGCTGAAGCCAAAAGTACAGTCTGTAAGTTTGAGTGAACTTTCTTCACCTAATTTCAAATCTCCTTGAACTTAGTGACTTTGTATATTTGATTTAAGCTTCTTGGAGTTTGCATTCAATAAAGGAGAAGAGTACAGGTGAAGGGAGAAGAGACAGAAATATCCAGGAAAAAAAGCGCTTTATATATATATATATAT
>VZTH01000415.1:112246-119746 GCA_013397815.1 Aleadryas rufinucha
ATATATATATATATATATGAATTACTTGCTTCTTTTTTTAGTATCTTCTGTGTTTTTCAGCATAGAAGTTTTCTGTGGGAAAAAAAAATAAATCAAGTAGCCATTTTTGGTCTTAATAGAATCATGCACAATCTGTTTTTTCCTTCATCAGCTGCAGCCTTAGCAGACAACTAGATCTTATGATTTATTTGTCCAGCCTTGCAAGATATTCTTCCAAAAGTGAATCATGGTATGCCAGAAGACATGGAAAATGGAGTGATCTATGTTGTTCTTCTCTTATTGTCTGCTAGAAAGTCTGTCCATCCCTGATTTTAATCACACCCACTTAGTGGTCAAGCTAATTCACCCTGCCAGCCAGATGATCTAGTTTGGTGTCCACTGCTGTTATTACAGACTGGAGGTCAAACCTTTTATCTATTTTTGCCAAACTCAATGGGACACAGTTTCGTGCTGGGAGTCTTTGGAATGAGGCGATAAATCTTGTTGCTAATATCCCAGTAGGTAGCAACACGTCTTCCTACAGGCATACCTTCAGAATTTTTCCAGGCTCTGTGAACATAAATAAAAACTTTTGAAAATCCTATGGGGATTTTGTTTTATTTTTATATCTGTCATAAAGGTATCTCCGCTTACTCAAAGCCTAATTGTGAATTGTCAACACAGAGTCTTCCAAGACCTTGTCTTCATTTTCATGTCCATAAAGACAGACTAGAATTAAATCATGCTAACAATTTTATGCCTGCCTGTGTGTGTAGGTAGTTTTGGTGGCATAATCAGTTTACACTGCTTGTAATCATTTGGTAATATGCCAGAACCCACTAAAATACAATGCACGTGGATCTGGGGAATGCTGCACTACAGAGAACTTGCTTTGCCTAACAATAATTCTTGGATGGTGAGGAGCAGTGATTTTCTACCTAGGATCTGAATCGATGGACACAGACAGAGAGTTGCAGTTGATGACTCTATGTCCAGATGTAGCCTGGTGATAAGTGGTGCCCCTCAGGGCTCTGTCTTGGGACTGGTGCTCTTCAATATCTTCATCAGTGACAAGAGAGAGTGAGATCAAGTGCGCCCTCAGCAAATTTGCAGTTGACACAAATCTGAGTTGTGCAATTGACACACGTGAAGGATGGGATGCCATCTAGGGGGACCTGGACAAACTTGACAAGTGTGCCCATGAGATCATTATAAGGTTCAACAAGTCCAAGTGCAAGGTGCTGCACCTGGGTCGGGGCAATCCCAGACATGAACACAGACTGGGAGAAGGACTTATGGAGAACAGCCCTGCAGAGAAGGCCTTGGGGGTTCTGGTGGATGAAAAACTGGACATGAGCTGGCAGTGTGCACTCATGGGCAGGGAGCCAACTGTATCCTGCGCTGTGTCAAAATAGGAGTGGCCAGCAGGGCAAAGGAGGTGATTCTCTCCTCTTCTTTGCCCTCATGAGACCCCACCTGGAGTGCTACATCCAGCTCTGGTGTCCCCACATAAGAAACACATGGACCTGTTAGAGCAGGTCCAGAGGAGGCCACAAAGATGATCAGAGGTCAGGAGCACCTCTCCCGTGAGGACAGGCTGAGAGAGCTCAGCATCAAGGAGAGAATCTTCTCTCTCTTCTGGGGAGGCCTCATTGCAGTCTTTTAGTACTTAAAGGGGACTTACAAAAAAGAGAGAGAGGGACTTTTTACATGGGTGGATAGTGATAGGACAAGGGGGAACAGTTTTAAATGGAAAGAGAGATTTAGGTTAGATGCTAAGAAGAAATTCTTTACTCTGAGGCTTGTGAGGCACTGAAAGAGATTACACAGAGAAGTTGTGAATGCTCTATCCCTGGAAGTGCTCAAGGCCATGTTAGACAGTGCTTCAAGCAACCTGATCTAGTGGGTGGCATCCCTGCCCATGCAGGGAGTTTTGAAGTAGATGATCTTTAAGGTCCCATCCAATCCAAACCACTCTATGATTCCAGGATTTGAAATCCTATGGAGAACAGTACCTGACTTCTGAGCTGTCTGCAAAAGGTGACTTGAAAGAAGTTATGTTACACCATGCTTTATGTGAAATTTGGCATTTATGGGTCAAAACCAATAAACCCACTTGTGTACAACTGTAAAATGGCTTATGCTTTGCTTTGTCTCTAAGCATTAATTTAAGACCCGAGGTTCGCATTGCCTAGAGCCTTTGTGGATACCGTGAAAACCTGCTTCATTTTTTTTCTGTTATTGAGCTGACAGCCAGATTAAATGTTGATTGTAAAGTTCTTTCCCTCTCCCTACTACTGCACTTAATGCATCCTGGCCAAATGAAATTACATGGTTGTATAATAGAGGTACCTTTATAACATAACTTATTTTAATATATTCATATTATATAAAAAATTCAAAACTTATAATGTAAATTTATTATAATAAAAAGGCATTGCAAGAGTAAAGATGTTTTAAAAGAATGGATTAATTGTGAAATTGTCACAGCATTAGAAACCTTGTAATCCCCATGCAGAGCCCAGTTGGGTTAGTCTACCCACATAATGGTTATTGTACCCTGCAGAATAACCAGCTCTGATTCACGCTTTCTAATTAATTGCATTTAATTGTAGTTGTTTTAGCAATCCTCAGCTTTGGTTTTTCTGACACTGGTTTCTGTGCGGTTATTACTGAGGGTAATCCCTCAGTTCTCTCTTTTTTTTTTTTGTTTTTTTTTTCCAAAAGTGGCTCATGTCCCGTAAGTCTCTGTAACGGTCTGAAAGTGTCACCTTCCCATTCTCCACACAGATGCATCTCTTGTACTAGTTCATTTTCCCTTTCCAGAGTCTCCTCCACCAACTCCACGCTTCCACCAACTCTACAAGATGAGAACCAATTCAGGAATTACACTTCACCACTCTATCCACATTTAATAATCAATGATGAGTCTTTCACATTCACTGCAAGATCCTTGGAATATTCTTTGAAGAAGAAAGAAGCAAGGAACTAGGGTTGTTATCACAATTCTTTTAGCTCAAACTGGGAGATAGGCATTGATTTTGGCTGTAATCCCTGAAAAGGAAGAACTTTTTAATGCTTTTTCTTTCAGTAAAGGATTAGTTGGTTATGTATTCTTTCAAAACATAAGAAGGTAGCTCAGATTCCATTTCTCCTCTGACAAGGAACCAGCCTACCTGGCGGACAACAAACACAGTGCAGCTGTCGCTGATCTAGGTGCCACATTTTTTGAACTGAGTCCAGAAAGATATTTTTTTTTGTCTCGACTCTGTTCCATAATTGAAAAGTGAAAAACAAATTGTCTATCTCTTCTTCTTTTCTATAACTCTTCAAAGGAGTCTGCGGTGCAGTGTGTAGAACACCCACTGCACTGTATCCTAAACAGCAATTAGCTCTGAGAAATAACTGTAACCATGATGTACACATTTTAGAGTATCAAGGAATACAAATGCTTTTTTCCTAAATTATTCTTTATTATGATGTAATTGCTTAATTTTGAATTCGCCTTACCACGAGCTAAGAAACTCCAAGTAGACTGCTGTACTGTGCATTGATTTTCTTCTATGAATTCCTGCTGAGACAAATATTAGAACATATTTAATACAAATACACATTTATTCAATGTATATGTTCATATAAATACTGAAAAGCAAGTGTTCTCAAACTTCTATATTACAGACTGAAAAGGACTTGAAAGAATGCTTTGTGAAACATATGCTCTCTTTTTCTCTACCAGACAAACAAATTTGCTTTAATTATTTTTTAATTAAGTTCACAGAGATGTGTTATGACTTTCAAGGTGACTTTTCGACAATGGAAGTGGAATTCAAATCTTGGGTGCATTTTACCTGAGTTAGTTTATAGTGAGAAAGGAGAAATGTCCCAGCTCTGTTGCAGACATATTTTCTGACCTTGGTCAAACTGCTTAACCTCTCTGAGTGAAATCCTGTCCCTACTAAAGTCAAGAGGATTTTTGCCATTTATTTGAATGGGGCAAAGATATCACATTTGAATTCTGAATTGTTAATAAGAATGGGATAACATGTATCTAACTCTCACAGCTCTTGTGAAGCTAATTAATCAGCAGAGTACTTTGGGATCCTCAGAAGTATAATAGAAGCTGCAAGTACTATTATTTATTTGTCATGTAATTGGAAACCAGCAAGGTAAAAAGTCATTGATAAAAATCCACATCACAAGGTCATTTCTTTCAATGTCGCAAATCTCTTCTTCAATCAAGAGCTTTGTAACTGATGAAAAGTACTGCCTAATCATAACATTATCAAGTCAATTTAACTGGTGCTCTGGCAGCACATGAGATCATAATGAAGTCATTTTTGCTAGTTACAGGCTTAAAAATATTTTTATAGCACCCTTCATCCTAGTGGAAACTTTAAAGGCCTCACAGACAGGATTAAGATTGTTCTGCCTCTGTTATACAACTGCCTTTGTGTGGTAGATACCAGCTGTTTTAATCCTGTCTAAAAAAACTACTGGTAAGCATGATATTACTGTGTTTATACTTATCTTTTTTACCTATTACATAGTTTTTACCTTTAAATTTAATGTTCATATATGTCAAAATAAAGCCAAAGTAGCACTTTTGGCTTAGAAGGGTTCTGATTTTTTCAAGTTTGAACACTGATAGTTGTCATTGTTGCTGAACCACAGTTTTTTAATATGCCCAGTGTCTGTGAAAATCCCATTATTGACAACAGAAAGGTCTACATGTTTTTGCACAATACTCTGTTTCACTTTGTCAAAAACTTAAAGCCCCAAAACTGATATTGGCTTCACCAGGTGAAGGTTTTGAGTAAGAATGGTTGGTTAGGTTTCTATCAGCATGGCCTGTTACATCAAGTGGATTGCTTGATTTACCATGGTGTAAGCTTCTGTATTGCAACAGATAGAAATAATGTCATTTTCCTTTTCTTTGCCCCATCTCTTTCATAGCTGGAGTGACTGAGAGCTGGTGTGCCAGGGTCCTCCTGCCTGCCATCGCTCCCCTCCTTGGGTAGCTGGGTGCCGTGGCCACAAGTCCCCGCAGTGAGCTCCTGCCCCTGACCACATGCCCCCTGCCACTGCTTGTGGCCAGTGAAGAGCAGGCTGTGACTTTCAGCTCTCTCTTGCCACTTGCTGCTTTAGCAAGCGTTTGACTAAAAAGTTCAATTTGAAATGCAGCCTTCATATAAAGTAGCAAATGCAAAGCAGCCAAAAGGCTAAATGTTGTGGCTCAAGGCTTCCTTATGAGGAAGAGAGTTTAAAATCAGCACCTTTCCTGCCTAGTTTCTCATTTCCATCTCCCTCCCTCCCTTTTCTGTGGACTCCTCTTCATCTTTGATATTGACCAGGCTCCACAGCCCACTTATAATCAGTTGTGCTCTGATGGAAAGCAAGGAACTGTGGCCTCCTCCCTCAGCCCAGCTGTGGCATTGAGCACTGGCCAAGCAGGACTGCTTTTCACTGCAGTTTACTCAGGGAAAGGTGAGAAAGAGTGACTGGCAAAAGAGGCAAACTCCTGTGGGAGTTTTACAGGTGCATGCAAGTGTTTTGTCTTTACAGGCAAAACCTCGTGTGTTAAGAGGGAAAAAATGTTACAAGAACCCTGATAGATAAGGCCAAGGGCCATAGGAAGTAAAATAATGAAAGACAGACAGCATTTTCTTCCATTTACCCTAGTTTAGCACCACAGCCACATCTTTACCCATACTGAAGTGCATTCTGTATGGACACCACTCCGACAGTGTCAAAGAATACTAAAGTGAGTGTAAAAAGTAGCTGTTCGGATGCAATGGTTTAAAAGGTCCTTCCAGGTAACATTTGTAAAGCAATGGGTACAGTGTTTAGTTTCATTGCCTTGTTCCCTAAGCACCAGCAACTTGTCAGTCTTACAATAGAAAACCCCTACCACCATCAGACTTTAGTTTAACACAGCCAATGCCTCAATTTGCTCATAAATACAAATAAAACCAAGAATTCCAGCCTCTCTCTCCCCAAAATGTGCCAGGTTTTCAGGATGCAGAGAACAAATCACCCCTACAGCTGCGGCAGATCTTTGCTTTAGATGTTCCTGGATAATCTGAGAAAGGGTATGTACTTAAAGAATTAATGTCAACATTTATTTTTTGAATATTATTAAGAAAATATTATGACCAGTACTTATGAACTTCATTTGAAGGCACTCTAAATGACCTTCATGTGTTTGCAGGGGACTACATCTCCACTTCTCCCAAAGAACCCCAGCTGCCGTGCTGAGTGCCTGCAACTGCTGTGTGCACTTCTGACAAGCTTTGCACCTTCTCTCATTCTTTGCAGTGATAAATTTAACGTAATTTTAGTCCTAAGCTTATTTAAGGTAGAGCTCATTGTCCCATAATACATATAACCTGGGATAAAATCAGATGCCATCTAAAGTTTAGGCTTTAGATTTGCAAGTTATTAACTTCAAATCTCAGTTTAGGCCTGTTAAAAGCTTTGTTTTGATGACATTCTACCACAGTTAATTTTGTGATGAGTTTGGATTTTCTATTTACCTCAATCCACCTCAAAGGTAACAGGTTTATCGTGTTAGTAGTCTTTCTGGTTAACCCTGCAAAAGAAGTACCAAGTTCATTGTAGATGCAGCTTGAGAAGTTATCGTCGTTGCTGGGTGATCTGGTGGAGATGAGATGTGGTGCTGTGCTTGCAAGTGTATTTGGAAATGAAGTGAAAGGTTGATTATTTTTGAAGAGGGGAAAAAAAATAAAAGAAGACGAATTTAAATCTTGGTTGTGGATAGAACAACTAAGTGTATTTTGTTTCCTCACATTTTTGGTTTTTCTGATATATTTCTTTTCGAACTTTGTTTGCTGNCCTCCCTTTTCTGTGGACTCCTCTTCATCTTTGATATTGACCAGGCTCCACAGCCCACTTATAATCAGTTGTGCTCTGATGGAAAGCAAGGAACTGTGGCCTCCTCCCTCAGCCCAGCTGTGGCATTGAGCACTGGCCAAGCAGGACTGCTTTTCACTGCAGTTTACTCAGGGAAAGGTGAGAAAGAGTGACTGGCAAAAGAGGCAAACTCCTGTGGGAGTTTTACAGGTGCATGCAAGTGTTTTGTCTTTACAGGCAAAACCTCGTGTGTTAAGAGGGAAAAAATGTTACAAGAACCCTGATAGATAAGGCCAAGGGCCATAGGAAGTAAAATAATGAAAGACAGACAGCATTTTCTTCCATTTACCCTAGTTTAGCACCACAGCCACATCTTTACCCATACTGAAGTGCATTCTGTATGGACACCACTCCGACAGTGTCAAAGAATACTAAAGTGAGTGTAAAAAGTAGCTGTTCGGATGCAATGGTTTAAAAGGTCCTTCCAGGTAACATTTGTAAAGCAATGGGTACAGTGTTTAGTTTCATTGCCTTGTTCCCTAAGCACCAGCAACTTGTCAGTCTTACAATAGAAAACCCCTACCACCATCAGACTTTAGTTTAACACAGCCAATGCCTCAATTTGCTCATAAATACAAATAAAACCAAGAA
>VZTH01000415.1:124746-214746 GCA_013397815.1 Aleadryas rufinucha
GAGGGGAATACTTTCTCCACTTAGAATACAAAACAATTTTCATTGCTCATGTCTTAAGGGCTATTTATATAGGGGGGACAATTCATCTAATTAATTCATTGTGAAAATCTGCAGCCTTATGTTAGTTTTTTTCAATCTTTTAAGACATTCTTCATTTTTTTTCTCTGTCTCAGACATGGACACAACAAAAAATGAGTGTTTTTTTAAAAAAAAAAACTACAGCAAAACCAAATAAGAGCTGCTGGTTTTGACTTGGAAAACCATTCTTCTCAGTTCAAAATCTCAAATTAGTATTGAAAAATGGTATTTAAAAAAATTTGTTACTGTGCTTTTAGACTTTAGGACATTAGGCAGGTTGGTTTTTTGAAACATATTAAGAGGTTGAGGTGAATGCTAAAGGGAAATCTATGGAGTTATTAGTAGAGCTTATTGAGCTTAGATAATTTTCTGACATTATTTACCTTTTTCTTCTCCTGGCCCGAGGCTTCTGGAAAGGCTGAAGGCTGCTGATTTCAGATGATTTCTGTATGCATAAAGGGAATTCTTAATTGCTGGATTAAACTGCTCAAAGCACAACAATACTGAGAGAAGCTGAAATATTATCTACAGATTAAGCGTTCTAGACTTTTGTCATGTCATGACCATTTTGAGATTTTGGCTCAAAAATTATAGGAGTCATCTCATTACTACACAAAATAGTTGTATTAACATTAACTACTTTTCTCTTTTATTTGAACAACCTTGTCTTACAGAACAGTGTCTTACAGAACGAGCTTCATACAAGGACCACATTTCTCTCCCATTTAGTTTATTTCAATAGATAAGCATCAAAGTTAAATGCTATTGTAAACTAAAAAAGTTTTTTTCCTGAAATAAATTATATGCATTAAATATGTTTAAATGTAATTTAAGACTGCAGTTAAAATTATGAAGAATTTAGACATTGGAGAATATTTGCTTATTGGTAATGTCTCACCTTTTCTGACTGCTTCTACATTTAACAGTGAACATGTAGATAGTTTCCCATTTGAAGCCATGACTACAGCTTTTCTCCTACCATTTCCAAAACAAGTTTACTTTCAAACTTCACGCATAGCAAATGTAGAAAAGGAAAGTCAAATCCGGTAGAAAATAATTAAGATGCATGTAAAGCACACAGTTTTGTGTCCAACAGTTGTAGTTCGGTCCTCACAGTTGTGGTTCGGTTCTCGAGCTTTGTCACACATTTGTCCAGTAACAGATACTTCAGGTTTCATTTTTTAAAAGGTTCTGGAGAGGTTTAGTGTTCTTTTCTATTTTTGAGAAAAGAGGATGCATTCTTCAGAATGCATTCACTACTAGCTCCTGTCAGTCTGCGCCACAAGGGGCTAAATTAATTTTATAAGCCTGAGAACATTATGATGGATATTTGTAAGCACTTTTGCTGTCTGACAGTGAGCCTGACATAGTTTGAGGTAGAAACCTACTAATACCTTTTTTTTTGTGTGAGATTTTGTAAGGGTTTATAGACATCATAGTCTCCACTAAATTCACACTAAGTCACACATCCACTAAGTCTTGAGGCTAAGCTATAACCCATGGGGAACAGAACAGAATTCTTATCTAGGATCACATGAACTCCAGTAGAACTAAAAACATTCAAGGGCACCTGCATTGGTTTATACCACATTAATATTTCATAGATATGTTCTGTCTTTAGAAACAGGCCTGACTATCAATGTCTCAGGTAGAAAATTTAAAATGTCCTAATTTTAGGATACTGTAATTTAAAAGATGAAGAACATGAAGAAGTATTAGTGATTTATAAAACTACATCCTTGGAGATATTCAGATCTTGACTGTACAAAATCCTGAGCAACCTGATCTGTGCTGGTTCTCTGTTAAATTAGGGGTTGAACCAGATGGCTTCCAGCAGTTCGTTCTCAAATAAAAGTACTATAGTAGGCTGTACATTGGAGAGGCTACTTACAGGTGGTAAAATCTGAAATAGTGGCAGCAAGTCTTATCTATTTGTGACAAAAGTTGATTATGCTGTCTGGGGCTTTTCCATCCATCACTGCATCATCTGCATGAAACAAAACAACTTCTGTGTGGTTTTAAAGCCTGAGGGAGACATTTGGGGTCACCTAATCTATCGATTCCCTCCACCTACTTGTTTCTGGTGCACCAGTTGTCCCCAGCATTATCAAGGTCTATTCAAACTTGTGTTGATGTCTTTCTAGCACCTGGTTAGAACTGAATAGAATTCTTTCAGAACTGAATGTCAAAACCTCATCTTATGTGAAATATCACTGGCTGCCTCATTTTTGTCTCACACCATCCTGCCTCTGTGTCAATAAGGAAAAACCCTTGAGTTTCATCTTCTGGGCTACAGGAAGGGTTTCTGGTTTGGCTAGTATGATTGGAAAGGTGGTTGCATGCTATACAAAACTAAGAGGCATCACAGGTTGGCTGGTGACAGGAGTCTGTTTTACATAGCAGGACAACTTGCAAGGAAGCAAAGGATCTGCTGGGTCAACACAAGACCTGTCTTGCTCGGGGGACTTTCCATGATTTTTTTTTCCTGTGTAGTTGAGACATATTTTTAAAATTTAGACTTAATTTTATCTTCCTGTTCTATCAATATTGTTTCAGAACTCAGTGTATTCTGTGTTTCCTTTAAGAACAGCTGTTTGCAAACCTAAGCTATTTGCAAGCCTAAGCTCAGCTAAATTTTATATATATATATGTAAAATTTGCAAACTTAAACTCATCATAATTGAAGTTTTGGCTGGGAACATGTGACGTCTTTGATTTGGCTTAAACATTGTTTTTAATTTAAAATATTTTAAAAGCATTTAAAACTACCATTCACACCTTGCAAATCCGCCTGCAGGCTAAGGTGGTCCCGATGGTTACTCAGTTTAGGAAAATATTCTTAGATAATAAGAAGGCAGGGATAAAAAGAATAAACAAAACCACTCACCTCTAATGTTTTCAGCAGCTCCTCATGCCAGAAAACCTAGCATGAGAGAAATAACAGCTAGGCTGAACTGGAAAGGCTAGAATGCTGTTCTGTTGTGGGTGGGCTCTTCATGCTTCTGAAGTTATAGTGCTTTTATTTAAAACCTAAATTGGGTTTCTAGGCATGTATGGTACACGCCAATTTAAAATTATTGAAGTTCTTCATAGTGTTAAGAGTGCTTCAGTTTGAAAGAGTGAGGCTTTCCTGCAAATGCCAAGTAAATTGCTCTGCAAGTCCAGAATCTTTGATCACCTCTGAATTGAAGTGCTTACGAAAGATGTTGCTGTGTTCTAATAATTTTACAACTCTCTCTGGTTCATGTGCCTAGAACCCCAATCATTTCCAAGTTGAAGAGCTCTCATTATTTTGAAGTTCTATGTGCAGTATAAAATGATTCAAGATTATTCCGCAGCTTTTCATTTTTTATTTTGCAAAAAAAGAAACTTTTTTTTTCTTTTTTAAAGACCAGCTCTTTCCTCTGCAGCCTGGGAGACATTATGAGCTAAGTCAAACATTTCATGTTTAAAATGGAAATTGAACCAAATTCTCTCCAAATGGCAATGATGATGGCTGGGGGAAAAAGAAGGAAAAAAAAAAAAATCCCTGCCTGAAAAGCCGAGAAAATACAAAGTAAGAGGCTGTCAGTGATCCTTGCTGGGAAAAGTGTGAAGAACAAGAAACATATTGTCACTGTTCCGATGCGGTCAAGGTGAAGTGGGGAGACTGAATGAAAGTTACAACAATGTGACAAAAGACAGACACGGATCCATTTAGTCTTGGAAGGAAGAGAGCAGGAGGCACAGAAGGCTAGTTCACGTGTTGCTTCTAAGCTGATTTTTGCTGTCATTTTATCATACAATTTCAGAGGGAAATGATGTATGCCCTTTTGTATCTCCTGACTTTGTCTTTTAAGAATAACAATTTCTTTCTCACTAGAGACCTTGTTCCTTTTTAGCACGTGGCAGTCGCATATTGTTTATAAGTCACACAGCATTCTAAAGAAAATCTCATCACTATTTCATGTTAGCAGTAGAGATTTTTCATTTGTTTGTTTTTTTCTTTTCCCCAAACACGTGCATTGGATGGTCTTTGTTCCCAGTGACTCATTATTGAAGAACAAACAAGGGCAAAAAAGAAATGTTCTGGGGGAGGAAGCACACCAACCTGTGGGGGATCCCTGACTGCACCCTACATTGCTACGAGTTGCACACAAAAACCACCCTGCTTACTTCCCACCTGGAAACGCTCACCTACTCCTCCTGCTATGGGAGCTAGAATGGGATCTCTCTAAAAGAAAGTGGAGAAAATGAATCTAAAAAGCATTCTGATCTAGATGGAGTAGAGTTATGCTAACATATGAAAAGAGAAAGGAATTGGGGAATCCACCAGCCATTGCAGATACTTCAGCAGTCAGGCAGAAACTGGTGTGGAGGCAGGATGAAAAACTGGCAGATCAGAGCAGAGAGTTTTTAAGTGTTTCACAGTTGTGTTACTAAGGAGGTAGCCTATAAACCTCTGGAAAATTGGAGATTTCCGAAACAGATGTTGAAACAGAAAAAGAAACATGGTCCATCACAACATCGGCACTTCCAATTGTTTGAGAGAAACAAAATGTAATCTTTGTGTGTCCTGCCTTCCATTGAAAGAATAGGTCCCTGGTTTTTGTTGTCCTTGTTAAGAGCTCTGAGGCACCTCAGGAGATTAATAAAGCTGCTGTGGGTTTGGGTCCTGGTTTACAACTCTCTGCTCCTCATGGTATTGTAGTGGGGCTTGTGAGCCTTTCCTGCTGCACCTCTATTCCATACAGCACATGTTTATGTCTATGTGGTGAAGAGTTTATATGACTTCTGAAGGCACAGTGGGTTTACAGTGGGAGGGACAGGAAGATGAGTTCCCTTCAGACACCTGTGCTTTTGGAGGTGTAGCTTCCAGCAGAGGGACAGGGTGATTTCCTAGCATTCTGAAGCCAATATCATCAGTTAAAACCTACCTCACCTGTGTGGAAACCGAGTCTAGAAAAACTGCGGTTATTTAGGACATTGTACTCTCCAATATTTCCAGTGAATCATTCATGTTAAATATATTTATAAATAAAACTTGCAAAGCTAAAAATGTAATTTGGAAATCTGTTAAGAATAATCAGGCTCAAAAACTCCTCCTGGACTTTTTGTGGCAGGTACCTGAATCTATAGGGAGAGTGATTTGTTTCTTTGCTGCTGTACCAGGAAACATTTAGTGAAACTAGTATTTCCCTTGTTTCTCTCTATTTAAGGTTCCCCATTTTTTATTTCTTGCAGTTTTCTTTCTTTATCCACACTCCTCATATATCTAGCTTTTTTTAATTCACTTTTTCTTAGCTTTCCCCTGTACTCGTGGTCCTTTTCACTTTCCCATTCCCAGTATTTCTGCTGGTTTTCCATTTCTTTTGAATCATTTCCATCTTTCCTGCAGAAACTCCCTACTGAAAGTCTTTCACAAACCCCTGTTATCCTTCTTGCAGTGGCTTCTGGCTGAAATCTAGAGCTGTTGCAGAAGTTCCTGTATGCACAAGAAAAGTTGCCCAGGTTTATCTGCCTGTGGTTCACATGTAGAGTCATTGCATTTCAGCTTTCTAATTACTTGAGATTTTTGAGAGATTTTGATGAACAATCTCTCTCTAATTGTCCACTAAGCAATGCTCAAACTAAAGGGTATATAAATAGTATTAATGTAATTTTCATATTTGCATAATCAGTAGTCTCACTCAGCAATTAGTATTTCACTAATAGCCAAACATACATAATTTCCCAAATTATAGAAAACTCAATCAGAAATTATGCTTTATTGTATGTAGTGGTCTGTTGGAGGATATCAAATATTTAAGAGAATAAACATTATTTTTGTAAATTTGAGGATTATTACTCCTACCAAGTTTCAATTTACATGGGTACAAAAAAAAAGTAAGTAAAAAATAGTTCTTTTTTTTTCTAGGGGCATTCCTTACTGTTATACAGCTTGGTGCTACATAACACCAAAAGTTTAATTAATATTTTTGATTGATTTTTAAGGTAATATTTATTGATGTCCTTCTAGCATATTCTTAATTTTGAGATATGCTGTTCCAAAAGGTGAGTTAATAGGTAAATTGGTCCATTACAGGCACTGGTGCATTAGGACCAATACAAACTGGTGCATTTGGTCCTTCAGCTCCCAGGAGTATGTGAAAGACAAGTGCACCAGGCCGTGTTGTTTTGGGCTGGTTCCTCCAACCTACAGTCCTTCAGCTTCAAAAGCAAATGAGACACTAAATACTGTTAATCATCACTGTTGTGCTGAGTACTCACAGACTGGAATGTGCTGTTCCCAGATACTCCACACCAGTACAAACCCCATTATACGTGTTACATGTTACCCAGAGAGGAACTCCTAATCCTGGTTTGCTGGCTATAGCTGTTACAGATACACTTATAAGAAGTCTTCCTATGGGATCTGTAAATCAAAAATTACCTTTTAGCTATGCCATATTTTAAAATAATGTAAACTTGTTAAAATAAAGGTCTGTGTATTGTTGGTAATGCACATGACTGCTTGCTGTGTTATGTACAGAATAATCCATGTGCCACCCATACTGAAACTGGTTATTAAATGTGCTGGCTCAGTTTACTGGTAGCTCTAATACACTTCTGTAATGAGGCCCTACTTGTAACATCAAAGCAGGGGAGACATTAGCTCTTTTCCCCTATAGCCTCTGACCTGAAAGCTTTGCTTTTTATCTCTGTATAAAAGGAAAATATTCTTTTCAAAGGAGCCTGGCTAGAATGTGGATATTTTCTCCATTGTAGAATAAGAGCTTGTGAAACTAATCTACAATTTTTCATCTTTGTTCAGAGTATTGTTTCTTTTTGGACATCATGCCTCTTTGAGAGTTAAAACTCTTGCTTTCAAGTAATAGTGGCTGGGAAGTGCTTTCGAAATCCTGAGGTACTTCTGTTTTCTGTAACCCTGTAAGCCTGAAAAAAGGTGATGGAACAATTCTATTTTTGAAAGAGCGATATATTGTGTAAGAGAAAGAAAATAAAGTTTGAAAAATAGTTCATACTCAAAATAATGGGTAAGATACAAATCCAATTAATTGTAAGGGAGCCAACATTTGGCAAATAAAAAAATATATTTTTCTTGCAGATGTTTGCACTTATTTTTTAAAAATTAAAAAGAAATCATACAGCAAGTGATTTTCTCAAGTACATTTGAACTTTTAAATCCATGGATTAGATCATCTTATATTTGACCTTTATGTATCAGATTTTTTTTGTGTAATCTAGCTTGTTTTATTTCAGTTCAACATCTTAGGATTCTTGACCCTTTGGCTTTTAGTTTCTTAATTTGAGCTGTCTTAGAGGGGGGTTGGTCTTCAGAAACAGCTAAGTATACAATGCCAAAATTTTTTTCTGATGTATGACCTGCACAATTACTTTTGAGTATCTGATCCCTTGTTCAGAGGCAATCACAATTAAAGGAGTGCTGACTTAAACAAACATAGGTGCAGTAAACAAAAAAAGGAAGGTGGAGCATAAACGGGCATATCCATCACAAATTTTTGGTATTTTGCTGCTTATAAAGATATTTCAATCCTAAATTTTAAATTCTCTTCCCAATAATTTCCTAAACTCATAAGCACTGATTTTATTACTGGTACTGTAGAGTGTCACACTTGATGGTCTGGACTCCAAGGTTTCTAATATAATCTGAAACTTCTTTTTCTACCTGTGTTTGTTGCAATGACTTTTTCTTAGAGTCCAAAAGGGAAACAGAAGAATCATCTCAGTTCTTTTCCACATACCTTGCATCTCAGACAGCATTAAGCTTATTCATTCTATGACACTTAACTCACAGTGGTGTTAAGTCACTGATTAATTCAATGAAAACTCATAGATTTTTTGGATACTTTAGGTCGGCCTTCTTATAAATATGAATAGTTCCTTGAGGTGGGTGTTTTAAAGTTTAGCCTGGGCTTAACTGCTTTTCCATACACTTCCTAAAAATTGCTTAGCCAGAGGAAGGGTGGCACAGTCAAATTCTGATGTAATGGCATAATTAAAAAGAAAACAAAGCTTCTAAATTTTCTCTGTAAGACTTCATATGAATAAATAAATTTCAATCTTTCTTCTGTTGGAAACAAGCTGGATCACTTGTTTGGGTTTTTAATAAAGGTACATAATTTCATTATACTCACAGAAGTGCAGACTAGCATATACTTTTAAGCATAAATACTTTTATTTACAAAATAAGGCAGAACAGCATTAGTGTAAGCTTTATAAAGTGTCTTATTACTTTTTGGTTTTAATATATTGTTTTTCTTCTGTTGTTCTTGATTGTAGCAGAGAAAAGTTTTTCTTGCAGAGTTAATTTTCTTAATAGGAAGCATATATGTGTTCTAAAGTTATACATATTTTATCATGTGCTAGGCATAGTAGCAATAATGTCTCTAAAATATTTTCCAGGAATTTTGTAAGCAGAAATGTAAGAAGGAGAAGGAGAGAACAGAGTATATGTGTTCTTTGGTTTTGGTTTGATTTTTTCTCCCCCAGATTGTAATAATTAATAATTTAGAAATATCAAAATGTTTTCAAAATGTAAATATAAGTAAATTATGTATTAAACTTGTCTGGCTAGTTAGAATAATCTGCAACCTTCTGCCAAAAATGAATATCTTAGCTTGCATTCAACTAATATGCCAACTTATGATTACTTACGTTTTACTCCTGTTTGCTACAGGTGAAGTGGGTGAATATCAGACAGCTCATTATAGAGACATGCATGCTGCATTCCCAAAGTAGGATGACAGAACAAGTCATGGTATGTATTGTAATTTCAGTTCTACAATACATCTTCAAGCTATCTGAGGTAAAATGCTTACTAAGCACTGCATTGGGGCTGTCAGATTTCTTCATGGGGTGGTAATTAAATTGAGGCAGCTCTACCGTTCATTTTGTGGAACTAAGCCAGAATTATCTGTATCCTAAAAATATTCTACTGTAGACTGCTGGTTGTAGCAGGAGCACAGTTTTTGCATATAAATTCTCTTTTATGGAAAACATCCTATTTCTCCCTGTTTTTTCTCCCCTCCATGGGTTGTGGGGGAGGAGAGCTGTTTTGTAACTGGACTAGTTTAAGTCTGAGGCAAACTGGCCATCAGAGATGGAATCGTGCTTAAGACTGCTGACTGATGGTCATTGTGGCCAAGGGTAGCATTAAAGTTTCCCACCTGATTTACAGTGATCTTAGTCCTGATATCATTTAGAATAGCCACGGGCCCAGTCAGCCATGGCTGGCCACTGCCTCAAAAACAAAGCTGAATGCATGTGAGGATACAATGTGATAAATGAATAGGAAGTTTCTTCTGGTCATTTCTGGACACCAGCTTCATTATTAAAGCACACGGGACCTGCTGTGCTGGGTCAGACCAAGGGTTCTGGTAGCTCAACAGTGTGTCTCTGCCAGCACTCTGGCATTCTGCTCTGAAAATCAGAGCTGTTCCAAAGTGACCCTGGCTCAGAAATAGTGCTCAGGATGTAGTGTCTTAATCTGGAAATACTGTCACTCATGTTCTTCCTGAGACAAGGCAGTGAGAACTGCAGATAACTTTAATAATATAGCCACACAATGGACTTATAGAGCAGCCTGGTTACGTTCTAGTCTTCTTCTCTGCTTGCTTTCTAGTGAATCTGACCTTTCTGAAATTTGTAAGTTACCTAAAACCTTATGGTGAGATAGGCAGCACAATTGTTACTGGTTGAATATCAAAAATATACACAACTCATGTAACTGCAAATTTGATTCCAGAGATATTTTTTAAGACTGTAAAGGGTGAGGCTGATATTTAAAGGAGGCTCTCGTAGGATAAGTTTCATATAATGCATAAATGAGTTTATTTTATAATTCAACATCCTTTAGAAAATTGTTTGGATTGAGTTCAGTTGATTTAGTCAGACAGTGAGAGCCAAAACTGGAGAGGAAATAGCATATAGATGCAAAACAGTTTTCAAGTGTACAGTGTGGAAGTACTGTTAATGGATTATCTGGAAACAAATGAAATCTCCTGCAGAAGCTATAGTTTAAATTATCTTTTTTTTCTTTTCTTTTTTTTTTTTTTTTTTTTAAGAAATGGTGGTGAATATGAATGCATGAAGAGAAATGCTGAAACCCACTGTTTACTTGAAAAAATGTGTCAAAATGGTTGTCCTTTTCCAAATTGAAATAAATAAATGTATGGAAGTCCTTAAATCAGTGTCCAATAAATAGCTACATTAACTAGAAAAGTATTACATAGAAAACAAGTTGGAAAGGGTGGGCTTTATTCATGGGCTCCCAACTGCTCAGGGTCTACCTATAGCCAGAAGAAAGAGAAAGGTGTGGATTCCTATGGGGGAATTCAGAATAAGAATCTGAACCGACTTGGCTCTCACTTTGAAGCACAATTTGTCATCAAAGGATATTGTGACAGAAGACAGTGCAACTGTTTCATTAAGAACATTTCTTATACCATTCTCTGATTATGGAAAAGCTTTTTGTTGTTGAAAGCTATGATTTGCCATTTAAAAAAATATATGTATGAATGTGGCTCAAATATCTTGTACATCACAAATATTATTTTTTGAAGATATAATTTTCCTTATTAATTCATAATTTCTCTATGATTATTGAATTTTGAAACACATTATCTCCTTGCTTATTTGTGTTTTCTTTTACCTTTGGTAAACCATGCTATATACATGTTTGCGTGCTTTGACTCCTGGTTTTTTGTCATATTTGCTTCATTCTGTTTGATCTATTATACTTAACGAACAACAGTTTTCACTTAGAATAATTTTTATGCTTGTTTGAATTTTAAGTAGTATATTGTGATGGTATTAGTGATGTTACACTGAAGTCCCTAGTCCTGCAAAGGCTGATTCATGTTGCTCACCTTGCACAATCTGGACAGTTTCACTGGAGTTCAAGGGTTACACACAAGGGCATAAAGCTTTGTGTGCTAATTGCCTTTAGTGGACTTATTTTCAGTATCACAAAGCCCCATTTTAAGGACTGTTGCTTAGGTCTGAAAATGCATATTTCATGGGAAATGATTGTAAAAATATGTCCTCAGCTGGAACCTGGAGAACAGAATTTTAATCTGGAGTAAATTAAGCATATATCTTGAGGAATAGATCTTGACCAGCAGCATTTTATGACTATCTGACAACCTTGTATACTCTTGAAACATAGAAATAGCTTTATTTTTGTATTAATGTTTTCAGAGTTGCAGTTCATAGCACAAAGCATGAGGCAGTAAAAGCAGTGCATTTGATTTTGTTCCCACACTCTTCTACTTGGAGGAAAGCAGCTAACAGGCAGTAATTAGCTTTCAGCCAAATTGTGTATGAAATTTTAGTCTGTAGACTCATTGCGCCTATGTCAGCCTGAAGATTAAAGGCTTCTTAACTACATAGTGGCACAACAGCTGAGCAAGCTGTGAAGGAGCCAGTGGGGTTTATTGTATAATAACTGATCCGTGGATCACTGGAAGAGTCTGGATTTCTCTGTCCAATCCAGACAAACAGAACTCTACCTTCTTGTCTCTGTCTGTTTCAGTAGATCACCATTTATCACTGGGGACTTCAGTGTAGCTGACAAAATTTCTGCAGTGCTGGAAACATAATATTTATTGACATAATAGATTCATAGACCCCAATAAAGTTAATGTTTAGCCATCCTTGCTTTTGGCAGCATTCTGCAGTTTACTAATTAATTTGGTTACTGTTTGTGCTTTTTTTCTTACCACTGTGGATATAATCAATGGATTTCAGGTGTTCTACAGTCAGGAAGACAGCTGTGCATAATGCACTCTGAAGTTATGTTGAGATTATCCTTCAAGTTTCGTTATTAGCACAAAATGGAAAATATTCTAATGCATTTTTAAATAGAGAGCTTATAAGCAGTGAACTGTATTCTCTTCCATTGGAGGTATCCTAAACAGAGCCAAGCAAAAGTAAATTGATGTCAGATAATTTTGCTTTCTCGACTTGGGACAGCCAAAACTTTCTTCAGCTGTACCAGACTGCCATCTTGGCTTTCTATCATGTAGCATCCAGGATGCCAATCTTCAATTACCCTTTATCACTGTTGCCTTGTGTTTCTTATTTCTTCTGGCAAACCTATCATTTGCATCTGATTTGAAATAATTAATTTCTTTTTCTAACCAGTCTGTGAGTTTCACTAGTTGTTTTTTCTTTACTGGGAAATAAAATTAGGTCAATTCCATTTTGCTTCATATAACATGTAAACGAATTAGATGGTGTAGACATTACTGTTCTAAACCTATAAGACTGATCATCTGGAGACCTCAACATGCCTGTGATTGGAGAAAGGAGGGTTCCCAGGAAGCTCACTTTCTCAGTATGAAAGAGTACTATTTGATATATAGGTTTGATTTATTTTTTCTCTATTTCTTAAAGACATCGTCTATAGGATTCTGAGCTGAGGGAGGAAGAGGAGAACAAACAAAATTATAGTTCATGTCCTTTTTTGTGCCTACGGTGTCGGAAAGAAGCAAATATGAGTGGATTCAATGGGTACAATCTTCTTGAAAATTTCATCCTTCCACATTAATTTTCAAAATATTGATGACTTTGGATAATATTTCAAAGAACCAGCTTTAACAAATACTGTCAATGCAAGTGATGGTGATAGGAGCTCAGCGGTTAAACAGGCTTAGAAAAATGTTTTGAGGAGTAAGGGACATACTATGATGGGTGTCATGGCAGCAAATCCTTTATTTATATCACAAACTTGGCTTCAGAAGAGCAGAAGTGTATACTTTTGTATCTTTAAAACCAAAGAGGTAGCAAGGAATAGTCCATGGTACTCTCAAGATTTAATGTCTTCTCTGAATCACTGCTCGTGTTAGGTCGTGTGATCCCTTTAGTGTCCCTGTGCTCCTTATGCTATTTGCCCAATAAGGATGATCTAGAAAGGGGATTAGAAATACTCTAGGCACCACTGCATTTTAAAATTTCTTTAAATGAAATCAGAAGGTGTTTTTTCCTAATAGTTACTTTTTAGGCAGAAATCAATTAGTTTTAATAGCGTTACTCTACTCCAAAATGGAATTGTACTGGACTGGTTTAATGTCTTCTTATAATTGCACACTGTATGGTTCTTTGACTCTTATCTTTCCCTCAGTCTGTGAATTTGAAACCATCAGGAAGATGTCACATTGGTATGAGTATTCTTCAGTGATAAGAACAGTAATTGTTGTAGGGAGACTTCTTAATCTTGGGTCACTCAAATCCCTTTTAAAGACAGCAGGTGCTCTCCAGAACAAGCATTAACAAAAAGAGATTATGAGGTAACCTGTTGTTCTTTATATCTCAGTATCTCTTGACAAAGCTTACCATCAGGCACTGTGTTCAGAAGCCAGTCAGTACAGGAAAAAAAAATCAAACATGACTCAGGAAGGAAATAACATTTTCAGTACTAAAGAGTGGATTCATTTTAAAGGCTGAATACCGAAACCTGTTACAGAGAAATTTATATTTAGATAAGATAATTATATGAGTAAATTGTAAAAGCAAGAAAAAAATTGGCAGGGGCTAAAAAATAGAGCCACAGATAACCATGGTATAATGCAACCAGAAAGAAATTCTTCCTCAGAAATCAAAATCTGAAACTACATCTTGCCAGATTTGCATTGTGCTGAAATTCCTCATACGCTGTACCCCTCTGTACCCAACTGTGGCAAACACGGTGAAAGCAAGTTAGTCATTCATATTGTCAGACTCTGGCACTGCTAACAGTATGACTTCATAGAGACGTGCTGGTGCTGTGGGCTGCTTAGCATATACAGGGTGAATTCTTGAAGCTGAACATGCTCAGGGTCTAACAGAGCTCTTCCAAGAATGATCACAGTGGAGCAGAACTGTCTGTTATTTTCAGCTCTCAAAATTTATGAATGTCTGGATCCAAATGCCAACTAAATTTTGTTCAAATAAGACTTTTTTTTCTAATTCTGTCAATTTCCATCAAGATTATGACACAAAATTAGCTGTGTGAAGCACGTCTATGGCAATCTTTGGGAGGTCAGGAATTAAGCATAGGATAAATCATTGCATTCAGATGATAAAACCACTTTCAAAACCAGTTCAAGGAAACTTTTTTAAAGGTATTTAGATCCAAAAGTGTACTTAGCACTTTCTAAGAACACACTAATCTCAGTGAGTGTTAGGGACTTAGCCCCTCTTCACTCTACTTTGAAAAAAAAATCAGCTAGGCACCTATCTCTGCCTCTAAGTTCCTCAAATACTTTTTAAAAAATCTGGCCTTTGATAACTCAAATCCCCTTGACTTTCAGTAAGGCTTTTCATCCTGAATTCTAGATCCTCATAGGTTTTGAGTGTCTAACTCTCTTATATTAAAATGTGAGTTAAAGGCACCAGTACTTTTGAAAAGCTGAACCTTGGTGCTCAAGTCACTTCTGAAAAGGAATGTGAGACTGCTAATCCCCTCAGGTGCTTGAGAAATATTTTCCTGTCACCTCTGAGAAACTGTTCTAGAGGAATTTACTTTGTTAATCACTTGCTTTGTCCCAAAGTTTGTATAACAACTTTGTGTAATATTTATTATGGAGAATTTTTAGTTTTTTCCCCAAAAGAATGATAAAACTCTTTTATAAAAAGAAAAATTATGACAAAAGTATATATTTATGCTTTCAGGAAGCAAATGTGTTTTTTAATGGAATTTAAACAAATGGAATTTTTATGATAAAAAAAGCAACAGTAAAAGCAGTGATTATGTTTTTCATAGTTCATTTGCCTTCCTTGCCCTGAAGATCTTGTACAGAAGTAAAATGAGATCCCTGGTGAAGCCTTCAATGTCATTGACTCTGAAGAAGGACTCAAAGACCCATTGGTGTTTAATGACCCTTACTAGCCTCCATGAAAGAAACTGGTATGATCTACTAAAGGAGACATATGGTTCTTTGGAATTATAAAGGAACACTGTTTTCTTCATGGGTAAACATTGTAATCAGGCATTTCTAAACACTGCCTGGTTTTAGATGACTGCTTTTAAAATGGCCATCCAAATTTGGTGAGGAATGGCATTCATTTTTCATTAGTACTTGACCAGCAGTAGTGGTATTTTTCCAATACTGCAATCATGCAATTTTAATGCTCTTATTATTCTGCACTATCATATCAGACTGAACAAAACACAACAGATAAGAGAGCTGAACTACACAATAAAGAGCAGCTGGACTGCTTTATAGGGCATGGACACATTGTATAATGCAATCATGTGGTGATATCCCAGAGTTGTAGGTAAGTGTTAGAATATTAGGATATTTCTGTATTCATTTCTTCATTAAAGTCAAATATATACTTTACTGCAGTTAGGCATGGGACAGTGGCAACTGAAGGAAGTGGAGGAAGGTTTGGGAAGGGAAGGGAAGGGTAAGGGTGAAACCCAATATTTAATGGCAAAACAAAACAAAAATTGATTTCACAATAAAAAAAAGAGTAGTGGAGATTCAGCTAGGACAATATAGGAAACAAATAGGAAATCTTTTACTGCAGTCATATCACAGAATGAACAGGGTCAGAACTTGTTGTATGAGTGGAGTCTGGTTGCAGGCAGCAATAAAGTGCTGAATATATCTAAAACACTCAGTAGATACCCGAGTGTAGACGAATTTTTATTGGTAATATTTTATTTTGTGTTTCTCTCTCTGATGTGTGTCCCCAGAATGAAAACCTCTCTATGACAGACACACCACTGACATCTTTCACTGGTTCTAGAGATGCTGTGCCTGTGGTAAAACAAGTGCAGTTATCTCAGTTTCAGTTTCTCTAAAGGGTGTGCTCAATTTCTAAACTTGAACCATCCAGAGGAGAATATATTAAGCTGTTGGATTTTTTTTCTTGATCAGTCTTTTTAGTGACTATCTTTTCACAGCTGCTTGTAAAAACAATATGAGTGGTTCTGCAACTTATATTTTTTTCCTACGTTAGTATACTTCTTAATGCTCCTTACAAGAGATGGAACTGAATCTGGCCTTTTTTTTTTCTTAAAATTTTGTGAAATGTGACAATTTATGTAAACTAAGATTCCTCTTGAAAATCAATTCAGCAGTTTGAAGTAATGTACTTGTCATATGGAAATATTAATATGAAAGAAAAATGACATGGATATATAAGAAATTAAACTAACTGCCTGTTTAGAGATATCAAAAAGCACAGCAATGAATACTCTAAAATATTTGTTGCAAGATCATACCATTCTATAGTCATCAGAGATGCAAATGTTCAAAATTATTTTTATCTAATGTTATCCCAGTGATTAAGAAAAACTGTAATATATGTAGACTGCTACATTGCATATACCACATGTCATAGCCTTTATATTGCTGGGTAGAATCCTCTAACAGGAGTGCATGGCCCTCCAGAGCTCAGGTTTTGACATACTGTAGGGGGAGGAATGGAAAAGGTGAATTTTCCTCTCACACTGGGACTGCAGGAGGGAGAAAAACGTCTAGTGGGAACAGTCATATATTCAGACTTTCCTATGATGGGGCTGATGAAATGCAAGGCAGGGGCAGTGCCCTGTAAAGGAGAAAAGTCATTTGTTCTTCCTAGCAAGGCAAGAGTAAAGCAAGAGAAACTGTGATTCTCTGAGTCCCAATAAGACCTTTTTGCCCCATTCTGCTAATGTAAAGAGCTTTAGGATGGATTTGCATTAACTTTTGAGATACTTTGCACTATTAGAGAGTTTAAACTTAACATTTCCAATCAGTATCCATTCTCTAGGCTGCTCCCTGATAGTACAATTGCCTTCTCTTGAACCGTCAAAGAGCTGTGTTTCAACAGCCCATCAGGGTAGTAACCAAACTTGAGTGTTGTTTGTCCAAAGTATTCAGGAGGAATCAATTGACCACCTTGCTTCTTTTCTGAATTGTTATCCTTTAAATGTTCCTGTTGACAACCATAAAAGACACACTGTTTTGATAGGATCATGCCAGCTTTCAGTATCCTGCCTGGTGAAGGCTGGGGAAAAGTGCTGAAGAATTTAAGGGACACTACTGCAATTTCCCTTTAAGAAATTTAGTATTCATTTGTTTCACTTTTTGTTGCATTAGTTATGAGGTCACTGAGGTGACTAAATGAATATGAAAAAAGCTGTACATAAAACAAAATCAATTAAGAGTTATCCAAAGAATGTAAATATATTTGATACTGCACTCTTGTTTGGAAGAAACTCAAATTTGAATAAGAGATCTATTTTTCATTGAGTATGCCCTGCACAGACATAAAAAATGCCAGTAAAACAGATGGCATAATGATTTTGGTAGCTTGACAGACTTACCCCACTGCTTCATTTCTCTCTGTGTTGACTTTGTCCCTTACATTCCAAAGATGGATAAATGTATTAACGTGTAGTTTACCACACAGGTCAGGGGATCTTTCTCATTTGACCTTGAAAACAAATGTTCTGTCTGCTCTGCATGGATAATTCATAAGATTTAGTGGCTCATCTCTGTATGTTTGGCATTTAGAAATGTTGCTTCCCCAAATGTGTCATTGTCTTCTGCGCCAGTTAGGTAGTGCACTGCAGCTGAACGCTGGTTACACATTTATGGGGCCAGACTCCTGTCACACGGTGATTTCTGGTTCTTTAGCATGAAGGCACAGAATGCTGCTAGCACCATGAAAGTGTCCCCTTTTCCTGAGTAGCGGAACATACTGTTTGAATGTCCTTTGGACACGATCAGTTGAAGTAAAATATTTGCTGCAATTTAGACAAAAAGAAAATAGGTAATGGATGAGCAACAATCACTCTTACAGAATATTCCACTAATCAGTGAAATAACTGAATGTGTTTATGTATGTGTTTGTGTAGAATCATAGCTGAGAGAAAATAGAGGGCAAAGATAATAACAGAGCCTGAATTCCTAACTGTTAGAAGTCTCTGTTAGCTGAATTACTAGACAACGATATCTTGTAAGCAAGAGTACTTCCATATAGATAAGATAGAAGAAAAGTAAAATGAGAGACGAAAAAAACCAAGAATAAGAAAACCTTTTCTAGGCGAGACAACTAGAAGATGAGACACCTATGGTGAATACTGTACAATTTTTATGGGGTAAACTTCGCAGATAGTTCTGCTTAACTTCATACCTTCATACCTTCATACCTGCAGAGTTCATGCTGGCTACAGGGTTAATAGAACAAAAAACTGACCCTGCTTCAGAGAGTCTGCAGTTAAGAGCAAGATAATCGAAGATTTGAATACTATCAGGATACACCCCTCCACATCAGGAGGCAGTGAGACAGTATTGATTTGCTGGGTAAGCAGCAATCACATCTCATCAGTAGCTTAGTCATTATTGAGTCTGTAGTCATCATAGTAAAATAAAGATTTAATATGGGACTATGTCTGGGCATATATTCACAAAAACTAAACAAGCTGTTGAGCTCCACTTTTCAGGACTATCGTTTCTTTCTAGACAGAGAATATTTGTTAAGTTACATGGAAGGGAACACTCCTAATATTTTTTCTCAGATCAAATGAAATATAAAGACATTATAAGGACAACTCATATTCCTGAAAGCAGATACAACCCCCCCCCCCCACCAACTGGCACAAGATATCACTTCCATAAAATTAGGCAGTTACCATAACCTTCTGTTACTTTTTCTTTTTCTTCTATCCCTTGTGCAAGTCCTTGTGCTGCTATGTGGTGAGCCTCAACTTCTGACCCAAACTAAAAATAATATGACAAGAAAAAAGCATAGGATTTCAGCTCCATAAGTTCTCCAATCAGTCCCTTGTATGTCCTATGAACATGGCTGTGGCAACAGAAGGAAAGAGGTAAGAGATTAAAAAATGAGAGCTATCACCTCTTAGGAGCAGCACTAACTTCTTCTAGCTGAAGGGTGCCTGGAATTGTGGCANTTTCTCAGATCAAATGAAATATAAAGACATTATAAGGACAACTCATATTCCTGAAAGCAGATACAACCCCCCCCCCCCACCAACTGGCCCAAGATATCACTTCCATAAAATTAGGCAGTTACCATAACCTTCTGTTACTATTTCTTTTTCTTCTATCCCTTGTGCAAGTCCTTGTGCTGCTATGTGGTGAGCCTCAACAGCTGACCCAAACTAAAAATAATATGACAAGAAAAAAGCATAGGATTTCAGCTCCATAAGTTCTCCAATCAGTCCCTTGTATGTCCTATGAACATGGCTGTGGCAACAGAAGGAAAGAGGTAAGAGATTAAAAAATGAGAGCTATCACCTCTTAGGAGCAGCACTAACTTCTAGCTGAAGGGTGCCTGGAATTGTGGCAGTAGAAAAGCTCTCCCCAGAAATAAGAGAAATAATGATAACAGTGTATTGCACCCAGCGAAGGATGGTATTGATCTTGAGCTCATTGAATATTGGCCATTTCCATAAAGTCCTTGGCACACTAGCACCAGTAGTTGATTGGATATTTTTAAGAGATCCTAAAGAATTTAATGCATTTTGTTATATTGTCTGTGCCTATTAAAAGATATACTGAATACTGTGCATAATTATGTTCATAAGAGAGCAGTAGTAGGATAGCAGCTGAGATTTAATTAATTTTATGGAGAGATAAGAATTTTTAGTTGACAGCAAAGTTAAGAAACATGTGCTTGACTGGAAAAATCTAAGACCAGGAATGCAGTTTTGTCCTTGTGCTGGTGGCTAAAAGTATCATACTGTTCTGCAGAGATTTGGGAAATATTCTGTTCCACCTTGGCCCAGAGGCCTAAAAGAGCAGCAACCCCAGTATCCATGGGCAACATTAACAAACTGTCTGTATTCCATGCATTTGCTCCTACTGCTGAAGAGGAATGTTTATCAGAGCCTTTTCTCTCTCTTTCTGCTACCTGTGCTGAAGCTGCCTCAAAGGGCAGGCACTACGAGTCTGTGCTCCGCAGTTTAGGCACAGCTATAGAGTTCTGCGTGCCTTGGAGTAAAATGGCCCTATTGTGCTCAGTTACCGAAGATGTACCCATTGAGAGGAAAAGAGATATCACCTGTGGGACTTCCTGCCTTTGCTGCTGAATCAAAGTCAACCACCTTCTGCATCTGAGTCCACAGGGCAGGTACACCGGCACCTTGGTGTGCTGCCAGTGCACAAGTACCAGCATCCAACAACCAACACCACAGCCAGACCACAGGGGCTGCACGAGTCTTCCAAGCTGAATCTGGGAGTACATTTTTTTCATCTATATGCTTGGACAACAGTGCATTCAAATTCTTGAATAGCACGGCAGTGTTAACATTTGTCCATTGTTCCCCTCCATGCCCTTTCCTAAGTATGAATCCAAACCAAAGGTGTAGTACTTTTGGCAATTTCTCCCACTCTTCCCTTTCTCTTCCTACTCCCCTCCCAGATGACACAGAGTGACTATAGGGGGCAATACAACCTCACCATACACAGACAGCCTCTGTACCTTGGTTATATGCCACATTAATAGGCGGAAACACTTAAGAATCAGTTTTGCTTCTTGCTTTTGAATAGTTTGTGTCATGATAGAGGTAAACTATATTGTTACCTGGCCTCCACAAAATGGAAGGTTTTGACTTCAGATAAGCTTTTACTAGTTAGACGTTTTTTGTTTGTAAGTGAAAGTTAATAGATAGTGATTTTATTTCATACTATTAATTTAAACGAAAATCTAAAATAAAACGAGCCATAAAAAACACAGTAAGGTAATTTTGAAATTCATTTGACATTGATCTAAGCAGAACTGCTCCAAGTCTGTATGTATCTCATATTTATGTAATTCAATCTATATGCCTGTCAATATTTCTGCTGCAGTTTAATTTCTTCAGATCAGCTTCTTTCTCACTTGATGCAGACTTCTAGAAGTTAGTCCAGTTTACAGTGCTTAAATGATATTATATTTTTTGATATTTTTTGTGTAAAAAATGTTTATGTATTAAAAATCCTGAATGAAAATGTAATTGTCATTACAACAAGAATACACATATATTAATTTGGTCTCATTTTTCCTACATTGATTGATGTGCACTTCACAGTAAGCAAGCAAAGAATGGTAGCAAAGATAATTTCCAGCTCTTCTTCTTCAGTAGTGTAAAATTATGTACCTGAGCTTTTCTTACTCAACCTTCCTGCTTTCTGTAAAGGAATAGTTAGAAGATGCAGCGCTGAACTTCTGTTAACACAATTAGAAAAGCTGTTGTTACAGACTATTTTCTATTATTTTAATTTTGTGTCATTATAATTTTTGACAGTTACTGTTTACTAGAGTTTCCCTGAAGCAAAAATGATTTAATGTTCAACACACACATTAAAATGTGTTCTATTTTCATATGTTAAAGCTGATAGAATTATAATTTACGCAGAAATCTGTGCTTAACGGTGCAGCACATGGAATCTCTGAACACAGATGAAACTGAAACTTCTATCTGAAGGGAAAATAAAGGCAGCAGTAATGTGCCTTAATAATTACAGTTAGAGCTATGTGATATTTTTGTAATGAAATTCAAACCCAGGTGAAGATAATGTGCTTTAGGTTTTGTTGTAGAAGCAAGGCATAGTTTGAAACCTGGCCTTTCATACTTGGTGACTTTATATTGGCTTTATATTGGCTCATAACCAAACCTATAATTTTCACTAAGTTCCTTTTCAATTTTCTTATCCATTCAAACTCAAATCTGACTGCTAGGGACAGTAAGTTTCAAATTCTAGAGGAAAATCCACTGACTTCACTGAATGCTGAAAATTCTTAGTTTCTAATCCTCTAATGTGAGCACTTCAGGTTTACTCAATAGCTTACTGACCTTTACTTAGCCATGTACACATTTCAGTGGGAATTTTCAATGCTTTTTCACTAAAAATCGTGTTCAACAATATTTCCTGATCATTAAGACCTGTGTACCTAAAGCATAGACCGAGAACATCTTCTGCAAGACTGGAATACAAATCTATACCTTTTCACAACCTCTTTCTTTCTGTCGTTTGTCAGATTCATATGAAATCCAGTTTTAATAACTCCTGGTATTGGATATTGCTGGTGAGTATGACCAATTGTTATGTATGGTGGTGTTAGGATTTGATCCTTCCTTTCCACTCTTTGTCCAAGAAGAATGCCCAAAGCTAAGCTAGAAAATAATCCATTGAGATTGATGGTCCATGTCTATTCACAAAAATAAAACCCAAAAATCCCCCAAAACTGCAAAATTGATTTTATGACTTTGAAGGAAGAAGTGAATAGTTGCTCATCTGAGTACTTGCAGGGGGAAAATAATTAAAAACAACAAAAAATATCAAACTAAAACCATAGTTACATACTCACCATGGAAAAGAAGTTCAATAGTTATACAGAATTTCACCTTGTTCTTTATTATATATTGTGCTAAATATATTAGGGGCAGAGCAGCACTAGCAAAATTTGAAGTCTTTTAAGGGGAAGTGCTGAGTAATTTGATAGACTCTCATAAAAATGGAAAATAATTTAATGCAGATAGCAGGATATGCACCAGAATAAAGTATGAAATAGAAGAGACACTTTCAGGAAGATGTGATATAGACCAGTGATGGCTGGAAAATTTCTGATATGGTGTCTGTTGTTAAAACAGGACCAAAAAGAGATCCTGGGAATTAAGACCATTGAACTTCACTTTGCTTCTGAGGAAACTGATTGAGAGTCTAATTAAGGATAGAATAGTTCAGCATATGGATAAGTATAACCTAATGGGGTCAAACCTGCACAGCTTTGGTAAAGGGAAAGCATACTTCTCTAACCTGCTAAAGTGCTTTGGAAAAGTTAATAAATTAGAAGATAAAGGTGACCTGGTGAACATAATTTATCTGGATTTTCAAAAAATTCCTGATATGGTCCTTCATAAAAGACTATTAAAGGAAAAATATAAGTGAGGTAAGGGGCAAGATCTCACAGCAGACTAAGAACTGATTAAATGATGGAGAAAATCTTGCACTGAAAGTCTTCTTCTTGAGTGTAAAGAGGTTAATAGTAGGATGCTCTAAAGGTTCACACTGGAGCCAGTGTTACTTAATATTATTTTTAATGATTTGGAAATTATATCTGCTAAAACTGGCATCAGACATTAGCTAGTCAAGTTGAGAAGACTGTGAGACTATGAGAGATTGGTTAGATTGACAACACATATATTTCACCTTGAATAAGTATACATTTTGGTACTCATTTTATGGGTTATTTTCAGTTCCAGCATCATATTTTACATAATTATATTCTAGTGAAAATAATTTATCTGCTTTCTGAGTAAAGATACAATAGATATCCCTGCAACAGCCATGTGGAATGATTTGCTCTCTCTAGGTACAGGAGTAGACAGGGTTACATGAGAATGAGGAATTCCCATCTGTCAGGTCACTGGACCTTTTCCTCAGGGCAACCAGGCTGCATGGCCAGAACAAGAGCTGTGGTTATAATAAAAGATAAAAATCCTCCTTCATAAATACTTAAAAGTAAATCCTATTCTTGTTAGATGTTGGTGGAGTGTCTGTGTTTTTGAGGCACTCTTAATGACAGCACTGACACTGCTGCCTACTGTGATCTGCAACCCAGAAGGTTGTAACCCACCACTGGTGTTCTTTGGGAATTCTTGCCTGCTACTTCCCAGCACTCTCAATCCCATCTCTTCTTCATGAAGTGTCAGTAGGAACAACATTCAGTCCTGTATCTCCTGGTATCGATATCCCTGCTGGCTGTCACCCATTTTTAAAGACAATCAGGAACCCTTGCCTGATCAGATTAATTCATAAGTGACTGAGCAAACTGACTCTGAGGGTTGGGGTTTGAGTTTGGTCGGGGTTTTATCATTTGCTTTACTTTTTTCTCTACTGTCTTTCCTACACCGCCTTGAATTTTGAATCTGTAATATTATTTAAAACCCTACCCACTAAAGGACTAAAGTGGCATGTGGGAAGACTGTGACCTTATATTAAGTATGCTATATGTAAGATAATCAGTTCATGGTGTGCTGCAGATTTCACATCTACTCTGTCTAAACTGAAGTCCATTCTTTTTTTTTTTTTTTTTTAATAGTTGAACAGTGAGAGCTAACAGATGATATCTCCTTCAAAACTGAAATGGGTTCATCTAGTTTTGGTACAAGCACAATGAAGAGCTTTTGTGTTGTTTTCTATGATGATTCTTAAAAAAAGATCTATTTTACCATTTTTACTGAGGCAAAAAGGCAATCTCTGTAAATGCAACATTTTGGACTATAAGTAAACACTGTGAGTGTTATAGTTCCTCACTCTAAGTGAGGAAAAAAAGATTATTTCTTGGCAAAATAAATGTGTGGAAATTGCAACACTAAAAATACCATTTATCTTGATCAATAACTCATGCTTTTAATTTTTTTTCCTGAAAAATATTAATAGAATTCTTTAAATAAAAAGAACTAATGCATTTTTTCTCTTTTGTTGTTGAAGCCCTGTTTGTATTTACATCGAGTCATTTAATGCCCATTAAAGAAGTAATGCTATGTTAATGTAAGGGAAAAAATCAATGCTACTCAGATCAGTAGCTGTGGGGAAACAGTGCAGCAGCTGGTTTGCAAACAGCAAGCCCACATAGATCAATGAAATTACAAGCTAAATCTGCTGATGCTCACAAACTGCTTCAGCATTGTGATGTCTAACCTTTCTCAAGTTCAAGATCTCTGGCAAGCCAGCAATTGCTAAATGAAGAAAGAAAAAAAAAGGCAAAAAAAAAAGCAAGCACAGAAGAAACAAAGAAAGGACATAATGGGCTGGTGGAGAATTTTAGCATGATATATAATATTCCACTTTTGAAGTTATCAGTATAACTGCACGTTTGTAACAGATATAAAAGCCACTGTAATCTCCCAGTGAGCAAAGCTGCAATCTGCACACTCTGGAGATTTTCTTCCTTAAGAATGTTCAAATCTGTCACATATTACCTTGAACTGTAGCACTGGAGGGCTAGAGAGCACTTCAGTAATGTGGTTGTTAATGTGAATTCTAGAAAATAATTTATCAATGAGCAAGAGTACGGCTTCTGCCATGTGCAATGTCTTTTATTTTATGGTATGGTTGTAGCTTTTAAAAGGGTTTAAATTTTGTTAACCTGTAAATTAAACATGCAGAATATTTGACTTGTTGAATGCAAGATTCATTTGCATATTTTATGCTATTTGTATGGTGAGGGAAAAAGCCCCTTTTACCCCAAGGAAAACAACAATGGGCTTTATCAGTATCATGTGAATAACATGCCTGTCATTATTTTCAGGGCAGTCCTCCCCCCATTTGTGCCACTTTTTTAAACACAGAAGCATTTTTCAGGCATTAATCAGCAAGAAGATAGGGGGAACCAATCTCTGAAGATTGCTATAAAATGGAACACATTTTATAAAGGGAAATAAATTCATTCCAAGAGCAGAATAAAAGACATCTTACGTTTCCTTCAAATATTGACAGATGTATTTTGTGGGGGACAAAATGTGTACTTGGCAAATATATAATTCTTATTGTCTATTGATGTCGTATTGCTTTACAAATATTAATTGTCACAGTTTGATTCTGTTCTATTGTATCTGTTTTGTAGGTTGTAAATAAAAAAAATATCTAGAGGTTGGAAATATCTTTTTGGTCTTCCAGCCAGGGAGTAGCAAAACAGAAAATGGAAGTCTTTTTACCTGTCTTCTGTTATTATACTCTTGCATTATTTTACACACCAAGCACATTCAAGAATCAAATCAACAGTGAGTTGAAGTGTGATTATTTCTTGTACTGTCAATTGTTTCTGCTGAAATGACCAATTTTGGATTTGACTTAAAAGTTGCTTTTCTTCGCTAGCTTTCTCAGATACTTAATAATGAAACAAATCAAGGGATATTTTAATTTTAAAGCGTTGCACTTCTGGTTTTCTTTTGCTTATAGATACAGATACAGCCATTTTCCTTCCATTATTGATGATTATGTCAACTCATTACTTTATGGTGCTGCTCAGCAGTGCTGATGGCCAGATGTCTCCTGCTGGATGTGTAGGGAAGACTGATTGTGACAATAGTTACTAACAAGGTGAAAACTGACTGTATATGCTAACACTGCTGGTGATGTGCAGACACTGGTAGAAATCTCTCCTTCTACTCCACATATTGGCTAGGAATGAGAGAGAGAAGCCCGGTGGAGGCTAGGAGTTTTTACTTCCAAGCCTGATTGAAGATCCACAATGGTTGTGAGGAAACACCAGAATTTCCTCACGGGGTCATAGATCAACCACACCTAGGTGCGCTCACATGCAGGGTAGGACTTCTGAGAGCTTTGTCTTCAGGTTTTATTCAGGCCTCTTTCTTTATTTGGAGCTTATTGAGAAAACTCTTGTGAAAGTACTGAAACTACTGAGACACTCCTGAGCTAAAGAGAAGGGTCCTGTTGATAACAGCATGACCAGCACTTCTGCAAAAGCCTTTTTCTTTCAAAGCGAAATATGAATTTGTGATGAAGACTTTGTGGTCATCATAAGTAAATGAACAAGCTTCTATAAGGAAAGCTGTTCCCAAGAAGAAGAGGCAAGTATGTGAAAAAAAGCAGTTCACCCACTCTGTGTGCCTCATGCAGGTTTGCTTTGTCCACCTGGCGAGCAATACTAGCCATTATTTTGTCTCTTTCTGTGCACTTTAGTTTGGCAATCACAGTATAAATCTTGCACATCATGAAGAGTGCATCACTGCAGTGAAGAAACAAAAAGGATAATTGTGGGGGGTGCAATTGCATTGTTCAGAGTTTTTTATTATAACAAAAACATCACCATGCTTGGAGAACCCCAGCAATAATTCCTCTTGACTGCAATAAGTACCTACTTTTGAGGAAGAGAAAGCTGATGAGCTGCAGGCTTCCCTGCTGCTAAATTCATCTAACAACCCACTCATGATGTTTTCTGCTTTAAAGACCAATAGTAACTTTATAGATTGGTTGGATGCTCTTCTTTTCACTCTAGCTCAGATCCTAAAACTTTTGTTGATCTGAAAAGCTGGATGCAGTTTGGTTACTAAGCGGCATCAGTTGTGTAACATTATTCAGTTACACTATCACACTATCACATGCAATTTTGCAAAAATTTGTGATTGTGGATCTGCCCAATCACCCTGAATGTAAAGGACCCGTGGGGTTTGGAGTTTGTCCTTATACTTATATCTGCATGATGTGGTGAGACTTCAACAATGCAAGGACAGAAACCAAAATCCTGAAATTAGCATCCTGAAGTATCTAAAAACTTTAAATGTGGGCTCAGACCAAACCTGAATTTTGAGGCTTATGCTTCTATCTCGGTGGTCATTTCTGATGGTGATCAAAATGAGAAGTAAGAAATTAAAATCTATTTTAAAATTTTCGCTAAAAAAGAAAGATCAGCTCCTTTGAGAAATAGGAATATGGCTGGGCAATCTTTTTCTCTGATCTCTGTTATCGTCAGCAATGCGTATGTACTGAATTGAATCTGGATGAATAAGTACTATGACAAAAGCCATACTTTTATTATATCAGAACATTGCTGGAAAGTACAGCAGAAACCATGAAAAATGCTGTTTTGATGAGACAGCTAGGCCTCTAACCTCGAAGAGCTTATACCCTGGGTGCTCATTTGGAAAGAACAAAATGTTTCACATCCACTCAGTCATTGCACAGAAAAAATACTTTTTGATAAATATATTGGTAAAATTCATGCAACTTCAATGGAATTATGTGTTGAGGTATTAATTGTAATTGTATACGCATGGCAAGATTTTATTTTAGTGAAATACCAGTTTTACTGATAATTTTTGGTTTAAATGCACCCAGAATGGCATCATTCAAGAGACAAGCAAAGCTGCACCAGCTTTTAGAGCCTAAGGATCATTTTTTCCTGAACCCTAGGGAACACATTTCTGCCCTTGGTGTATGCCACATGTGTGCAGCCTCTTCCAGGTTCTCATGCTGTTCTGGTTTCCCATCATGTTGTGACCCAGCATGGCCAGGAACACCTTACAAGCCTCTTTTTTGCAAGCGTTGGCAGATTGGTGAGGGGAGAGGATGGCCTTGCATTTGATGTGCAGCAGAGCCTCTGGGATAACTTCTTCGACTGTTCTCATTCAAAAGCTACTTCTGAAGTTTGGCATAACCATTATATGCCATGAGATGGTCTGTGTCCCCTAAAGTGCATCTCTTTCTGGTTTGCTTCACTGCTGGCAAAAAGCACTTAGAAGTACTTTTATTTTCACCAGAGTGACCTCAAGATCTGTAATGGCTGATCTTAGACACTTTGCTCTGGTTTGGGCTGGGATAGAGTCAGTTTTCTTCACAGTAGCCAGTATGGGCCATGTTTTCGATTTGGACGGGAAACAGTGTTGTTAACGCAGGGATGTTTTCATTATTGCTGAGCAGTGCTTGCATGGAGTCAAGGCCTTTTCTGCTTCTCACCCCAATCCAACAGCGAGTAGACGGGGGCTCACAGAGAGTTGGGAGGGGACACAGCTGGGACAGCTGACCCCCACTGACCAGAGAGACATTCCATTCCATAAGGCATCATGCTCAGTATATAAAGCTGAGGGAAGAAGAAGGAAGAGGGCAGACATTGAGAGTGATGGCGTTTGTCTTCCCAAGTCACCATAGGGTGTAATAGAGCCCTGATTTCCTGGGAGTGCTTGAACACCTGCCTGCCCATGGGAAGCAGTGAATTAATTCCCTATTTTGCTCTGCTTCTGTACATGGCTTTTGCTTTACCCATTAAACTGTTTTTAGCTCAAATTAAGGGTTTTCTTATTTTTATTCTTCCAGTTGTGTCCCCCTTCCTGCTGTGCCAGGAGTGAGTGAGTGGCTGCATGGACTTAGTTGACAGCTGCAGTTAAACCACAACACGCCTTCTTTTCCAGAGCAGGATTTTCCACTTACAAAGAGCTGGGTTTTCATTCTGTCTCTTTGTCAGTATTCTGCACTTAAAGGCATTGGTTTCTGCTCTTCCACTGGCTCAGCAATCTTGAGCCCGTAGTGAATGGGAAAAACATTATAGAAAGGAACAGAGCTGTACTTCCCATCATGAGCAAAGATTTGTTCTACAGCAAGTGTAACTTGCACTAAGAGAAACTCAGAGGTAAAAACATTGCCTATACAACACTGACAACTGAAAAATAGCGTAAGACATGTGAGGAGCTAAATATATGTTGTATATTTATAATACTAGGACTTCTTTTTCTGTGTCTGTCTCTGTCTGTTTTGATGTGCATATCCTGTCTCCCTGAAACTGGAAATTAATGTGTTGGATGGGCTGTCTTTGACATTGATTTTCATCATTCCTGTGCTTAGCAATCCAAACAAATTTTTTGATAATGAAGTTCATGTTAAGAGACAGTGGACTTTTGTATATTAGACACTAATTTGTGTGCGAGACTAGCACTGCTTACTTTATGTTTGTCTAGCAGCAGTACTGCTAGATCTGCCGTGGTCAGTGGCCTTATCAGTATTTCCACTACAAATTTCAGTATTTTAGAGCTTAAAAAACAACTGTTTCTTTTCATCTGTGCTGCTCCTTGATACATGCTTAGTCAGCAAGAAAATGATTTTAAAAATTCTGTGTTTATGTTGTTTTAGCCATTTAGCTCTTTGATTGTAGATGCCTCAAAAATACAAAACAATGTGGGAAAATGGGAAACTAGGGGTTTTTTTGCAAAGCTCAGTCCTGAAAGTGGTTTAATTGTTCTTCAGCCTACCAGTTCACATGTGGTTGATGTGTTTTATTCTATTAAAAGGCAGTTACTTTATGACAAAAATAGATACTTTAGACTGGAGGGTTTGGATGTCTCAGCAATGAAATTTTCACTTACAACTGTTCCCCCATTGCTAAGATGTCCATGCACACCTGATGAGGAGCAGACCTGGACCTATTCAGATGCCAAATCTGTCCAGTTTTCTTAATTTCATACATGTGAAAGTTGGCCTTAATACTCAACTTAGTGAAGGACATCCCTGAGCATCTGCTTCCTCTATCACATCTTCAACACTGTTTTTTTCCCCCTAACTTTACTTTAACCTTCAAAAACGGTGACAGACTCCCATCCCTGACCCAACAGATAGAACACGTTCACCTTTATTTTACCCTCAGCACTGACTCCTATTTCTCACGGATGGTTTAATGGAATAATGTTGCCATTATTTCTGCTCAAGGTACATTAAAAGCTGTTGCTTTGCTGCTGGTGTCTTATTTGGGCTTCAGGATAGCAAAGGTTGTCATGTGGGGCAGCTGGCCAAGTCAGTGCTCCAGGCAAGAAGCCAAGGCTGTCTTCTTTCTAGTGTTGCCACCTTCTATCCTCCCTGATACAAGATCCCTCTCTTCCTCTCAAACTGATACGGAAAGACTATTAGAGAATTAATCACACCTCAGGTGTCTCAGGGAATATACTTGATTTTCCAGTCACTAATGTGTGAAAATCTTACACTGGAATAATGCCATATGTCAACCTGTGGCAATATCAGGGAAATATTGACAGCATTTCATTATTGAAATGTTGAGCTTGAATGACCTGTAAGCTGAAAATTGAGGCTACATAAATTTAAAATAGTCTCTCAGCTATCATTTGATCTAGGGTTCCTGCATGAACAAAAATGTTGTCTCTGCGGTCACCAGAAAAAAAATATTATTGCGTTACAGTAAGAAAATCTTGCCCAAAGACTAAAACTGAAAAGCCTCTCACATTGCATGTGATGTCCTCCTATGATAGAAGGACTTTTAAATTTTATAGTATCATTTTTTTCCTTTTGTAGCCTTGTGATAGTGTTCCCAATAGGATCTCCCCAAATAAACTGAGTGTATGGATGCATGCCACTGAATTTTAGCTCTTCATTGTGAATTTCTCCATTGATTATGTCATATGTGTCTTTAGACTAAATTCATGGCAGAGTAACCATTATAATCTAAAAATTATTATTAAAAAAAGTGTTTTCAAAGATTGTTACTGACAAATTTTACCTGTGTGTCTTCAAAATGTGAGAAAAAGAAGCCATGAAAAGCCAGAATAAGAAGAGATAATTAAGCAACACAGCAGAAATATTAATTAAAAGAGGTTAATTGGGTTGGGGCAGGGTGGTGGGAAATGCTCTAATCCTCTGCATTACCATGTTACGTTTTAGTGCTTGATCATTCTTGAGGCCAGGAAAAGGAGGGATTGGAAATTGCAGCATGGAGGAGAAAACAAATGTAATCAACATTTTCATCTCTTACTATTTTGCACATTCCAGTGGGAGGGAGTGTGCTTGGGTAGCCTGCTTTAAAAAGAGGAGCATGTACAAAGCACCAGGATCTCTCCAGAGAATGCCAGTCCTGTCTTGTGCAGTAAATTCCTGTGGCCAACCCCACAGGGTAGCTGGAATTGTGAAATAATTAGCATAGCCCTCAACAGATAAATAAGTTTAGAGATGTTCTTTCTTATTTTTGACCTTTCCTTTGAAATTAATTTTCGTTATTTGCAACTCTTAAGTGTTTTTACCCTCTCTTTGTAAAAGAAACTCAATCTTTTATTCTCCAATTCTTTTTATTAGTGACCTGATAAACATGAAGTTTTCTCTTCCCTAAGGAGCAACAAACAATACTAGCATGTGCATGATTATTTGTAGACTCCTGTCTCCCACACAATTTGTGAGTTTGCAATAATCTACTGTGTCTTTTTTCCACTAAACTACAAAACCCTGGATGTTGAAAGAAAATATTTAGTTCAAGAGTCTTCAAAAAACTACCTCTGTGCAAATAACAGCTAGCATATAGACAGTATGAAACACATGATCTTAATAATCTGTCACTGAGATTCAAATATGGATTAATATATGCTTAATTCAAAATTGTACAAAAAAAAATCTATGTAAAATTTGTGGAAACGTAATGATTTGCAGGCAGTCATATGAAATAATTAACCTCCTCAGAAGTTATCCTCTTTTCCTTCAAAAGTATTTTAGTATTTTCATTTAAATCAATGTTTATGGACCCATAAAGCCAACTTCTAAAATTTAAAAAGCGTTAATATTCTTGTTTTCCTTACTTTCAAATTTCTGTTTGAATTTTTAAAATAAAAAAGCCAGATTGGATGCGGTGGATCTGAACAACCTGGTCTAGTTGAAGATGTCCCTGCCCACAGGAGAGGGGTTGGAAGTTGATGATCTTCAAGGTACCCTTGCAACCCAAACAATTTTATGGTTCCATGAAGGTATCTCTGCCAGATACTAGTATTGCTGACACGTGGCTTTGTTTCTGTTTTAAAAAGTCCCTGGATGACAGCTGAGATGTTCATGGTCTGGACAGTAGGGCATTTGCAATCATGGCTGGAAAGCCAACAGGGAGAGATGCACTATTTTTCTGGGCAACCAGTTGTGGGTTTTTTGTTTGTTGTTGTTGGTCGGGGGTTTTATTGGGGGGAGGGGGAGGGTTGGTTTGTTTGTTTTTGGTGGAAGTGGGGCTGAGATAATTGTTGTGGGTGAATAAAATGTTGGTACTCAATTAACCAATACTTAGAAAAGCAGAGTCCCAAACTAAACAGCCAGATTAACAATCTAACAGGAACCTGACCCACAGCCACTCACAAGAACTGCCCTGCTATGTCTCAAGATATATGTATATATGGAATTAAGCAGAGAGTGACAACTTAACTTGGATTTTGTTTTCCCTTTCCTCTGTCAAATTTGTTAAGTTTCTCTTAACCCTCCAATGATGCCAACTGGTGTTTTGTCAGCTACAGTTTTAGGAGAATGTCAGCACATTCTGAAGGCTTTTTGTTGCCATGGATAAGAGTATTTATTTGATTTTTCTGGGACATTGTATATTAATAAACAGGGTATTTTGTTTACTTTCTAAAGCATATTTGATATTGCAGCCTGTTCATTCCTTTAAATTTTTATAAAATGTATTGCAGAGTGTGGGTCCTCTTTAAGGACTGTCAAACTTCTGCCAAACTTTAAAGGTCAAAATCAACTGTGACCCCTACAGCTCAAATGTAATTAGTTGGAGATTTACTGGGATTTTATGCCAATCTCCCAGTACCTTAGGAGTGACATGATACCTAACCTTATGGGATCTCAGGAGAAGTACAGGTGGATGTGAGGATAAACAGTAAAATATACTAGCTAACGTGCTGCACCTTTTAGCAAGTCATCAGTCTCCTACACTGTGCAAGGAACAAGAGTGCATTCAGTATTTTATTTAAAAGAAATAACCTGCCAGTCTCTGACGTGGCCATCTAGTACAAAGTTGATGTATTTATTTAAAGCTTAGCTCATTCTGTATGTTCTTGGATCATTAAACTGAAGGACTTGTACAATCGTGATTTCTAATGAAGCATGTTTGAATAATTATGCTAATTTACAAAGCACTAGAATCAAATCAAGTGATCAAAGTTTTCATGATTACTATCGTGTTTTTGTAACTTCCCCCATCACTGATTTCTGGATAGACTCTAACCCTGGCTGCTTTTTTTTTGTCATTTATTTAGAAATTGCCACTAATCAATGTAGAAAGTTTAAAAAAAAAAAAATTACACTAGAAAAGAAACACTTTTTGTATTATGTCTATATAGTGGACTTTGTATGAGTGTGAAAGTAATATAGCTCCAACAGACACCAGCCTAAATACAGTCTACAATCAATACTATATTCTGCCTTGACAGAAAGCTGAATTTTTATCTGTTAAATGTGTGAGCTTGGGGCAGCTCTGTGTCTGAAGTGGTTTAAATCTGAAATGTGATGTGCTGCAAAGAAAGTTGATTGACATCTTTGTTTATTGAAAAGTATTACATGAACAACAAAACACGGCCAGATACAGAACACTCCATTGCAAAGTGCAGCTGTGTTATTTTTCAATCCTATGTGTTCTGCCCCTTTGATGCCTGTCTGATATAATAAAACTGCAAGGATCTTCTTTGATTCAATAGTAAAAAATTTGGACAAGGGCAAGATATGGAGATATATAGTGGTTGCAGGGGTTTGGTGACTATCTTTCCAAAAAAATTGGAGTTTTAGGTTTAATGTTTCTGAAACTGAAAATAAATTAGTATACATTTAATAAGCAAGTTGTCTGAGTGTGCTTGAAATATTTTTAAATATGCATTGTAAGAGGGAGAAAAGAACAATGATGACTAATCTTAAAGCATTAAATATGCAGAATACAGAATTAAGTTACATTTAAATTTCATGTTAGAATAATTATGCTGTTCATTGACATTTGCCCATGTTTTATTAAATCTTTATTATGTCAAGGTAAATAGAGGTTAATTCTGCTGTTATCTCTTCCAGTAAAGTATTATCTTTAATCTTACATTAATAAAACAGTAGTAAGTTGCACAATGTGGGTAATCACCATAGACTAATTTAGACCATTCTAAAATCTTGCCTTTAGAATACAGTGTAGTTTAAAATAGAAGTCCCCAGGAAACATGGAGCATAATGTAACTTATAGAAAATATATGTTTTTCTCTAGGAAATTTGTAGCTACATTTCCATAATACATTGACTTATGGCAATATATGCTATAAACTTCCAGCTCTGCTCTTCCTTCCTATTGTTACTTTGTCTTTAGTTATTGCATAAGCTCCTTTGACTCGCCTCTGACACAGCACAAACTGTTAAGTGGAAGTGTTTGCCTTTAGAACTTTTCTGTAGAGACCTCACTTTGAGCATGTTTCTGTGGTCAGCATAGAACTCAAAGTCCCACATCCTTTATTCCTGTATATCTCTCTTCAGCCATAGATACCTAGTGGTGTTCACCAAACTACACTGCACTGTAGTGAGGGCAACAGACACTCACTGCAACATTGCTTATGTCTGTCTGCACACTACTCTTGACCCACAAAGACTCAGCTGGCTCATCATTCACCCCTAGGCAGAGCTCCAGGCATCTCTTCTGCTTTCACACACAGGCAAACTCTTCCTCCTTTCCATCCTAGCCCATCCCTCCTGAAGATCTGGTATCCACCTATTGCAGCACTGCAGTTGTAGAAGCTATCCCACAACATCCATATGATCCCAGTAAGTTCCTAGCCCTGCAAATGCATGCACACCCCAAATTTCTTATCTTTGTTCCTTCTGACATGTGCTAATGCATGTTTAGATGCACTGTGCTGTGTGGTCTGTCAAAACTTCTTAGAAAGTCCTATCCCTTAGCAAAACCAAATTTCACAACACAGTCTGTGGATGCACATTTTTTTTCATCTTCCTGGGAAGAGTTTATTCAACTTAAAGGGATGATATGCCTCTTATTGCACTTTAGACTGCATGCTGTGGTGGTTTTGTGGTTTATTTACACTACTATCATTTTGTTTGTAATTATTAGCTTTAATTTTTGTTTTCATCAAACTAAAAAATTCCCCATTGAGTTTTGTTAGGTTTGCATAGCAATTCAATCCTCACATTCTTCCTGCAAACCACATTTTCATTTTGCCAGCTTCTGTGTAAAACCCTCCTCAGACCCATGAGTAAGTAGATGGTCAGTTACATTTTCTCATGAACTCTATTTCATTATCTGGAGTGTCCATAAAGTTATTATTTTAAAAGCATGAATGTCAATAGATCTGTAGAAGGCATTTACCAAGCAGCTTCAGTGCTGATAGGAAAGAAAGAACTCATTTTCAAAGTGCTCTTGAGACCCATACAGAGAGTGGGATAATTCTGTAGTTGCATGCTAGTACAGCAATACCATCAGAGCACTAGAAGGTGTTTGCTGCTACATCCAGGACTAGTTTTCAAGACTTTCTTCCGGTGTGTCTTTTTGAGATAAAACCCAGTTGAGAAGCACCAGGGTGTCTAACCAAAATTACTCAACTAAGCATTGAGAGAAGTCCAGAGAATCACATTTCAAAAGAAATAGTTTTTTTACAAAATAATATTACAGTGACATTTTTTTTCAGCCCTACCTGACTACTATGAATAGCTATAGGGTGGTAACATGCATTCTTATTTAGATATTTCATGTGGAAATTCTTCGCAATAAAAATGGAAGTATGTGAGGCTTGTTAGGATCCTGGCTTATTCTCAGACTTGAAGTGTAGGCATTTCGTGTTGAACCTTTTACTAAAAGTTATATCTCGTTCATCTGAAATTTACCCTTCTAATACATGAACTCCCACCATTATACTGAGCTGCATTATAGCATTTACAGAGAAAAAAAAAGGGAAGTGAACACAGAACGTTTTGAAAGAAACTAGTTGGAGTTTACTGGTTTTGCCCTGGATTCTCTTTGGCATGCAGAAACTACTCACACCTGAAATTCAAAGGCAAGCCTCTGAGATGGGAGTCGACTGAAAGGGAAACAAATATTTGCATAAATCTCTAAGAGGTGTTTTATATATGGTCTCACCTTTTCTTTTTCCATAACTATGGGATGATCTGAAGCAAGATTTTTCTTGTTGGACGTGTTTTGGGCAAGGAGCCATTTCTCTTAGTGTTTTACAAGCTCTGGTGCCAGTAAGGTGGTACATAGAGTCTCAGTAAGTATTGAAAGCCCTCTTTAAAGTGGAAATATTCAAAGTGTGCAGGAGTCTCTAAGCGTCTGTTCCAGGGACACATTAATGCATTTGAAAGGATATTAAAGCTTAGCACAGAGGAAAAAAAAGTCCTAGTGGCAAGATGTAAAACTGCTTAACAGAATTACATCCAGAACTTTGTGTATTTGATCTGAAAAAAAATAAATCATCTTACAGTTGCTCACATTAAAGCTGCATGTCGGTTTGGGAGCTTTTAGGATCTTGGACAGGTTTCATTTCTCTGGTTTACGTAAGCTCTCTGTGTATTTGTGAAACTGCTGAACCTCAGAGCATGATTTCTGGTGACCTTGTGCACTGTTTGAGGATTTGCCTAATGTGCGAATTTAAGACAATCATTATGTATAGTAAAAAATTATTATCCACCTTTACCCCAGTACTCAGTTGCTAATAGCGGTCATGGCTTGATTAAGAATCCTTCTCAGTTTAATGCTTCCAATTAACTTGCATGGTTTTGTGGCTGACTTGATGGCCCAGATAAAGCCTGGGCTCTTCTGAGAGAGATACCAAGCTTCATTTCTGGACTAAGGGATAAGGAAAGCCTTGAGCCATGGTTCAGCTCTTACTACTGGTGGATTAGGAATGTCATTCAGACTTGAGTAACTCCAGACTCTTTATAGGAGTCAGATTAAGATATAGAAAAGTGGAGCACTGAGACAGAGTGAAGATATCTTGGGACAAAGGCAGGAGCTTGAGACTTGCTATGGGTCCAAGTGGTAGGTCTGAAAGGGCTGGTAAGCCCTGGGGATGGAAGGCAGAGGCCATGAGTAGCATGTCCCTCTGTTGGCTGCTGGACTTTTGGTGACAGAGGCAGTCATGATATTGAAACCTGTTCTCTGTGTTAAAGTTGACTTTGGTGTGAAAATTTAAAAAAAAAAAAAGATTATTAAAACCAGAACCTTATACAAAGCAGAGCAAAATTCTATCCTTGGCATTGTGTTGTCTTGGGCCTCATGATTTGGAGATAACAGTGAAGTCGGCGACTAGGGGACAGATGTACTAAAAAAAACTTAAGGTTTTTTTTTCCTTAAGCCATGGAAACACAGATAGTTTGAAATGGCAATCTCTTGTGCTACATGAAATAAATATTACAAACGGAAAGGAAAGAGCAAACTGATTACCCTAATATTAAGAGCATCAAGAGGAATTTATAAATATCACTGTGTGTTCAGCACCCAGTCATGCACAGGGCATGTTAATTCTTGTCACAGAATCTGAAATTCATTTAATCAGATCAGAGCCTTCGAGATGTTTCACACCTGGAAATGCATCAAGTGGCTAAACTTTACAGTCATTCTCCATGATATGACCTACATATCTCATTACAACACAGTGTTCACTACAGGTTCTTCCTACAAGAACATTTGCATGAATAAAAACATGATTACTCTCATATATAGTGAATGTTAAAAAGTGTGCTACATATAGATGTAATATCTAACAAGGGTTGTAATCTACATTTATTCTTAATTCAGGGTAATATTTAATATCAATGGTTAAAGGACAGTTCAACATTTCCACTCTTAAATATCTCCTTTTTATTAAGGATGAGTTGATGGTATCATATGTATAAGTGGAATGCTTTCATTAAATAGGAAAAAAAATCTGTAGATAGATGAAAACCAGTTTTAAAACCTCTTTTATTTTTTAGACAATGAAAAACCTGTATCTACCTAAATGCTTTGGAGTGTTAACCATTTCTGAATGCTTAATGTTGACTGCTCTCATGATGATTGTTCAGTACTCATACAAATGTTTTGGCACCAAGTAATATCTTGTTTGTTTGTGTGAATATAACCTGAAGGCTGCCACAACATCTAATAAACCTGTTTCCACCTAGAGAGGCATAAAGGCAGGAATAAAGGGCTGTTAAAACACATAGCATCCAAAAAGAAATTCACCACTGCCAGTAATGAACATACATGTCCTTTTATTCAACTTCTGATAAATTTGTTGTGCTCTTTATAAAAGTGTGATTCAATGCCTCTCACATATATTGTCGTATATAGGTATATTCCACGATGAAATGTACTATAACTGGTCTTACTGCTGCTACATCTGCCTTAAAAATATTCCAAAAAATAACTCAGAAGAGAGTAGAGCAGAGCAAAGTGTTGAGATATGTGTATATATGCACATTAGGACTTAACAGTTTCATATCTTCAGTGCTTCTAGTGAAAAAAACTCCTAGTGCTGTCTCCAAGGTCATTAGTGTCACTTTCAGGGCTAATCAGCAAGGTTTTAATGAAAACCTTTGTCCTCCTGGTGACTCAGGTTCATCAATCCAACCTCTCCATGTAAGCATTATGCCAGTGATGCAAGACTCCACCCCAAATAAATCATCATCTGAAGTCAGACAACAAGGTATAGATGGCAACAAGGAATTTTTTTTTTTTCACAGCAAACAATTTTACACACACATATCTGAGTGTAAGTGCATCCTTATCTGGATATGTGCACATGTATCTATATATTAAACAAAACGTTGTGCTTACATGTATTAGTATTTAAGATGTTTTCACAGTAAATGGAAGCAACAATGGCTATTAGTTATTCAGCAATTGAGATTAATGCAGTGTTCTTCTACATTTGGAATACAGAAGAAGTATAATAATTAGATAGGTGTGAGATTCAGGAATCTCCAGAAGGTAGACTAACTACTTGGTGTAGTATACAGAAATTGGATGTAATTGTATGCATATACACTTATCTATGTTTTTTCCCTTTCTAGTGAGGCAAAGACACTGCAGTCTCCAAAGGAGAATTTTCTTTTCCTAGTATGTTCAACTATTTTTAGTATTCCTCAGCGGTGCACCGAAAAGGAGAATTACTTTATCTCTGTGGGGGCCTGTGAATTTCATGCAATGTGGGCTTCTGTGAACAGAGTTCAAAATGTATTAGAAAAAAACAGGTTAATTTTTACAGTAAGAGGTTGAAATGTTGAACTGCCCTACTGTGGCAGCATGAAGCATCCCACAGATAACAGTTGGGGACCGAACTCCTAAGAGCTACACAGAATGTAATACTATTTACTGTTTTAATTGTGGGCAAGAACTCTATTCCTTTGTTGGAATTTGTAGTGCCCCTTAAAGCAGAAATAGGGTAATACTTCAAAATCTGCTTAACATATTTAATATCCTTAATTTGATGTTTTTACTTTCAGATTTGTTTGTATTCAAAATAGCAGTAATTGGCAGCTGAAGTTGAATCATAGCATCTGGGTTCTAGTCTATTCATGACATCAGTATATTTTTACTGCTTGTAAACATGCCCTCAGATCATCACAAAATGTCACAGAATCTGAATAACTAGAAAAAGCAGAGAGAATTTATGCTGCTATTGCTCCAAAGACTACATGCAGCATGTGCTGATGGTGGGGATCAAGTCAGAGACAAACTGGCACAGAGGAAAGGCAAGAGCAGGACTTCTTAAAATGCTCTTCCTCCTCTTCCACCTTCAGTCTGGAGTTCAGACTAGTAAAGAGGAAAAGAAAAAAGACTTTGCAGTTACAACTGGTATGTAGACTGAAGGAAAAAGAGGGTTTTAGTCTGAGAAAGGAGAAGACCCCTTTCAGAAAATTGGAAGGATCTCTCTCTGCTGTCTTCAGAGGGCTTTATTGAATACTACAGGTTTACTGCATGCTTCTGTCAACTGTTTAGTCACTCTGACAATGAATGACATTTAATCCTGTGAGGGTCATACCCTAGGGATGGAAAGATACTATTCTTATTGTGCAGACTAATAAACTTATTGTTTTGGGTCTGTAGGCATTTTTTTGCCCAATATCCTTTTTCAATTTATGAAGAGCATTTGCATTATAAACCTCAAGGCAAATATATACATATATTCAGACCTACACATGTACTAAGCAGAGGTCCTGGCTGACAATTTAAAGGGGAGCCAGGAAAGCCAGCAACCCCATAGGTCATGGAGTCCAAACTCCTTGATGGAAAGAGGAAAAGTCCTAGCACCACAGCAGTCGGATACTTCAGGCCAGAGCAAAGTCCTTGAGACATCAAAATGTGCAATTACAGCCTAGCAGGCAAGAAGCCAGAGACAAATATTACACATGCAATGACTACTTCGTATGCTGGCAAAATGCAGGGCACATTTATAACTAAATGAGACATTTGATTCTGAAGTGTCTTGAAAAACTGAAAAGTTCTTTCTTACTTGGTAAAATATTAGGGTGGGGGTTTTTTTTTGAAACTCCATTGGGGTTCATGGACTAGCTAAGCTAAGCAGAGATTCATAAATGGTCTATACTTCTACAGTATTCTCCTGGTTCTGACTTTTGCAAGTGGAGATAATTTGGTGGTAGCCATGAAGAGTCTCAAAAGGACTACTTCTGAAAACCTACTAAGTACCCTGAAATGTGAAAACTCAAAATACTAAAAATTTAGTTTTTAGGAAATGTTATCAAAGTGTTTCCTCAAGGATATTACACGATGCCAAATAAGCAAAATTCTCGTCTGAATAGGTGTAAGTTTTAAGATCAAATATCTTGTAGCCAGATCTCAGCTGGAGAGGGCAAACCTACATTGGTAAGCAGTATAAATTTGCATGTCTCTTGATTATGGTATAAACAGAGTACTAGAGACCATGGCCTAGAAATCCAAGTATTATACAAAAGCCTGAAATTTTCCCTTGTAGTGCTTGCTTCTATCCTTGGAACACTGCAACTTCTTCTTCTTCTTCTGCTTCTTCCTCTTCTTCTTCTTCTTCTTCTTCTTCTTCTTCTTCTTCTTCTTCTTCATAATAATAATAATAATAATAATAATAATAATAATAATAATACCACTTTATATAAAGATCTATTTTAGGTCACTTTTAGAACTTTATGAAATATCATACTTCCATCTGCAACCAGGCACTTAAGAGAAAGAGACATAGTATTTGTTGCCAGTAATTCCTTAAAAATTACAACCTCCTTTAAAAGATATTTTGAAATAAAGATGTGCAAAAATATCCATATAAAACCATTACCATTTTCCTTTTCTTACCTAGGATAAATGTTATCATGCTGAAGGGAATCCGCCTCTATGACCTGGGCTTTTGATTGTACTCCCTCTCTAATTATTTGTGGAAAGGGTGCTCACTAGGAAAAGTAGTCAATGATTAATTTTATGTGTAGTTTCCTTCATTCAATGAAAATTTGGTTAAGTTCTCCCTAAAGCAGTATTTTAAAAAAATATTTGTAGAAATAAAAAGTCTTTTGGACTTGGAACTCACCATCATTTTCACAAAACCATCAGGAGCTGTTAATATATTGATGAACGTGTGGTGACAACATTAGCTATAAAATCCCCTAGAGATTTTCTGGGAAAAAAGAGATATCCAGATTCAAGTAAAACTTACTGTTTTGCTAGCCCAGCATGAGGAATTCCTGATTCCCCACTTGTCTGTTGTGTTTAAATATTATAACTCAAATATGCTTACATAAAAGCTTATTGATTGGAAGAATCACTTGCTTTTTGTGCATTAGTTAATCAGGCTGCTGTTTTGAAATCTGTCCAGGAACCCACAGTGGAACCTTTCCTAATCCATCTGTTTAAGTCTCAAATGGTTTCACTGCTCCACTCACTTACCAGCACTGCTGGAATGTTAGTGCTTTATGATTAAAGGATATTGTTGTTCTTTTCATCCATCATCCTGGAGTTTGCTATTAATAATACAATCCTTTCTTTCTTTCTTTTTTTCCTTTTTGGTTATTTCCTTAAAAAGCTGCTTAGATTTTCTGTTCTTCTCTGGTTTGCCTTATTCAGATCAGTCATTTTCAGCAATGAAGGTAGATGGACAAAAAAATAAATCACATCAGTGCTTTCTGGAAAATATGCACTGCCTTGCAGTATTTGAAAAATGAATGGGGGAAAGACAAAAGAAAATTAAGCTAAATGCAAGAGAGGAAAAGGTGGAATTGTAATTGGAGACACCAAACTATACAGAACTCTCTGTGACTCCAGAAACATGTATGAATTATTGCTTCCTACTCATAGTAATGTCTAAAAGCATTTTTTTCAACATGTGCTTGTGATTAAATTATATTATGGGGAGAAAGATGAGATTTAATATCTATTCAGGTATACTACAGTATGTGAAAAAGAGCCCACTGTACTTCTCTAAAATAGATAAGCTGTATTTGGATATAACTGTTGATCAGCGGCATTTCAAATAAAATGAGGAACCTTCTTGGTTTTCTATCTCTCTCCAAAGGAAAAGTGACTTAACTTAAGAAAACAATAAGGATTTTATTTTTTTCCTTTATAGGTGGATAAGAGTCATGGATGTTAAAGGAGACATTAATCAGGCTGTTGTGAAAGATCTGATACCAGCTTTGGTCAAAGGGGACGAGTGTCATCCTGAGAGTGCTCCTCTCTGGGACAGGAAACCGACGGAGCGAAGCCCTGAGAACATGCTGCGACACTTCATATTCAATCCACAGCCCTATAAAGAGATGAAAAATGAGCCTTGTCCAAAGCTCTTACCTCAGCACCCAGTGGCAAAAATAAAACGTGAGCTTGGGACCAGGTCTCTTTGAAGCTGATTTTTTCTATTTTTTTTTTTTAAACTCTCCAACAGGCCTCTGGTGGTTGCAGGTATTGATCGCCAGAAAGTAATCTGTTCAGGTTTGGGGGCATGCCAGACCGAATCCTGGAGTATGCTCCTTACTCTCCAAGGACACGTTGAGCTTTTTATTCTGTCCACACCATCACGCTTGTCAGCTGTTTAGCTTCTTTGTCCCTACTGCTTTCCCTGTTTGTGGAAAGCATGTAATTAAACCTCCCTAATACAAATATTATACGTTAGTACTCTAGAATTTTCTGCCAGTGCTGAAGGTTTTTTACCCCATTTTTTAACCCTCGTTTTTCTTCTGTAATCATTATTTGATTCCCTCTGGCTGCCTGCTACTTATTTGTAGTAGTACTATTCATCCATTGAGACTTTTCCATCTGTCACACAGTTTTGCTTTCTCTCCCCAGAAGCTTTCTTCTCCTACTGTGCCATGCTTGATTTTTTGGGTTTAGTTGCATGTTTGTATGCTCTTTTTAGTATTTTTAAAAATGTTTCAGTATTCAGGACAAATACAACAAGAAGAGAAAAAAACCCCGAGACAGCAAAGAGCAGCTCAAACCCAACACTGCGCACAGGGACAGGACAAGGAGACTCAGATTCCTGGTGACTTAAGGAATCAACAAACATAGCCAGGGCAGAACTAGTGGCCAGACCTTGGTCTCTCTGAATTGTTTTCATTGCCTTCAAAATCTTTCCAGTTTTGTGCTAGATAAATAGGTTATGTCAGGAAATGTTGCATTCCCTCTGCTGTACTGACTCCCTTTGGTGTATTGATTATAAAGACTATCTGAGGAAAACCAAACATACTGAGGTACGATACTGTGATTACTTAGAGAAAAGAATGTTTTAAAGTGCCAAACAGTCCCTACTAAAACAAGATCGTGGTCATAGCCTGCATTTAAAATTCAATGAGCATTTTTTGTTTGCAGAGGTTAGATATTAAAGAAATGCAGCACTTGTTGGTGTTTCCCAGGTGAAATACAGGATGGGCTAAAACCAGCAGCATAACCCTTCAGAATTATTGTTTTTTCTCCATGTATTTTCAACCCCTATTATGGTCTAAATGGGGAATGTGTCAAGAAAATCTTAGTTTTTGATGTGAGCAAGAATAGGAGATTTTACAGCTGCTCTACAGATCACTTGCAGTTGAATCAAATCTCAAATCTTTAGCCTTGGAGGACAATTCACAAAATTACCTGCTTCCAATAATACATTTTCAATAACTCTTCATTAATTTTCTCTTCTTTTCCTCTTATACTTCTCATTGTATCTTCTTATGTTCTTGTTTTGAAAGCTCTGACAAGTTTATCATGATTATTAGGATTAGTAAAAAGTATCTGTTGTGTTTTGGAAAATCTCTTTTCTCAGTAGAAATGCTTCCATTGTTTATAAAATTGCTTCTCTGGATGTATAGAAAGTGCTGATAATCTCCAAGCAAACACAAAAGCTGTGAGTGTGTCCTTATTTGAATGGCAATGCCCAGAAAGTTTCCTTTGCTACCAGCTACTTCACTGCACTGTTCTGAGAATGAAGTGGGTGGAAAAAAAAAAATCAGAATCTTCAGTATGCACTTGTATGGGCAGATGTCTGAAAATGTAGGTATTTTACAAAAATCCTATTTATATAACGTTGTTCTGTGAAAGTAAGGGTCATTCAGACCCAACTTTTACTTTACCTGAACTTTATTTATGGTGCTTTGCAAAGGAAAATAAATGGTTCTTTTTCTGGAAAAAGTTACGAAAATAAAATTTAAGAAAATGAGTGAGAAGGCAAAAGGGGAAGGAATGTGAAAGAGACAAACAGCTCCTACAGTCCCTCCTGACCATTGAAAACTTTTCTGTGTTTCTTCTCAAGAATAAATGATTAAAAAATAATAAAAGTGAAAGTGGTTTTGTGCATGTGCGTGTGTAATCACAAATTTGATGGTCCCACTGCAGGATCAATGTACACCTATATCATTCAAGTTTGTCCTGCCTGCTCTGAAAGTGAGTGCTAAGTGAGTGAAATTTCACTGTTGCTTAGGGACACTAGTCCAGTGCTTTATTAAATCCCTTTTTCTTTCAGAAACTCGTCTATTACTTTTTTTTTTTTTTTTTTTTTTTTTTAGCCCATAGTGGATTAAGCAAATATATAGTTATCTTCTACACTGTAGCCATTGCTCAAATGCCTCCTTCCATTTTCTTTGGTTCAAGGTTAAACAGACAGAGTTCCTTCATGCTTTCCTCACAGGCCTGATCATTTACATTTGACTCCAGCTGCTCCACTTCTTTCCAACATGAGGGCTCAGAGGTACATACAAACCTTCAGATGAAACTTCCTGGGCTGCACAGATTATTTCACCTGCCTTGCAGATGTTGGTAGGTTTTTTTCTTGTAGCCTCATCACATTCTTTGACGCTTTTTGGAGATTATTCTTAAATTTCTATTCATTTGTTTGTGTATACTGCAAAATGAAGTAAATTTGGGTGTCAGTATGATTGAAGAAGTAGGGCAGGGACCTTACAGCTGTGAAACCCAAAACCAACCCAGCTGGTTGATGTGGTAAACCAAACAAATGGCCTACATGGCCTACTGAGTTACTTTTTTGATAGTCCTGTGAGGACCAGGGAGATGGATTCTATGATCCTTATGGGTCCCTTCCAAGTCCAGATGTTCTGTTCTGTAGACCCATGAGGGGAGGCTAACACCAGTGGGAATCTCTACATGTGTGGGAACACATTCTCATAACCTCAGAGAGTCAGGAGCCTGGTGTGACAGGCTTGCTGTTGGCCCTGTTCTGAAAGTGTTTTATTCATGTGTAAACTTAATGAAATGGAGAGGACAAAGGAGTAGAGAGGGATTGTTACTTAGCCTAGGGAATCTGTTGCATAGGATGAAGGAATTTCACCATGTACTGGGCTTCTATAGTCTTGGCAAGAATAGAAAAAAAAAAAGTAAAGTGAATACTACACCCCAATTAGCTGAACAACTTTTTTTTTTTTTTTTTTTTTTTTTTTTTTTTTTTAAATACAACATTTAACAATTCTAAATCTACGCTAACACCTAAAAGTGACCCAAGTGATGAAAGTAGTCTTTAGGGAGAAGTCTGGACACAAGAAGGTCTGTATATATCTTCAAGGGTATGATCAGGTAGGCTGTTTTTCACACGAAGCAGTTATTTCTAAGTTAGTATTTTTCAGTAGGATCGTGTACAACCCTTTGTGTACAGCATTAGTCTGAAAATCTAGTTCTGTCTTTGTGGCTGATACTTTTTGTCTTTTTCTTTTGCAATGAACTGGAGTGGCTCTACCTATTAATTGAAGATTTTCTCTTCAAGCCACTGCCTGTTTTTCCCTTCCTTCCTGCTTCATGCCATCACTTTAAGATTTCAGAGCCATAGACCAGAGTGCTTGTGTTAAATGAATATATTTGACAGGAGTTAAGTCTTTTGGGCATTGCAATAGGTTTTCCTCATCTTGGCATGTGAAGACTGAGAGTGTTCTTTGACACCAGCAGCAGAGGATGTGAGCACAGCAACTTTCAGGGCATCAGAAGTGTCAGCACAAGGAAAAATCAGCAAAAGTAGACAGTGTTGAGGTAATTTTCCTGCACCGTGCCATGAATTTAGCCAATGGGTGCTCCTGTGAATTCTGGGCTGACAGAGTTTCCTTCTTTGTTGCTAAATATCACATAAAGTGTTCTGTCAGCATCAAGATTTGTTCACTCCCCTTATGTAGTAAAATAAAAATATAATCCTTATGCCCATGTTTGAAATTTGAGCATAAGTTAAAGAAAAGAAGAAAAAAAAAAGAGTAAACCTTTCCAACAGGCCAAAACTGCATTTTGGAGGTTCATTTTTCAGAACATCATGTAGTCAATGCTGTCGAGAAGAGCTGAAGGCAAAAGATATGTAGGGCACAAGTACTAAAAATTGAAAATCTTACTCCCATTAAAATGCATGGGATTTCTGCCAGTTGCCATAGACATCAGTGGCAGCAACATCTCGCTATTTTTTTCTGTTTTTACTTTCTGCTTTCCTCATCTTTTTATTTATTTTTGAATCCTGAGAAAATAAAGTAAAACACACATTGCTGGAATGGTTTCCAGGGTGTATGTCAGAGATTTACTGATGTTATTAGTATTAAAATTATTTAGTTATGTTCCAAATTTCATACTGATGATTAGAACCTATGGTCAGGAAAAATTATAGTGACACTTAGGTTAGAGACATCTGATCTTACGAGTACTGATAAATATGGTTATTTGTCTGAGTTTTGCTGCACCCAGCTGGGATTTAGCTAAGGTACTTAAGGGCAAAAGTGAAAGCCTGGGCTCTCTTTCTGTGTGACACAAACATCAGACAAGAAAATGAAAGCTCTGAATCACCAGAGAGCTTCCAATTTTAGCATGGCTTTGAAAAGGAAGATTTCTGCGCGTGAAGAGTTTTGCATATATGCATTACTGACAAAGTATGACTGCACATTTGTTTGCACAGTATCATTTCTTCTGTGTTTCTTGTTCTATTTTAAATTTCTTTAGTAGTGATATTTTGCACGTAATCTGGATCCAATATCATTGCTCTAATATGAGCCATGACCTTGAAATGAAGGGAACCACTGCAAAAAAGGGCCGCAAAAGTTGGTTTTGAAGGAATTTCCTCTCCCTTTCAATGTCCCGTAAATGTCTCCAAGTCAGAATTACTGCTGCTTCTTTTCCTGCTTCAGCAGCTGAGATGCTTAGAGAGGTTGTCCTGTGCCCTCCATCTCAGCCACTGCCTTTGGGATGGATTGATGCCCAGAAGTTTCCTCTCTGTCAGGGTTTGTCACTGCCATTTGCCAAGAGCAAAATGTGGGTGCTAGGCTTAAGAATCCAGATATTGGCAACAACCTGGCTGTCTTCCTTGGGAACTTCTGAGTGGCTATTTCTATAAATATATCTCCATTTCTTTAGGACTTTACTCAGGAAAAGTATTGACTGAAAAGTGTCAAGAAACACAAAGACCTTGACTGTACTCAAAGCAGTAAAGGTTCAGAGTTGGGAATAACTTTATACAGTATGGAAAGAAGCCTCTTAGTGTATTTTTCTCAGGTGTCTGACAATTGCCTAGGTATCAATCTTTGACACTTTTATTTATCAAAATAATGTCCTCCTATAACAAAAGAGGGATCCTGAGTTTCCCCTTTCACTCCGCTTTCAGTCAGTGCTGTTCTGCAACTCTTATATAAATGGATTCATTTAAACTCAAAATGTTATATAGCTTCTTTCCCTTTAGGTGTTAATATTTTTATGTTAAAAAAAGGGCTTTAAAAATATCTTCTTGTCCTTTTGACCTCTAATAAAAATGTCATGATTTTTCTCAGCATTTTAGTTAAAAATTGAAGTCAAATGGATTTATTGTATGAACTGATTAAGAAAAAACAAGAAACCTAGATAACATATCCTGGAAAACTTCATTTCCTAAAAGTACAATATTTTTCTCTACCTCATAAATGTTACACAGGATCAGCCCTTGAAAGTAAATAAAATGTAATTACTATTGATGCTTTATATGATGTTCAGCATCTTTAAATGATAATCCAGGATTAAATCTTCGTACAAACTAAAGTAATCTGAGTAATTTCACCTTAATTAGTGGGCCTTTTGTTTGTGTAAAAATCTGTGCTTATTTTTTTAAAGCAAGTTAAATACACAGAGTAAAACAAGCTGCAAGCACACAAGTTTAAGGATAATTAACACAGCCCTTACGGTGCTTCTCAATTATTTTCTGCATGGAAGGTCCAGTAGAGAAGACTGGAGAGGTCAGTCTGGAAGGGTACATTACTGCACAATGTGTGGAAAACCACAAACCATGTTGCAGTCTTTCTCATGGTAAATTGTTGGTACCACTTCTGGCAAAATAAAAGGATACCTTAAGCTTCTCTGCTTGCAGTGTAATCAGTTCTGAGGCATCATTTTCAGTTTAGGGCAAGAAATTACTCAACCACGTCCCCCTCCAACCTCCACCCTCGTCCCCCTGCCCCCCTTTTCTCCTTTTTTTTTTTTTTTTTTTTTGTTGGTCACTGATAAACCTGTAACTAGGTTTTCTGGGAAAGTACATCATCCAGTGCTTCCCCATGTCTTTCCTTGAAGTATTTCTTTTGTCTGTCTCCATTACACCCGTGTGCAGTGACACAATGTTTCCGCACAGTGGGAGCTTGCAATCTCTGAAGAGGCTTTCCAGCATTGCTTTTTAGACTGAAATCATTACAATCTTCAATAGGTACTTGGATTTGAAAAACTAGCACATTACTATTCTCTGGACTGTCTGGATGTAAAAAGAGGCTATTTTCTTGCTTCCTTTTATTTATTTATGTCCCTGGGTACACATTGCCCTTACACCTAACTTTAGTTTGTTTGGATCTCAATCGGAGCTGCAATTCAGATGTCTTGTGCTGTTTGTGTTTTTGTTTCATGTAAGGTTTTACATTATAAATGAGAACTCTGTCAGAGAGATTTATATTTTGGTTCTACTTAATGCTTTTGAGTTGCACATCCTTTTTTGTATGTGTAATTATCATAGTTATTATTATCACTAACATGGTGCAGCATATTGTACGGTATGTTACAATAAATGTTATGATGTGTAGTGTAACAGATGTTTGTTAATATGTCTATGATTTTTAAATGCCAACAAGTTGCATAGCTTCAGAGGACATTCAAGTTATCTCATCTGATATCCTCTAAACCACAAGCTGCATCTGTTGTACCAGTAAAACATTATCCTGAGCCCAGGGACTTTGGTTAGGTTAATTTGTCATGGGACACAACAGTTGTTTCCTCTAGCAAGAGGAGGAGAGATCAGGATTCTTGCAGCACCTGAGGACTGTGTTGTGAGTGGAAATGCGTTAGGAAAGGCTTGCCCAGATGATCCTGGCTGTGCTCTGTGGCCCTTCCTGCAGAAAAACAGGCTCCAGGCTCCTCCTGAAGTCCTGCTGAACTCACCAGAAAGGAAACTTCTCTCTAACCCAAAGCCTGGTGCGTGTTTACCTTGGACATGTGGGCAAGTGATGGTCAAACATCTCAGAAAGTTAAGGGAATTAAAAGGACACAGTGCCAGAATGTCAGAGAACATGTATCAGCCTTGTTCCTTTTGTGTAACAAATACAAATCCCCCCCTCCCCCAATTTTCCATTTTGACTGTTTAAAGGCTGTAACTCAATAGAACATTAAAAATTCATAGTATAGACATCTCTAAAATATGGAAAACGGAAAATTCAATTTTTTTCATTGCTATTTCAACCATATAGCAAGACAAGAACAGATGCAGACCAGCATCTACAGTCTTTGTTTGGTCTTGTAATGCATACAGTGGTTTTCTCTTAGAGGACCAACTTCTGGAGTTCTGTTGAATGGCTACAGCTCTTGGAAAACCTATATGACAAAAGTTGCATAGTCTTTCCAGGGGAAAAGCACAGATCAACAGGATCAGATGAGAACAGCCCAGTTCGGAAATTACTCACATTGTATTTCTCAATGATAGCAACAAAGATGCATCAGAGCCATGGTTTGCTTAGAAGTAATGTAACCTTTAACCAGTTTTGTATTGGCCACACTTGCAGGGTCTCTGGACCAAATTATACAGTTCTGAATAACTGTGGATGTCTGTTTAGTGTTGCTCAGGAAATTTTCATTTTGATGGAACCCTTACTTGCACTCAAAAGAAAGAAAAAAATCAGGCAAAAATTCCTGCAAATTATTTTAAAAACTGTCTAAAAGCACTCTGATGCCCTCATTGGTAACAGGTGATAGAAAATTAATAGATGCAAAGAGCTATATTATTCCTGGGCATCAGTCTGATTACTAAAACACCAAGAGGTATCTTGAAGCAGTGAGAAGAATCAATTCTTCTATCCTGTCTTGAATTACTCAGGCCCAAGGAAAGAAGAACAGAGCACAGCATTTTCTATCAAAATGACAGAGTTGAGATTTGCTCTGTTTTCTAAGCAGTAAAATGCCTGTTGCATTTATCGATATGTGGCTCATTGTGTTTGTGCAGCTTCCCAAGCATCAGTCCCATCTTCCATTCATTCTGTGGCCTTTTGAAGGTGGCACAACCCTTACTAAGCTAAATTAGCATAGAATGGGTGCTGCTGACTGTAAGATATCACTGGAATTTCAGTATACAACTGGATTTTAATAAACACTAACTATGTTAGTGTTTGAATGAGTGCTTGAATCTATGCCAATGTCATTCTTGCTGTCCCTGGATAATGTAGCACTGTATGGTAAAGCCTGTCATGTTTTCCTAACATCTTACAGTTACTCAGCATTAACCTGCTGGGCACACTGGGATTCTAAGGAATCTGGACAGAAAAACAAGCTGCTACTGAAAACAACACAGGGATCAATATCTTGTATTACTGTAAAAATCCTTCTGGGCTTAAAACCTTATTTTCTTGTGTTTGGCAGGGAGCCCCAGAGAGTAACAAGGAGGGTGAATCACAACAGTTGTAGCAAATGTGCTCCAGCAGAAAGTGTTCCTGGGTTTCATGGATTTGAAGGATTTTAAGGCCGGAAGCGGCTGTTGGATTGTCTTGTCAGACCTCCTACTTAGCAGAGGCTGTAGGACATCCTGGTATTAATCCTTGCCTTACATTCAGTAACTCTGCAAAGACAAGGCTGTACCTTTCAGAAAGGCAAACAATCTTGACATCATTTTTGGCAGTGTTTTCTGCTGTTCTGATGGCTAATTGTCCTTAGTATGATAAACATGGGCCTTATTTTCTATTTACTTGTCTTTGGCTTCCAAAAATCAGATCTCATCATGCCTTATTTAGACTGAAGAAAATTTTTAATGCGATTTCTGATTTTTTTGTGATCAGCTTCTCTCTAACTCTTTCCTTGATAAGGAGAAAACTGTCTCAAGGCCTAAAAGGAAAGATAGACATTTCAAAATTTAATTTCTCTCATAATTCTTGGTCAGTTTGGACACATTAAATCACCTTAATGCGTGTGCAGGTTTGAAAGCAAACCAGTGAGAAACTCCAAGTCAGAAATACAATTTAATAGGGGAAAAGTAAAATAAATGCAATAGTACAAAAGCAAACCACTGACAAAGTCAGAATACAACCTGGCACCCTGTCAGTCAGGGTGCTGGTAGCAGTTCAGATGAAGTGGTCCTGTTAAAGCAGTGATCCTGTAGAAAAAAGAGTCTGGTCTTCATCTGAAGGTCCAGTGGTGGCCGTGTTGTGGCTCTTGTCCTCTGGAAATCCGTGGGAAAAGGCTGTCTGTGGTGTTTGGAATCCCAGATTATATCCAGGATGGAATGCTTGGTTTCTCCCTCTGTGTGGAGCTTCTCACAATGGGATGATAAGGCATTGATGGGCCCATTAACAAAAGATTGTCCAGAGGCAGTTATCTATGAGCCATGGGCAGGGTCCTTGATTGCCCATTAAACAAAGACAACTCTCGGAGGGAGGAGACAAGGAAAACACTGCCCCACCTGGATTCAGATGGTTATAGAATACATGCTTTTAAGCACGTCTTACACTGAAACCTAGGACAATGCATTAGATTCCAAACATACACAAGGTATGAAGGATATTTAGAGAGTTTTAAAGCAGTAATAATAATAATAGTAATAGTAATAATAATAGTAATAATAATAATANAAATAAAAAAAAAAAAAAAAAAAAAAAAAAAAAAAAAAAAAATAATAATAATAATAATAAATTAATATTAAAAATATATATTCTTGCAACAAGGCACATTTGGGAAACAGCATATTTTACCCCTGGAAAATCAAACTCAACAAGGCACCTGCATTACCTGAAAAAGTCGTACATTTCTCAGCTACACCTTGTTCAACAAGTAAATGAGTACTCGAGAAAGAGGCATCTTAAGAAGCCCCACATTTAAGGCCTGATGCAGCTCCTGCTGCAGTCACAGTGCAGGGGGGTCCATCGACTCCACTAGGGGTTAGATCAGGACTATGTTGAACAGTACGACTGTTCTTTGCAAAGATGATACATTTAAATATGAAAAGTAATGAAGTAAGCATGGCAAATTGTGGTTTAGTTGGAATCTAATTTTCATAGCTTTTTAAAAAAAAAATTAGAGATAGATATCTCTATTGTAAGTATAGAAATATATAAAAGTAAGATACCGGTAAAAAAGATGGCTGCATAAATTAAAGTGTGTCTGCTGAAGTTATTAACATCACAAATCTACATGTTAGAGGTACAGTCCTGACCTCACCAAAGTAGAAGAGATATGCTGTCTTTAGAAACGTAAAATTTTCTTATTGATTTGAATTGGGTAAACTAAATTTTTCTTTTACCCCATTAAAAAGCATAAATTCAGTTGCAAATATAAACTTAGGGCAGAAAAATTACCTGTTATCACAGACATGCAGGGGAAGGAAGCAGGGAAATAGGGAAATATAATTCCCTTTTGGTTCAGTTGAATTATGTGTGAGGCCAGGGAAGCAATGTTTCATCTTAGATAGGTAAGAACATTCTCACCATTTAAAAAAGGTATCATGATCAAGGATGCACTGGAAACAGCTGGAAAGGGGTGGATAAACTCATCTAAGTTTTCTAAATTGTTCTCAGGATATAAGAGATTAAGAAAACCTGCTGTCTCTCAGTATGCCATGACCACAGACAGTCTTGGCTGGTACGTTTTAGTGGTGACAATCACAGGTAAATAGAAGTGTGGATTTTTGGGTTGGAGCTGGATGTGACTCTATCACCCTCACTTATGTATTCATTTCACCTAGACATTTAGGAATATAACTTAGTGCAGGAGAAAATCTTAAATGCTGAGAGTTCTGAATGCCTGTCTTCACTAAGGGTAAACAGCCCTCAAAATCTTCCCTGGGTTTTTTCCTCATAAGGAGCTATAGGTGGGTTTTTCAGCTTGGCATTTTAAATGGTAGGGTAGTTATTTAGAAGTGGCATCCTGAATAATTACCTGGTGTCCTAAATGTTGTTAATTTCTCTTTTTCTGTTATGTAGGAAGGAAAAAGGAAAACACTAATAGGGTTCTTCAGTCATATATACTGAGAATTTTTCCAAACAGCAGAAATATTTTCCTTTCCAAGGTCTGGATCATTTCCCAGTGCATTACCATTAATGTCTCTGTTTATCTCACTTTATCATAACTTTGAATATGAAGTAACTTCTAATAATTTCACTTTTAGCTTAGCACTGCAGAATGTATTATTCCAGGGCTGGAATCCCATACCATCTCAAAACCCAGTCAGTGCTGCGTAAGTGCTTTGAATGATGACAGATCAAGAGAAAGTGGGTCTGAATACATAATTGCTCCAACACACAGTTAATAGTGGTGGATAAAGCTATGGACACACAATTAAGGAAACATGCCTGATAAAACAGATCTTTTTAAATAGATGGGAATAAAGTATAACTAGTTACAAAAGCTTGTGAACTTCCCTTCCCTTCCCGAATGTCACTGTCTCAGATTGCCTTGGCAGCCTCATGTATAGTGTTTGCTTCATGCATAATGATTTCCCTCTTTCCCCTCTTCCTTGAACGGTTTTGCCTTTTCGACTAGTTACTGTTACCACCATTTAATAAGAAGCCTTTCCTTGGCTTTCTAATCGAAAACTTGCTTTTATCTTTCTTCATAAAAGAATTGAAATGGCTTCTCTCAGGTTTCTGTAGCCTCTGGGGAGATAAGGACCCTGCGGTTAACAGGATGAGAGATTTTTGTTTAGAAATTTTTATTTAGACAATGAAAAATGACCTCTGTAAACTCAAAGCGATCTTATTTTGGGGCTTTAGGCTTCTGGCAGATAAATCAATTGGGCCCTTGGGACAGCAAAGGAAAAACCGTTGCAGTAACTATGTCAGGACAACGCAATAGATTTGTTGTGAGGATGCAGTTGTGTTGAAGGTAGAATGCACTTAAAAATAAATATCATTTTATTTTCTATAAAATATTCAGGATTTGGATAGTAAGCTTTTCAGCTGCCACAAGAAAAATTTTTTTTTTTTTGTTTGATATAAAATTGAGAAGAAGCCTGATTTCTTCTGGGAAGGGGGAAGCAGAGGGAAGGGAGTTGGGGGGATAGAAAGGAAAGATGTTTTAACAATTAAAGATTCAACTTCACAATAAAGAACTTAGGAAATTTTATCTTCTCTACTTCTCTTTTAAAACAACAACCCTTTCTGCTGATATGAAAGGCTCTTATCTGAGTACAAGCCCTTAAAATTATTATTTTTAAATTTCTTTTTAAATGATTTAATTATTAACTAGCTGAGGCTATGGCTTCAACAGAGTATCACAGCAGCTTTCGCACCTATGTGTAGCCCTAAAGATCTTTTCAGATCTTCACAGCATGAACTTGCAGAACATATTTGCTCTGAAGAACAAGTATAGCATTTTGCTGTGCATTCTCTACCTGTTTCATGCAGAGTGCAGCTACAGAGTGAAAAGTTATGCAGACATAAATTGCAAATTTGACAAGGGAGCAAATGAGGAAACAGATGCTTAACTAAAATGTATTGATGTGCAATTGTCAGTGAGTTGGTGGGTGTTGAATAACGCAGTTAAGATGCATCAATGAAGCCTTATTTCATCTTAAATAAAAACTAATGTAAATAGAATTGGAGAGTGTGATACAAAGTAATGACAAAGCAGAAAAATGCGTGTGAAGTTATTGTCATGCCACCAGATGCAGGCTGACATTTGTTCGTGCAAAACACCCACCCCTGGCAGTGGGCTCTCAAGCTGCCACAAAGAAGCAAGGTCTGTTGAGGAGGGTGTCATAGATTCAGTTTCCCATTAGGAGGCAGCTGAGTTTGGAGAAGTGGCAAGTTATGTAAGGTGTTTGGTAGTGGTAAATGCCACAGAAACCTTCATTACTATTTACTTTGTTAAGGAAAGCATGACACAACAGGAGAATAAGTTTGCAAGTTCGATGGTTCTTTGTTACATGAGTAGATTTGGGATTTACATCCTAAGTAGTGCTGCTGTTCCAGTTTTAGTTTGTATTCAAAACCAGTACAGCTTCCTATTTCTCTCACATATTTTTTTTTCCTCAGGAGCAAGACAGCTTCAGATAAAAATCTCAGAAATAAACACAAGTGTCTTTTACACCACAGTGCTGCCATGTGACCACTTAGCTATCATCTACTTGTGGGTTTTTTTCAGAACATAAAGTTAGCCAAAAAGCAGCACTTACCTGGATTCATCAGTACCCTCCAGCCTACCAATAGCACTCGTGCCTTCTATATCTTACTATCCCTGGGGCAGTAAGATATGTGCTTGTAAATAAGGTATGAAATAATTTATCAAAATTATAACAATCAGCATAACTAAAGAATACACTCACATGTATTTACTGTGAAACAGTAAGCAGAATCTCTTTGCAGTGAATGAAACTGAAATGAAGCAAAGTACCAGAAAAAAGGGTCACTTTTAGGTTTTTAATGCTCCAATCCCTGATGTTCCAATTTCTATTTCGCTATTGTGTGAGGGGAGAAAGACTTTTTGAGAATGTTTCCATTTTTTCTCAAGTTTGCAAATATTAACATTGAAATTCAGCCCAAAATTCCACTTTTAAACCAAAGAATCTCTTTAGAAAGCCTGGCAGTGCAATTAAACACAGCCCAAATACATTAATTCTGGTTTAGCTGATGTTCATCGTGCACATCTCTCTTGCAAGACAGAGATATTCTGGAAGAGTGTCCTTCTGTGGTTTTATTTTTAGCTTTGCCTATGAAACCAAGGGCAAATTGTATCCTTTTTGCTAAGTAAATGTATGTTTATGACACCAAAGAATTGCATGCGGTCACTGTGTGTGCAGGTGACTTGTTTTTGACGCTAGTAGTCCACCCTCTTTTGTTGTTTGAACCCCATGGATTTCTTCTCTGTAGTCTTAAATCATTTTGTGAACATCAGGGAATTCAGCCTTGCAGCCTTATGACACAGGCTGCAGTTTTGCTTGCAATGTAGCACAGTGGTGGTCAGCACAGGACCCTGAAACAATTTTGCCTTGTGAACAGTTTGGGTATGGTTGCCATGCTGTGCTTATGCTGCAGGAAAAGCACTTGGGCTCTCCTCACATGAAACATTAGTGGAAAATCAAATGTATGGCAAGATGAGAAAGCAAACTGGGAGAGACTGCTGGGATCAACAGCACTGGCGTCTTGGATACGTACTGCACATTCATCTGGGCTGTGGAGAAGCATGGTTCCTGGGGAGCCACCCTTACTGTTCTCCTCTGGGGTTTTTTCCCTTTTCTTCCTCTCCATTTTCTCCTCTGAGATATGTGTGTGACTTTGCTGTAGGGTTTGCTGCAGGTTTGCTGTAGTTTTGCTGGTCTTTTTGAAATCAGCCATTTCCTAGAAGAGTGATTGTTCTACTCATACTTCATAATTAGCAAATTTATGTTCCCTTACTCTTTCTGAGTGCTTTTTCATGGGGACCAAAATTCCATTTCTGAAGGCATAACATTAATAAATACAGTAGTTAAGGATGACAGCAGAATGAAATTCTTGTGCTTGATGATTAGAACCTGAAAAGTCATTCTAGACTTTGCATTATGGGTCTGTAGTGTTATTTAACTTGCTTGCAATCCGTAGTGAAGTTCCGGTGTAAAGAGCTGAAGACATTTGGCTCCATCCTGCTGGTCTGTCTGTGTTTTTAGCTTTTTTTCCTGGCTGATATGCTGTAGCCTAAAACCAGTGTTTGTGCTAACACATGAGTCTACACTGATGCTGAGGAAATTTAGGTTTAACTGCATGCTGGTCCAGCACAAAAGATTAGTGTGGACCACAGCCTGAGAGACTTTTTTCCGCTAAACCTTATTAGTACGCCCATTTTAGTGCCTCTTTGTAGCACAAGAAAAATGCTGAGGGATGTTGGTATTAATGGCAATAAACCTCTTCAATGCCAAGAAGGTAATTCTACAAAGCTACCATCATCTATTTCTAAGTTTTGAACTAAGAACTAAAGAATATTTGGTAAAAGGGTTCTCTTTTCCAATGGAAGCTGAGCACTATGTAACTGTAATGGCTACTGGGAAAATGCTTTCCAAAGAATTTTTGTCATAAAAAAAAAGAACCCATAGAGGACTGTAACAGGTAAGGCAGCAAGTAATTTCCTTTCTAAATTCTTCTACATAAACAATTTCGGCTGTAATAAAAAGAAAGAATTTGTCTATGTGAAAATTTGACTTTCTCATGAAAAAATTGTCTGAATTGGGCCCTCACGCTGGTTCACGTCCACATAACTCATCCTTTACAGTCATAGACTGATGTGACACAGGGTAATAGAAAGTGATGCATTGCCTGAGTTTAAAGGAACACGGACTATTTCAGGATTGGCTGTGCAGTATGAGATCTGTATCAGATTTGAAACAAAGGTAACCAAGCAGACAGAGCAGTAAGATATCTATAGCATCCATTAATCAGTATATACTATGCTGTTGCTGGTTTCTTCTTTTCATTTTGGCTTTCCTGTGTGTGTTCACCTAACACGATTTGCTCAATGCCTTTTTAAAGAGAAGACAAATATACAAGGTTACTTGGGAAATAATTTACAAATCTTTTCTCCTCTCTCTTCTTTAATTTCAGTGCAAGAAATCATTATTTTCTAGCCACAAATACCACACCAGAGTATCATCTGTATGTCTACATAAGCTTATAGATGTCAAAACACAAAGAAGTCAGCATTTGTTGTTGTTGGATTGTGTTGTTCAAGTGTTCTTTCTGTATGTGTGCATCTGCACTTTCATGCCTTTACATTTGACAGGCTATAATGATGGCAGTGCCCACATGAGAACATTCCTACAAAACCTACCTTGCCCTTAGTTAGATAAAACATTGACATTTGTTTAAATTTCCTTTCATATCAATAAACTTGGAATACCAGATTCAAGTTCTCAGAGAAGCAACATAGCTCTTCATCGTTGAGTGGCCAATGCACTTTGCTGCAATGTATATTCAGATGAGATCTTAAGAACTGAGTTTCTTTAAAATCTATATGCTTATGAGGAGCTAAAGCCACATTTTATGCTAGGAAAATGTTGTGTATTATTGTCCTCAGTATTTCCCTCTGGAACCTACTTGGGAAAATGAACAGAAACTTCAGGCACTCCTTATTTGTCTCCTGAAGGAACAGCCATCAGAGCTGGTGCTCGGCTCTCTTCCCTCCAACAGCCAACAGCTTACTTTGTCTTTGGATCAATTTGTTCTTTACCTCAGTTTAATCCAAGTTCAATTCTATTATATCCAGATATTAGAAATCTCAGAAGAAATACTGTCTTCATCTATGACAGCCTTGGTCCAGAATACTTCAGTAGACTGCTTGTAGTAACAAGTCTGGTATTTTAAAAAAATAAGTAGAGCTAGCTTTTTTTTTTTGAATTTGGTTAACTTGTAAGCCCTTTGTTAGAAATACCATGGAGGACAAAGCATTTTTTTGATGCATTACAAAAAGCATTACAAAACATATTTATTTTTAAAAAATATTTTTATCATATAGTAGTACACCTTCCCTCCATTCTTAAATTTCAAATTGCACCTCCTCACTGTTCTGTTACCTTCTATCACCCTTCTCTTGGTATGGTATATGATTTAAAATATTTTTATAGGAAAACTGTTACTAGGAGCACCCTAACAATGTCAATCTTTCCATATTGCTTCTGCCAAAGGACTACTCAGGTTGCCCACATATGAACCAGAAAAATATGAACCAGATAATCATCAGCATAGTTTGTTTAAAAGAGAAAAACTTTTTTTTAAAGTTGTCAAGTGTTGTGCATCAGAGACTTTGCATGTTAATAATCTTTCTGCTGAGACAGATTATTGTAGTAGAGAGAGCACAATTCTTACAACTTAGCACAAATTATGCATTTATCAAACAAGCAAAGAGGTTGTGTGCCTTTAAAAAGCTTTTCTTAGCAGTGTATTTCATATTTCCTCAAAAAAATTAATGCTACTTTTTCCATAGTATTGCTGTGACATTGTGTACTATGAAGTTTTAAAGCCAGACACCTTCTAGCAATAAGAACTTCAGAAGCAAAGCCTGCTGAAACCATCTGAACTGCTTCAAAAAGAGCATCCTCCTCTCAGGGATCAGCTATTTTTCCCAAGTTTGAAATTCTAACCTGGTAAATAGCATCAACAGGGGACTTTTCCCCCAACTCTTTTGGAGAACCCCACAGATATGAATATCTTCAAAGGAGGATCTGTTAAAAAATGTAACAGTCTTCAAAGGGGAAACACCACCCTCAGCAATCTGAAGTTCTTTAAAGTGGGAGCCCACCAGCACTATGAATCCTCAGAGGACTAACTCCCAGAGCACTGTGGAAATTTGTAAGAGAACAAGCCCTCTCTCCCAAATACCCAGTAGGCTATTATTTTCCTTTAAAAGGACTCTTACATGTGTACATTTATAATTACAGAAAGGGTCTTATTTAACCAGAGCCCTGTAGAACTCTCTTACTTTTAAAAACAAATATTGATTAAAAGAAAAGAATGACAGAGGAAAACAATTTGACCGCTATTTTCCTTTTTCTTCTTTTATTTATACCTGATCTCAATATAATACACCAATAACTCTTGGCTCGTGTAGCTCTTTTGATCTCTGTAACTCAAAAGTATTCTTCGAGAGTTGTGAAGAAATCTTCTCTGAGCACAGTTATCCACTTATACTGCTGGTTAACTGGGAGTCCAAATACTCTGGCAAGAAGCATATTTATCACTTCTGTAGCATTGCTGTGTATGTCCTTTCAAGGGGTACTTTCTCAAATAAATAATCAAGGGTTTGGGGTTCTGGCCCCCACCCTCTCCCTCTGTGTAAGAATTTTATTAGGAAGGGGTAGCTCATGAAGACATTGAAGCCATTATCAATTGCCAGATTGATTACCTTCAAGGCACGCCATGAATGTCCAGATAAATTGGGCATTGAGGCCAGCTGCCTCCAAGAGAGGAGGGATGCTGAGGTGGCTTGGGCTACTCACAAGCATCCTTGGGTACCTTTCCAGATATGGATGTGGCATGTCCTTCAGGCAGGAGGGAATTTATCATGGGCTGTTGGGAGGCAGAAGAGACCTGTTTTGCTGAGATGGAGAATGGCTTGCCTGACAAAAGTGCCTGTATCAAAGCCAGCATCTGAAGTCAGTTCTCCTGAGTCCCAAATCAGAATGGCTGGGGGTTTTTTGCATATTTTTGCATCATCAGTCAGTAATACAACCACGTAGAAAAGAATTTTTCCTGACCCCCAGGGTCTGTGAATGTTAAACCCAAACACCGAAATTTACTAGTAAAATTTCTGACTTGTTGGAGAAATGATAGGAATGACTAAATTTTACCTGTAGAAGCAAAAATGACATACTCCATTCATGTATTTATTAGCTTCTTCTCTTTCACAATGCTGTATGATTTATGGCTTCTAATGCAACTGTAAAATCTGAACCTCTTGTATCTTGTGTTTAGTGATGTTTGATGGTTTGATTTCCCGCTACTAAGCTGATCCAAAAATGTGCCAAGAATATGATGCCTGATAGTAGCCTCATCTTCTACTATATGGAGGGAAAAAATCTTTTGCAGTATATGATAAACATCTTTACACTTCTTTGATGATAGAATAGTATGATATTTGTCTTTTTTTTTTTTTCTTACTGAAAATGGCTTCTTCTGTTTGGAAGTTACTTAGATGTATCTGGTGGGTGATGTTTGGGTCTGAAACCAATAAACACACTTATCCCATAAGCAGACTAACTGTATTTTGCTGTGAAGCACCGATAGTAGCAGCAGTGTGTATATCCAGCAGCACCACTGGCTAAATCTACTTGCAACATGTGAGGGAAAGAAGTGAACAGACAAGTCAAAGGATACTTTGATAACTCTGGGCAGGCTGCAAGGAATCTTTAACTAGTTAGAGGAATTTCCTTCCATTATGAGAGCTGACAATTAGTCCCTCCATCCAGATGTGACTATCTTTAGCTAACTTTTTTTTGCTAGCATTTATGCCAGGTGGGACAATTTCATAAAAGAGAGATAATTATGTTCAGAGCAAGCTTTCCATTGTTTCAAAGCTGTCATGGAGTCCAGATTTCAGAAACGTGAACACAAACACTGATGTAACTAATGCTTCTGCTCGGTAAATCCTGTATTTGGATATGAAACCTAAGAAAAAGGACAAAATTAGTGGAAGTTTAAACTACTTGCTGAGAAAATTTGCTCTCTTGATTCTGCTGAAGCAAACTATCCCAAAATACAGAGAACAAGTCATAACAAACCATAATTTCAATGTATAAAAGTGTATGAAACACTATATTCTTTCTTGCTGGAATTACGTTGCATTCAGTGGTGTTACATCTGAGACAAATACAATATGGTTATTCACAGGATCTGGGAAGAATGCTTTTTTCCAGTGAATCTCACTTAGTCTTCATAAAGCAAAATTTACAAAGCTACTGAGAGAGGAGAAAGGTGCAGAAAATGGCTGTAATACCTGTATTTTCCTACTCTTACGTTAACTGCTAATAGCATAGAAATCTTAAACAATAGTTTTGAACTGCAGAACATTTTTCAGTTTAAAACAAAAAGGCATCGTGTTTAAAAAATGAAATGTTTGAGGCACACTGTAATGTTCAAGCCCAAAAGGAAAATAAGAAGACTCTAGCTTTCCTGAATCCTGTCCCAACTGTTTTCATTTAATAACACTCAGTGAAATATCTGGTGGCAGGGGAAATGAAACTACATGATTTTATGGGATCATTCATCAAGAACTAATTGAAGCTTTCATACAGTTTAGTGCTGATAAAACACTGTAACAATAAACAATAACAAAATTCACCAGAGAAGGATTTGTTTTGCTGTGAGGAAAACGGTTTGGTTTCATCCTGGGGATTCCTGGTTAAAAGAGCCTCCAATTTAAAAAGGGATAAGCACAGGCTCCTGTGCATAATGACAGAGTGGGAGCTGTGGCAAATGTATTAGTATTGCTCCAGTGGAGCTATTCTCATTGTAAGTATTTGCTATTGTGTGTGGCTGAGGCAGGATGCAGAACGACCAATAGGATTTTTTAAAGTTTGATTTTTTTTAAGCAGTTCCCATGTAGTTTTATGAAAAGTAAATTGCAGCTCCAGCACAAGAAGCTGAATTTCTGATTTCAAAATTACTAACTAATCTTAGTTTTATTGACTGCAGAAAAATTGTTCTATCCTATATTTCTTCACAGAATCGGGTTAGCCTTACAGTGATCTTTTTAACACATGCTAGAGTGATATCTTGTCAATACTTAAATTGTTGAGATAAAACATATTGTCTCTTTATTTCTGATCTATTTTCTCTGACCAGAACATTTTGGCAGTCCAGAAACACAACAAGGATTATGAAGAATATATTAATTTTGATTTAAAAAAATGAAATAATGAATATTTCATCAATCTGCATTTGGAACCCAGGGAGATTCCTAGGCAGGTGGCACTATAGTTCAGGGGTTCCAGACCTTGCCAGGCAAACTCAAGCAAATCATTTCTGTTCTTCTCTTCTCATCCTCTTTCTGCCCTCTTAAAGTGCAAATCCTTCTGGAATCAGGAAGGTTCATGCCACCTGTCTGTAGAACAATGAGCCTCTTTTTTAAGCTAGAACCTCTGGAAGTACATAAAAAACCAAAACAAAACTATAATAAATAATATTAATAAGGTACAATATCAGGTAAGTGATTTCATCCTAGATTGTACAGGAGGAAACATCAGGCTTTATGACATTTCAACTAATTGATCTTTCTGGAGGACCCTATCACAGAAGGGCAGGAGAAGAAATCATATTTTGATAGTTGTCTACTTTGGTATTTTGCTTATTAGGATTAAAAATTCTATATATCCCTAGAAACGCCCTCCTGAAATTTTAGGGGTTTTTTTGTTGTTGTCATTGCTTTTTTGGTTTTTTTGGTTTGTTTTTTTTTAAGGGAAAAAGAAGACTTAAAATATCATCAAATAATGTTTGGAATCTACCTTCACTGTGTTTGGGGTATATTTTTCCTCTGAGATACACATGTGCAGATCCATCACCTTAAAACAGTCACTTCTATCAGGCTCTGTGCTATCATGTTGGCCTTTAGTCCACCTGCATTGCTGTTGTAGCTGTAAAAGCTATAAAAGGGGGCTCAATCAGACTGCTGATCCCCAGGTATGGTGCTTTATACCCGGTTCTGGGTAACTTTGATGGATCTTCAATACCCAGGCTGGTTGGGACTGTAATTGTAGAAGTGTAAATGTAAAATAAGGTTCAAATTTTGGCCAGCCAAAGACTGTAACAAATTGAATCTACTTCCATATCTCAGAAGATGTCAATATACCCTGAGTTCAGAAATATTTAATCTGAACTTAAATCAGAGATGATACATAAATAAAGTGAACATATGAAGAAACGATACAGCTATGGCTGACCAATCTTTATTTAATGGTAGATGCCTTTAATAGGCAGAGATTGGAAGAACCCTAAGATATCAGAGTGTTACATGCTATCAAATATTACTTTTCTCTATAAGTTGAACTGATATTTATCAGACTATGGCTAGATTTTCTGTATTTCATTTGCCCCAAAAAGTTTCTAAAATTAATAATATGATATTTCACATTATAGTAAAATAAAAAAGTTGTAATATATGGATATAGGTGTTTTCTCTGGATATATAATTAAGCAAAAGGTTGCTTTCAGCAGTCACCCAAAATGATGTATTTACAATTGTCTTTTGCAATTATTTTAAGGCTTCTAAATGGTCACATATTCTAAGCATTTTGCACTTCTATTGTTTCATTAAAGTTTCCTTTTTCTCTTAACCTTTCAGTGCCTCTCTTAAAATTCTTTCCATTGTTTTTGTATAAATACTTCCATCTTGGACAGCATAGTCCCAAAACCGTAAAACGCAGGTCAGATTCTCAAGGGGGAAGATGTACCAAATCCAGGCACCGTCAGCCTGGGGACAGAGATGATGCAGTATTTGGCATTGTCTCTGGGGACTATTTGTGCTCTAATTGACTGAGTTATAACACCTACCTCTTCCATTATTCATACCTAAAAAAAGTGGGAATGGAATGAGCAGATGTGGCAGCCATCACTGCACCTGTCCTTTCCTGCTCTGCAGTACGTGGCTGTGCCTGTTTCTGAGCACAAGTTTCAAAGCAAGGGATACAATTTCCTGTGCTGATCTGCCACAGGAACTTTGGCTGACAACATTCATGTATACATTATGTTGCTTTGCCAAATCTTCTGGAGGAAAATTGTGTGTATCTTCGTGAAACATTATTCTTTTGCATAGTGAGCAGACCTTGCTCTTGATTTCAATGGGGCTATTCCTAATCTCTCTCTGATTCCCATAGACAACCCACTCTTTATTAAAAGACCATGCCCAAGCCATCCAGGCTTTTCAAAATCTTGAGTACTGCATACTTCTCAATCAGTATGTGTTCTGACACTTTTATTTACTTTATTTACTTTTAATTTACTTTCATTTTACATGGCTAACTATATTTATTGAACTATCATCTAATTTTGTTTTAGTGCAAGTTTAGTGCATCTAATTTTTGTTCAGTGCATCCTTTGGCTTTTGACAATTTTCAGTGTTTTCACTGAGTTGGAGGCCGTTTTTCAATTTGCCCAGAAATGTCCATGAACTGATCACAATTAAAGTAATGTTAGCAAGTAAAAATAGATGAAGACTTATTTCCACTTTGTGTTACTTTAATAGTTGTCTTCTTTTTTCAAATTGTTTGGTTTTTTATTAACTCAAATTAGGAAATACATTAAAAAAAATTAAAGCTCTGTGAGCTTCTGTGAGCAGCATCAATAGTTTCTATCCAACGACCATTGCTGAGGCTGCCACTGAATTTTCACTAATATCCTTACTAGTATTTCACTGAGTATCCTTAAATTTAAACTTTGATTCAGAAAAAACATGTGGGCATATCATTAATTCCCACTGATGTAGACAGGTGCCTAATTTGCAGGATATATTAGGAGTACCCAATTGCTCTAAATTGAACACAGGCTTAAATGCCTTGCTGAATAAAGCCTTACCATTGAAATCGAACCATGGAAACAATTCAGCTGCACTGGAATCAGCCACACTTATCTATTATATGATGAATGGAAAGCTATCTGAAAGGTAGCAGTTATGGCACTGATAATATATGTGCTTGAGGAATGGAAGCGATTGCATCAAGATGTGCATGTATGTGCATTCTTTTATGGGAAAAATAGGTGTAAAATTATACATAATGAGTAAAAATAGGATGCATTTTTGTGTAAACTCCTCTCATGTACAAAAATGCAACAGAGAGAAATCATTCTTTGTTACTTCTCGTCCATAGTTATTCCGATACTTCTAGGCTGGGAAATTAATGTGGAAGCAATCTGAAAAATTTATCAAGTTGTTTATCTTTCTATATTATTAATAAATATAAGTAGTCTATAGTGCTTGCCATTTAAGCACTTTGAGTTATATGTACTTGAAGTTCTGCACGTCTTATGTGAACATAGACTTTTAGTTGTTCCTAGCATGTGCTGTGCATGCCTGACAGGACGGGGAGAGAAACTTCAAGTTGTTTAGTATTTACCCACCTTCAGCTTGTCAAGTTTAAACTGTTCTAACTTCTGCTGAGTGACTTTTGATATTTCACAAGGAAATAACAGTGCTCTGTATATATTTCTGTTCTTCAGGTCATGTTTCTTGAGACAAGGCAAGGTGTAAAGAGCCTTAAAGTAATGCACATATGCACCTTGGAGATCCTCCCATCCTTGTTAAGATGCATACGTGGCTAGAAGTCAACTTTACTATTTATTTTCCACATCAGATTGTATAAACTAGAAAAACGAGGAACATGAACATTAAGCATAATGCATTATATTGATATCTCCTAAAATGGTCAGTAGTGGAATTTAGGACTAAATGTACCTAATCTAACTTTCAATGCCTGCAGTGGCCATGTCTGTATCCAAGTTCATCATCCCAGATTCCTTCTTTATTTGAATGGCACTTCCATGTCCATAGCGCTCTGATTTATATTTAGGGATATATTTTTAGATATAACTTACATCATATTATAAATATCTATATTTAGTCAGATAAAACCTATCTCTAGTACCTCAATTATATACTTTCATCACAGACCTTTTTTTTACTGAAAGAGCTGTCACTGGGCAAGCACTGATCCTGCTCTTACAGTGTTTCAGCTTCTGTTTTGTGTGGCAGAAATAACAGTAATATTTGAGGTGGTAGAAGCAAGTCAAACAAAGAAAAGCTGTGGCCTTACCTTGGATCAGAATGTCTCCTACTCATTTATCTGGGCTCCTTTCATAGAGGCCATATCTGACTGTGCTCTTCCTCTTTCAAAGATAAACCAGAATGCTTAAAGACAGGAATGAAGACGAAAAAAAAAAAAAGACAGGAATAAAACATAGAAATAAAATACTCTGTGTACAAGAGCAGACAACATAAATAGAAAAGCAAGACCAAACGGGCTCACTTTCATTCTTTCACTTCAGCAATTGTATCACAGCTAGAGGAAACTCTATAGTAGATATCTGGTTCAGAAAAGTCTATGGCGTAATCCACCACATAACAGAACACCCCCCGGTTTCCTAAAAATTGCTTACAACACTCTGAAATGCAAAAACTCACCCCATAACCAGAATACGCCAGAGGAAGCAAGAAGATCAAACATATCACCAAATTCCTAAGTGGTGAGTTAGTATATTAAAGAAAATGAAGATAGTACAAAGCAAAAGGAAAAGAAAAATACCTCGAACAGTAACTATGAGTGACATGGGGAAAGCAATTCCTGCTGACATAAAATCTGGCAAATGGTTTAACCTTAAGAAAGTGAGCAGGACCCCAAAGCACACACCCAGCTCATCTCACTGTTTTACAGGAATCCACCCTGCTGTCTGCCTTGGATTACTGCCACTTTCCAGGACCTGGGAAAGTTTTAAAGACTCACAAATCATAGCTACTCCGCACCTTGAAGGCTCTTCCTGCATATTTTGCTGGCTAAAAAACCCATCAGAAGGACAAATAACACCGAAAAAGTATACGAAACAACAAAGCTACAGGTTCATTTCAATTCCTTCTAGAGACACAGCGACATCAAGTGCCCCAGACCTCCAAGTCCCATTCCTTTCTGCCTGCTGTCTCTGTGCTACAAATTACCAGAGACAAGGAGGGTACAGCAGACATACTGTTACATGAACACCCCTTTTTCTGTTTGTTACACAGTCCCTTCCCTATTTCCAGTCTTAATTTTAACACATTCCTTGACTTGTTAATCTGTTTGCGAGGCTACTCCAGCGTTTTACCAGATAACTAAAGAATAATCTCAGATGGAATAGTTTTAATTTCCAGTCTGAATTTATTTGTGACCAATTTGTAACCATCTAATTGTGTGCCTGCACTAAATGGGAGTTTTCCCATTGAGTGTAATTGGATCAGGCCCCAAACCGCAAAGACAGCTGCTCTTATTACAGCATGGAAAACAGGCAGGGTCTGGGTGTTACTGCATAATGACAGCAGTAAATTATATTCCAAGGGCAAGATCAGAAGCTAGTGTAAATCAATACAACTCAACTGGCTTTTAAAAAGTTGTATCAGTGTGTGCAAGCTGCTAGTTTGGCCCAAACATTTTCTCAGTAGATTTTAAAGCTCATCCTGCTGCATAATGCATGTTAGGGAATTACTTCCAGCAGCTCCTGCACCAACCTTAAACTATCTGACTGAACCCAGTCTTATATTCCAGAAAGTCATCCAAACTTGATTTAGAGGGTGTGTATCATGGAGAATCTACCCTACTCCCAGAGACACTTTTCAAACATTTACTCTCTTTGTTCTTAAAGAAATCACTTTATTTATCTTCTTTTAAGATGTCAGGTTCTAGCTAGATTTCCTATCTCTTTTTTCCTAACATATGTAATAGCCTCTTCACTCAAATTTCTTATATTTGTAGTTCTGCAAAATTGTAGTTACACCCTTTAGTCTCCATGCTCAGGAGATGAGTTGATTAAACCTTTATTTTATTTGGTCATTATTTCACAATTTTCCAATTCAAGCATTTTCTAAGGCTTTTCTAATTGTTCAAACTCACCACACTGGTTGCTCTACAGGATGAGTAGGTAGCTTCTGATGCAAAAATTTACAGTCTGATATGTTTAACTAGAATTAGAAAAAAATAATACTCGTTTGTTTCCTAGGAGAGAAAATGAAAACTAACAAACAACAGCTATATTAATTTGACTATGGTTTAGTGTGTTCATAAGGAATGATATATATAATGGTATTACACCATGGAAGAGACTCTCATATTCTCTTTGAATATATAGAAACAATTCACTGATTTCTCCAAATCAGGTGAGATTTTGAAAGGCGTGCAGCAACACTCCTTGAAACTAGTTCTGAAAGTGTAATCTACTTCGATTTACCTGAAGATGATGGTAAAACTCACTAGTTTCAAATTAGCACAAATAAAAAGGAAGTTTTCCTGAACAGAAAAATACTAACTATATTATTGTATGTGGGTTTTTGTGAGGACTTGAAGAATGCAGTTGCATGTCTCAAAACACTGTCCCCAAAAGATAAGCCACAACAGAACTTGAGATAAGTGCAGACAGCAACAGAAGATGCTCATTCGAGGCCTGGTGAGACAGATCTGGGTAACGCATCCAGACAAAAATTCCCACCATGGCAAACTGTGGGACAGGCAGCAAGTGCTTATGCACAGGCCATCTCACATTATGGGAACAGCCAAGACCCAGACAGTATAGAAGTGGTATCCCCAGAAGAGCTTCTTGGGGATGTCCCCCACCAAAGGCCAGGGTGAAGAAGGACCCTGCAGGAATCCACATGGGGTGACATCTATTACTTCTCTCTCAATCTCTCTAACCTCCCCCCTGCCCCCCATTTCTTTTAATCTTTCTAGCTCACATTTACTCTTAAATAAAATCTGTACTGTTGACTTTGGCATGTGGTCTCATTTGCACGTTAATTCAGGCAGAGGCATCCATTATAATCAGTTCTTAATACATTTTCATAAAGGTAAAAGTGTTGGTGACTGTAAGTAACTTTCATGCTTACTATGTCTTTGACTAAATTTTAAAGTTGACCAGGCAGACAGTGCCCCAGCCTAATGCTATCTTGGTCTTCAATGCTGAGGAGTGATAGGAAGACAGTGCAGTAGCAGTTTTAATACCTGCCTTTTCTTTCATAAGGAAATTTGGCTAAAAATGCTTTACTGGCCTGACAGTAAAAGGAACTTCTACTGTGAGAGTGCAGCTAAGATGATAACTGCAATCCATGTACGTTCATTGTTACAAGGTTTTTAACATTATGAACCATTTTGGAACATCTAAGAGGGACAAAAAACATGAAGACTAGTAACAAATAAATATATTTACAGATTGGAAATGGGAGAAAGAGTTAAAAAAAGGTCAAATATGAAGAAAAAAATTAAACTCAAACATGTTCAACTGATTCATTAAGGCATAAAAAGCAATTAAAAAGCTTGTATTTATTTAGTACTGTGAGAATAATTTGAGTATAAGCCTTGTTAACTTCGGTTGTCCAAATCAAGGAGGATCTGTCAAGGAGGTTCTCATCAATCTTGTATAATGACTACAGAAGCATTTAGCTGATCTGAGGGGCACAGCTGGATTTTCATCCAACCCTTTCATTTGGAAGCTCTAATTTAACACTTAGAGGAAAACTCCTGTGTTGCTCTGTCAAACTTTGTCTGGATAAACATTTTTTTATGTAGAATTCTCTTGGTAAATAAAATTTCAAACTAAAAAGTGTTACTAAAAGTATATCTGTGCAAGTTGCATTAATTTTGTAGTAGTGAAGGATGAACCCCACAGAGATGGTTTCACCAGACCACTCGGATAACTCAGCCTTGCAATGATATGGAATAAGACTGAGATTAGACTATATCTCATGAAAAAGAGTAGGAATATTAAGTTTACTCCCAAGATTGACAGAAGAGTAACAAAGTGCCACAGAACAATGTGAAGAATACGGATGAAGATCCTGAAAACAGAAAGTACTGGGCTATTCACAGCACGAATCAAAGAAGAGAGGAAGACAGAGATGCAGATTTTAAGTGTCTGCATACAAATTATAAGTGCAAGATACATGGGAGATATAAAAGAAAATTAAAATGGAATAATTTCCATAATTAGAGTAGGAATGTAATCTGGTTCAGAAAATACAGGAAAATAGGGAGTTTATAAAATATCAGGAAGAAATAAGGGAGAACAGTGCCTAGATACATTTAAAGTCCCTAGGTAAATGAAACAGAATGCCATTTAAACATCTATAAGATACTATAGAACTTGAAAGGTAAGGAAGAGGAAGATTTTGGTTTTGGTTTTAGGTTTGGTCTGGTTTTGTGGTCCTATTTTTTTGTACGACAAAATCCCCAGATTTTAATTATAACATTCATGGGATTTGTAGCTCACTGGAAATTTGAGCAGCCTGAGTATATGTTGAGAAGGGAATGCAGTAGGACCCTGACTGTGAGGTAAATTGTATTGCTGAACATATTTTGATACAGGCAGTACAGAAAACAACAAGAAAAGAGGACTTTTAAATGCAGTTCTAAGGAGTTGATTCAGAAGTGCACAGAGAAGTCTGGAAGCAACTAACTAGGCAGCAGTTCTGCAGAAGGGTTTAAGAGTTATAAAAGGAGTCAGAGGTTGAACATGTGTTAATAATACATTGTCCTTCAAGAAAAAACTCAAAACCTGTCTTGCAATGTATTTCTGCTAATACACTTACCTGCAAAACAAGGGAAGGATTTGTCTCTTCCTCTCTGCATCGAGCAGGCTCTTCTGTCCTCGGCACTGGGCAGTCTTCAGCTTCGGTGTGCTTGGTATGGACCTTGTACTCCATGGAAATGTGGAAAATTGAGGTCAAGAAGGATAATCAAATGTCCAGACTACTTGATAGAAGAAGAAATACAAATTGAATTAACATAGTTTAGATCCAAAAAGAAAAGAAAGGGAGGGCAAGGAAAAAAGATGATACCTATCTTTGATTATATGAGATGTTTCATGATAAAAAACAAAATAAAAGGATTAAATAGTTTTCCATGTCAGAGAGGCTAGCACAGGAAGGAACAGAATAGAATTGGAGAAAATCAGGATCTAAAAGGGTGACTGAGTTCCCATTACTTGAAGATCTTTTAGAACAGGCTAGCCATATAGCTACCAAGGATAACAGATACATAATATTTGAGAAGAGATGAAATAACTGATTTCTTGAGATTCTCCCCAGTTCTGACTCTAGATTTGCTTATTCCTAACTTTGAAGGTAGTAATTTCCAGGAAATTAGATTGATAAAAACAGAACAAAATATGTTCTACATAAAAATCAATAGAGAAACATGGTCCAGGAAAACTGCTTATTTTCTTAAGCTGCAATGAAATATATTCTTCTAGTCAACTAAACTTTCAACAATATTTCTAGTACTGGTACTATCTTTCTATTTCTCAATGATTCCAAGGTTAGCATGTTCATACCTACGTAAAAGAAATGCTTCACATTTAGTACAACATCTCCCTTGAGATTTGTAGCATCTCATATTTTCCATTAATTTTATTCACACTCTTCTTTCAATGGATTTTTCCCCTTCCAAAGCCTAGTGGGTAGTCTCCATTTTTCTTCTGGGTACTCATTTAATATCTTTAAAATTATTGGTGGGATGTAAAAAATGTTCATCTTGACAGCATATAATAAAATTAAGGAACATTAGTTAATTGTATTTTTCTTTGCTTATGGAAGAAGACTTTGGTTCATTTAGTTATACCACACTTGACATCACCTGTATTGCCATAGCCAAGTATGGGTGCTAGAGGGGAGCTTATGGAGGCTAAAGTTTGTTTAGGTTAGGATAGACTAGGAAATAATCTTTATATGCAGCAAAATATTTTAAACATTAAACATTTTAAAAATCCTATTCCTCATCAGCCAAACTTGTTCATGTATTTCTTTGAATTTTTAATCTGCTTCTTCCACTTGAAAAAACATGCCTTCATCAGAATGGAGTGGTGGAAGAGTGTTCACTAGACATATAGAATATAGAGATGTAGGTCCCACCATACCTAGCTCTTTGCTTCCTACCTGTGTCCTGATCAAAAGTTATCCTGTTATGCAGAAGTGATTTCTTCCTCAATCTTTTTTTGGGAGGAGGTGCCCAATAATTATTTTAAAAATAATAAAAAATTAATTAATTATAAATAATTTATAACAATTGGATATATCAGCAGACAATGAAGGAGACATCCTTACAACAGTGCATCTATGTTTATGTCAAAAGTGAGAACATAGTTCATGCTCAGTCAAAATGTGAAAGGAGTAAGGTCAGGACAAGTATTTTCCTTATAGTTGTCTTTGTTGGCTTTTAAAAAAATTTATTTCGCTACATCAAGATTTGGTTGTTTATAGCTGTTGCATATTTATAAGTTCCTGGCTAGAATGTAAAAGTATAAATTCTCAGATAGGTCATCCAAGAAATTGCACATTTTTCTCTCTGTTTTTTCACATACAAAAGTAAAATTCAAACTACAGTATTTAAAAGCAAATCTGAATTGCCAGAACAAAATGATAGTTTTAGTACTGCAAAGAAAACCTAACAAAGTAAAAAACAACAAAACCAAATCGATAGCTTTCCTTCCTCATTATTCAGTCTTCATTATAATACCACACATATCCAGACCATTTTCACCATATGTTCTCTGACCTGTTGTCTTGTCTTTTGTCATTTTGGACCTTCCAGTGACTTTTCCAGTGACAGTTGAAATACGTAGGCTTAGGTTCCTTCCAGGAGAGCTGTATTGTTATAATTTTGTATGGCTGACATAAATATTTTTGATGGAATGAGTTGTAGGAGTAATAGGCATTGCAATTTGTTACCAAAGTACATAAAAAATGCAAGTTAAAATACTGCTAAGTTTTCTGGCCTCTTCTGCCTATACAGAGGCACTGAAAAGGCATCTGCCAAGGAGCATCACATCCTTGGTTACTAGCAAATATTTTTATTGGTATGTAAGTCATGTTAGAACTTCTGCTTTTACACTTTATGATGAGGCGACACATAACTACAGCAGCACATATTCAGTGTGAGAGGAGCTCATTCTGGAGAGCAGTGTTCTCCAGAAGGTTTTAAACATTGTTGTAGCAAACACAGCAACCAGTGAAACGACAGCACAGAGCAATTTAGATAGATGACATTTCATACCAATACTCTGTTTAATACGAAACATAACAGTGTTCTAGGAAATTTATAAGGCTCTGCAGTACTTTTTTATCAAAACTCTCAGGTTAAGAGATTCTGCTGCCATACCTTCTTTGTATAGACTGTAAAACTAATGGATAGGATAGGAGTCCTGCTAAAATTTAGTTTAAAATAGTGAGACCCCAGGCTGAGTGATCCCACATTTCAATGTTCCCTGACCTCAGTAGCTTACAGAAGTATTTTCTGCGTAGCCAACATTCCTAGTAGAAATCTCTTGTTTGAAGGACTGAGGAAAAAATCTTGAGGGAAAAAGTTGCTCTCCTCTTCCTCTCTTACTTTCAAGGGAAGGAATGCAATCTAATTGTAAAACATATTTTTAAAGCAAATATTTTGCAATGCCACAATGCATTTTTAAGACATACTTTCAAATTGAGACTGTTTAAAGGTTCCTGCACACAAGAATGTTACCTGAGTGATAGATTTCCTATACTGAAAGGTTTTTTCATGTAAATTGCTCAGTAATTACATTTCAAAACTACATTGATTTCTTATATATCAATACTTATTAGAGATTAAATGTCCAGTTCCTGTCAGGTAGCTGAGCATTTAAAGTTGGAGCTCTTGTGAGAGATTGTTTTTTCAGTAAAGCTTGGTTTTGGGATACTTTCTACTTCTTTTATAAAGCTCTTTTTATCTTATGTCTCCCTTTGGCTAGTGGATCTCTTTTCTCTTAATTTTCACTCCTCCACAGTGCTTTTTAGAAATGATTCAGTGAAGCAGCACTGGCTCCGTTGTACAAAATTCCCAATGTACTTTGAGAATTTATTTTACTTCTGCTATGTGTTATAATTACAAGTTCCAATCAAAGTACATCTTTTGAGTTACAAGTTTGTGTCATTGCTTTAGTAGAAATGCAAATGTTATGTATTTAACATGCAAATGAAGTGAAATAAATATAATGCATGAAGTCTGTATTCCATCTCAGAAGTAATTGTAATGTGTAATAAGGGTTCGGCAGCCAGGTTTGACAAGAGAGAAGGCACAACAATTTTTATTTACTGCAAGAGCACTCATCTCTGTCTGACCTCTCCTGGTTCTGCTGACATTTAATGTAAATTTGGCACTCTGATTTCTATATGTGATGGCAAGCATAGCTGTATTACTTTTGCTTTATTTCACTGGCTTAGTCACAATCATTTTTACAACTTGATGCTTCTGCATATAGTAGTGAGTGTCTGTGTTTATGAACTACAGAATGATTATAAGTCAGAACAAATGTGTACTGTCTACCAAATGATGCTTTGTGAAAGTGCTAGAAATAGGATACTACCAAAATAATTCTTTATTTGGTATATGATGTCTGAGCTTCTGGCACATGAGAATTTAGCTAAGGGTTCAACTGGGATGACTGTGCTCAAGAGGTACCAAAGGAATCATCCTCCAGGACTGACTACTGAAACTCACTTGGCCTAATGGCCTCCAAAATGCACTGTGGCAGTAGTGTCTGTAATTTGCCTTGCTTTCTGGAAAACGGATTTTCCTTTTCTTCATTTTATACCTGATGTGAGCAATTTTATTGCTGAATGATTGTCCCCCATTCATTTTCTTAAAGATGGTTTTTAAAAATTATTTTTACAGAATTTCACCAAAATCTTCTTTACTTCTTGGTCCTTTTTTTCTTTTTATTATTTTTTTCTAAATGTCAGAGCCAAGTTTGTTTTGTGTTATAAAGTATTCCAATCTTCTCATCATCCTCTCAAGATTTCTGCATCAAAAGATGGGGTGAGCATAAATTCACACATTATTTAAAACACAAAATTACCTGGAATGCATACCAGCATGATTATACTAATTTGATGCAACCTTTTCAATCTACATGACTTGTGATGTAGTACAGCTGAGCTTATTAATTACTGACTAGTTAAATATTGCAGGGATCTTTTTGTAAGCAAATGAAATAAATCATTGCCACAGTGCTTGCGTACAAGTTTTGTTCAAGGTTTCATTTGTAAATGAACCTAGGAACTGCATCACTTGTTTGGGTTCTTTTGCAACTATAGTCTGTCCTTTACTGTAAGTTTAAGTGCAAATCAATCTGAAATTAAGTGAAAATAATCTTAAATTCTAATCAGATGTGCTTTAAATTTTGTTTTAAATATTTCAGGTTTTTTTTTTTTTCCTCATTNTGTGGCAGTAGTGTCTGTAATTTGCCTTGCTTTCTGGAAAACGGATTTTCCTTTTCTTCATTTTATACCTGATGTGAGCAATTTTATTGCTGAATGATTGTCCCCCATTCATTTTCTTAAAGATGGTTTTTAAAAATTATTTTTACAGAATTTCACCAAAATCTTCTTTACTTCTTGGTCCTTTTTTTCTTTTTATTATTTTTTTCTAAATGTCAGAGCCAAGTTTGTTTTGTGTTATAAAGTATTCCAATCTTCTCATCATCCTCTCAAGATTTCTGCATCAAAAGATGGGGTGAGCATAAATTCACACATTATTTAAAACACAAAATTACCTGGAATGCATACCAGCATGATTATACTAATTTGATGCAACCTTTTCAATCTACATGACTTGTGATGTAGTACAGCTGAGCTTATTAATTACTGACTAGTTAAATATTGCAGGGATCTTTTTGTAAGCAAATGAAATAAATCATTGCCACAGTGCTTGCGTACAAGTTTTGTTCAAGGTTTCATTTGTAAATGAACCTAGGAACTGCATCACTTGTTTGGGTTCTTTTGCAACTATAGTCTGTCCTTTACTGTAAGTTTAAGTGCAAATCAATCTGAAATTAAGTGAAAATAATCTTAAATTCTAATCAGATGTGCTTTAAATTTTGTTTTAAATATTTCAGGTTTTTTTTTTTTTCCTCATTTTCAGTGCTGTTCTATTTCAGCCTTGCTCTGTTAGAAACCTCTTTCAAGATAAGTGGTAGGCTATAGACCACATCACTACCTCTGCCAACTTAGCTGAAAAGGTTCTGGTACCTAATCAAAGCAAAGTTTCACTGCCTAATATCAGTGAATATGGACATATACTTGGACATATATCTTTCTCTGGTACCTGATATGTTTTAAAATAAATCACCAGGAGTAGGGAGAAGAACTAGGTCATAAAAATTGAGAAAGTAATACTTATCTAATAAAGACTCTGTGAAATCTAAGTTATATGTCTTACAAATATACGGAACAACAACAAAAAAATATCAGCTAAAATTCCCGTAATCCAAAAGACAGTCAGAATAAAGGGAATGGTCATTTTACAATGGTGTGAGCAATAAATGGCCTATTGTGTATATTTATTTGTTAGGAGTAAACTCTTAAAAGCAATCTGCCGTTTCACAGGAGGCAAGTGAAACTATTTCATTAGTGCAGTAATGTAATTAGAAATCTCATAAGCAATCAAGCAGCCAAATTTTGCACCAGCTGTAAGCAACTAAAACAAAAAGTGACAAGTGGACCAGCAAGTAATGAATTACAATAACCCAGATGAAAAATAAAAGACAAACATATGAGTATTTTGGCATCCCCAGCAGAAGTAATGTCTATAGGCTGGAAATGATCCTGAGACAGTAATAAAATGGCTTTGCAACATTGTTAATACAGAAAACAAAATCACAATTTGGAATAAAACTTAATTTTTTTGTAAGAACTGAGACTTTTGGGGAGTATACAGGTGTCAGAGAGAAAAATCTAGAACCTGGAAATGAAATATATAATCTCCATGGTTTGTAAACCTGATGAGTAGGGTTTTTTGCTTCTACCTACATGTAGGATAAGAAAGTGGAATGATATCCCAACCTCCATATGACAGTCCTGTTTGTAGAGCGTGGAGTTACAGATTCAGGGCCCCTAACCTCAGCCATATGCAATGTAGTCTGGATTGCAGTGTGTAGCTTTGATGGATGCAGATACCAACTTTGGGATGATGGAAACTAAATGAGACAAAGCCCATCCAGAGAATCTTAGGGAGCAAGTAACAAATTTGTGTACTACTTTGGCATATCAGAAGCTGAAGCTAATCAGTCCAACAACAAAATAAAAGTGAGTGATCTGCATATGAGAGCAAAAGAATAGTAATTACTGAAAACATAATTTCTTTAAAATATCCCTTTTGTACCTGAAATTGGTTCTGCAGGACAGTTATGACAGACTGTCCCAAATATGGGTGGATGAATACCACTATCTGATTATTTTTTTAATTAAAATATCTGTCAACAGCCACTCTTGGCAAACATGTTTAGGAAATTTCCATTTTCCATTGACTTCACAGGTCAAGTCCTGACTTTCCTGTGGGAAAAAAAAATTGTTCAGACATACAAAGCTTGAATGATATTAGTGTTTCTGTTTTCAAAGGAATTCAGGAGACTACATGAGCAAATTCATCAAACTGCAAGCCCTGAAAATGCAAAAGGAGTCTGAATTTCTGAGCATCTTTGAGCATATCTCTTGAGCGGTTATAATGCAGATAAGGAGCCTAGTGTGAGATGTGCAACAATAACTCCGCATTGCTCAATTTTCCTGAATGTCTGACAAGTATGTGTTGCTCTCTATACATTTATGTGCCTGCAATGCTTGATCTAACATACTGTAAATGTTAATGGATAAAGAAAAATGCACTAACTGTAGCTAGCAGCTGCTTTGTTGATTTGTTAATACAGATCATACATTATAAGGAATAGCATCTGTAATGAGGAAAAACAAAAATACAAAGACATATAGATTGGGAAGTGGGAGACCAATAAAAATGACACAAAAAGTGCCCTAGGCAACATGAAACTGAAGAAGTATTAAATACTTAATCAAGCTTTCATGTATATGTCCTCTGATTCAGCCTTCCAATGTTGCTCCTTTGGCTGAAGCTCAATTTTTTTTTTTTCCTGGTTGTAGCACGTGTTGATTTGGAACTGGTAGGCTTTTAAAAGAGCCTTCATTTTCTAGGGTGTAATCTTAGTCTCAAGGAGATAAATATTGTGGTGAGCTGTTAAGAATAAGTGTCATTTGGAAGGGATAAAAATGTTACAGGGAGGACATTTTTCAAGAATGGAAATGATTCTGCACGACATCACTTTGACATCCTCTAGCAAGAGAGGAACAACAGTGCTGGGATGACATTCAAAAGCAAGTAAGCCACATCCTAAAAAGCCAGGCATTTCAGATGGGAAACTTCTTCCATTTGTAGAAGTGCTGGGCTTCTTCCTTGACTTCAGGCTTGTCACCCTCTCCTATGGAGGTGTGAAATAACATAAATAGATTTTTTATTGCTGCATTGCCACAAAGGTTAGTTTTAGTCTTCCATTTAATTCACAGTGACTGAAATTCATTCTTTTAGAGACAGGAAGCATAGACTTGCATTGCTTAAAACCTTGATATGAGGGTGATTTGCACTCAGGCTGCTGATCAAAGGGAGATGTCCACATGTTGTTAATACATAACGACAGAGTTCTTAATGATGTATATTTTCTGTGGTTGATCCAGGATTTCTTCCATGAATCCAAATCTCAGCATGCACTCTTTTCTTCAAATTCTGTCTTCCAGTAGTCCCAACAGGATGAATATGTCAATCTAAACCTCTAAATATTTTTAGTCTTGAAAATGACTGACCTATATATTACGTGCTTTATTTGTATTTAAGTGAATATGTATATGTATATGAATAGTATCTGTCCATATATTATTTGGGCCTACTGAAAATGTAGATTAGATATACTACTTTGAGTTATGCTGTATTCACACCAGCTGATTCCATGCTGTTGCACTGGTCTAAAGATTCAGTCTGCAATTCCCCTTGCCTACCCTTCCCCATATTGATATTGGAAAATAGGAACACTGAGGTGTGGCCTAGAATTGCTTTTCACCCAGGGTTGACGGTGGTGTCCAGTTCCATAATGGAGAAAAAATAATTTCGAAGTTACTGACTGTGACCTGCTTTGTCATTCATGTCTTTTAATGTCTCTTGCTGGCTTCCCAAGAATAAACTTGTTATATAACATATTTTAATAAGTCACTTAAGTAACTGTGGATGAAGCTCTGACTATAGCTCTGGGCTGTACTTCAAAGCAGCTGGTTTGCAAGTCCTGTTTGAGAGACAAAACCAGCAGAAACTGTGTAGAGGGGAACCTGTCATCTATAATACATATTAAAAAAAATGATAAATTCAATTAAAATAAGCTGGTATCAGATCTGTTTAATCTCAGGAATTTTCGACTTGTTTAAAAGCTTAAGACACACATACTAAATGTTCTTTTAAAAGGTGTGTCATTACTGTATGATTTTCATTTTCTGACATTAATTGATCCAGACTTACTGCCTTCTGCCAAATTTCAGTTTGAGAGATAGTGCCTTGTTTATTTATTAATTTACTACAAAACATCAAAAATGCTCAGTGGGTTACTGAAAGCAATGATCAATCACATTTAATCCTAGATTGTGAAGTTGATTTCATTGCCCTTCCTTCCTCCTCCCACCTACTTTTATCTAATTTCTTGAGTGAGCTGCAGCGTGGGGACTGCCTGGAACACCTCTATATGAACACACATAAAGTGTTCCCACCTTTCAGTGCATCCTCTGATCTCAGCTACAGAGCCAGACATGTTTCAGACGTACCCAGGACAGCATTTGAGGAAACAACAGGCAGAATGCCACTACTATATTTGCCATTTTGCTTTAATGCCTCACTTTTAAGAAGAAAAAACCTCATCAGTTCATCTCCAAAGCTAAAAGTCTACTTATCACATTCCCCCCAAAAGTTTTTTAATCTATTTTTTAAGACCTTAAGGTAGAGGATTATTTCAAAACTGCTGATAAAGAGGTAGTGAACACTATGAAATAATATAAAGATTTTTATTGGTTTATGTGGTATCTACAAATCTCCTCCTAGGTCTCCCAGACTACTTATATCAGATGAATTAAAAATGGAGAATTTAGAGTTAAAATAAGATGGCTGTGACAGATTTTCAGTCATGCATCCATCTGACTATTTAATGATAATCTAAGTCACTGAACTGAATTCTCACTGCTAAATTTTTGAATATTCTAAGTGATGATACAATTGACTGATAATAGAATAAGTCAGACAGAAAAGCAGAAGAAAGCCTTTATATCAGGATTTAGCTTGATTGGGACTGGGTACTTCATCTTTTTGTATCTATTACTGAAAAATTGTGAATCATGCTTCTAACTAATACAGAACCCATACCTATATACAGTTCAAATATGCATGAAATGACTTATTTAAACAGATAAAGATAAGAAGAATAGATGAAAATGATGGAAAAGAGGGAAAAGGTTTTCATGGTTTACAGATAAATAACCAATAGAGCATTTAAGTGCTAAAGGTAGCTGTTTTAGAAAAACTCTATCATAAAGTACAAGCTTCGTAATTGAATTTTGAGCATGATAAAAGTTTTAATACATGACTATTAGATGATCCACAGCAGGAAGAGGTATAGAAGAATTTCTTATGTCAATGAATCTTGTCTTCTTTTATCGCAAGAATAACATACTCCTTAATTTAGGCTGATCATGAATATTTTTAAATGTGGCTAGTTTTTTGCCTTGTCCCCTTGAAAGACTGTTTCAAGATTTTGCTTCTTTGATAATTAGAAATTTCCTTGCAATGTTTTCTCTTGGAAGAAAATGTAAAAAGAAAAAACATTCAGAATCGGATAGATGTGTAGACTAACCTAGAATACAGCAATGCAACAAATGCTTCTTTTCTTGGGTGAAATAGGAAAAAAAGTCTTCAAAATATTTCTCTGATGCATAGACTTTCAGATACAGCAGCACAAAACAAACCCATTAAACAAAATATGATGTGATCAAACCTGAAAAAGTCAATTCAGCATTCTGACCTGTGAAACTAAATGGAGTTAGGGTGAACTTCAGTGGCAAGATGCTGGATGTGACAGTATGAAGGACTTTTTTCATGACTATCTAATGTAAAAAGCAAATCTAAACATCAGTAAACGTTTTACAGAGATCAATAAAATTTCCTTCTAAGTACTCAGTAGTGGTTTCATTTTAAATGTTCCAGAAAGCCTTACAGTTGAGATATTCACCTGCAAACATACTTAAACTTGTGTACATGTGACAGAGTCAGTCCACAGCATACCTGACACAGATGGCAAGGCATAATATATAAATAAACACTCATGTCTGCCATAGCTTGATTTACATATGGCACCCAAAGTGTGCAGAGAACAGAGCAGTAAGCTCAGTGTCCATCAGTATCCTATGATACACAACTCATAGATTCCATCACTAAGCCTCTGACTGACTAAGAGCATTAACAGCCTACCATGGCATGTCTTATTATTGTCTGTATATGCAATAAATTTTATTGTAAAAATACCTTCTATTCAAAACCCAATAATATAACACTTCATAGAGGAAAAGCCATTACATGAACTTCACTGTACACTTATCTGTGGCTGTAACACTGAGCCTTTGCAGGCATATGCACAGGTTTATTACAGTATAGGTCTTAGTTCTTATTTTGAATTTTCTATCAGTGCTCTTTTTAGACAAAGAAATGCTTTCAAAAAAACTAATTTTTGGTGAAATATATGTATTTTTGTGGGAGTCCTGCCCCTAGAATTAGCACCTGTTACTTACCTAGACTCCTCCTTCGAGGATGACAGCTCCACCCTAGAGGCGGGCCCTGGGGAGGAGACCTCCATTTGAGGGGTCGTGCTCAGGGGCTGAGACTCGCCCACCCTTCCAGAACCATCCTAATTCCTAAGCCGCCCATTGGCTAAGCTGCCTTATGTTTAATAAGAGGCTCATTGCCTAAGCAAGTGTGATCTAGAAAGTTCTGTTCTACTCGGTTGATTATTGGTTCTATGTTATTGTACCCTCAGGTTCATCCCCTCCCCTATCCGGGTACCCCATTGGTTGTTTTCCCCAGCTCCTCCCTATTTTCCCTTCCCTTATAAGGTGATGCACAGAGGTAGAACGGGGGAGTTCTTCCTCCGTTGCTCTCCCACCCGGATCCCTGCTCCTTTCCCCAGTAAAGGAGATCTTGGAGGAAGCCCCCTCTCGACTCTCTTTACTTCTTCCGCCGCCTTTCCCGCTGGGTACTCGCCGGAGCTGCCTCACCTGAGGGTGAGACACCCACGCGCGCTCCTTGGGTTACTCCTCGGAGGAGTCCCAGGCGCTTGGAGGCACGCGTCCTTGGCCGAGGCTTCAGGGTCCTAGAGTGGCTGAGCTATCGACAACAACATATTTTGTACAGAAAAACCCACAATCTTTTTGTGCCAGAAATTCAAATACACAAACATAGCACTTTGTTCATGTGACATAATTGCAGCAATTTTTCAGACACTTTATTCATGCTTTGGACCTCCATATCTATACAACTCTGATAATATACCTGATGCAGATGTTTTTTACTCATTTCAGCAACCTATTAAGGAAAAAAATCCTGGTCCATAATTGCAGCCATAATGTTACTACGGAGTATTAGTAGGGAATGGTAAGCAGAATGAGACACCCAAAACTCTACCTCAAGGTCAAAAAGCAGCATTTCTGATTTCAGGATATTTTGGTATTTAGCTGAAAAATTCCTCTTTCCTTGCATTTTTTTTATTTAACTGAGAATGAAAATTATCCATTTGTGCAGTAGAAAGGATGGAAAGGGAAATAATTTCTTAAATATATTGGCTAAAATTTTACTGCTCATCTATGTTAAAAAACCTGGTTTTGTATAGTCTAAGACAAAATTTATTAGCCTAAAGACTGTACTTTATTTTGCTGATGTAGTGATATCTCTGAGTAGCAATGATAACCTATTTCTCAAAAAGCTTCCAAGAGCAATGAGGGATTGTTTGTCTGCATTGTTTGCTAGCACCCCTTTTTCTTGGTTTTGGTTCAGCATTGGTCTTGTGTCAAGGCAAGCAGTGACTGTGCAGTTTGCTAGTGAAGAACAGAAAATAGCTGCATTGCTGACATCAGCATCCTCTTCAAGAAGGACCTTTCAGGAGTGAGACCAATGTCTTTAAAATATAAAGCTTTGGACCTTTAGAGACCAAATGAGTAAGTTTAAATGTTCTGCACATGTAAGTCAGGGTATGAAATGGATTGCCAACAATGGAGACTGCATTTGTCTGTCTTTATTATGGTTTTTAAATGTATTCTCTTTCACAGCCATATTTTTCACAAATTTTCAAATTTGTAAGAATTGATAAGTTATCAGCCTTTAGCAAATCACCAATGCATTCATGTCTCTCTCAATTATACATAATTTCTTCTTGCTAAATCCCTTGTGTTTTATTTGAGAGTTTCCTTATTTATTGTGAGCCAATAATGCATTGAATTGTGTGTGCACTGGCATATTATCTTGTTGAACCATCCAATTAAATATGATAATGTTGAGCATACTGACATAGTTAAACACTCAGGTGAATGAGCAATTCACTGTGAAGTGCAGAAATATTTAAAGTCATCTGTGTGCCTTCAAGCAATCTGTTTTACGTAAAAGAACACTCCAGGAGTTGGAGAATGATATAGGTCTGAAAAGAAAAAAATATTGAAACTTCCAATGCATAGGCCTCATGGCTGACAAATGTGACTTTTTAGAAGACTGAAAGCCTAAATAAAGTACAGAAGTGAAGCACTCTACTTTATTGGGTGACTAATAGACACAAAAGTAAGGCGTTACATTGTGCTCAAAATCATAACATGGAATAGCAGCATTATTTTGGCCTATGGATATTTTAATTCTGGAGTAAAGTTATACTATATCTATCTGACATGAACTTATGATTCCAGGAACACCCCACTGCAGAGGTTTTCTGGGAGATTATGTAAAATCAATATGTCCCGAGGTGAAACTTTTGCATCTAAACCAACATAATTGTCCATTGAAGAATCTACCTGTGAAACTTAATGAGAAACTAGTGTTTTATGCTCAGTACGTGGAGTTTCAAAAGCCTATAACTAAATCACATCAAAACCAATTTTCTCCAGAACACTCAAAAGCACTTCTCCTTAGTGCTGTTTTCCTGCCAAATTTAAACTTTCATCCCCCAGCTGTTTTGGCTGTAGAGTGATTATAAAAAAGTGTCATGGTAATTGTTTACTGTCAAGAGTGTCTTTTCTCAATTTTAACATGCATGAAAAGCCTAAACTTTTTTTCTTCTTCAAACTTCAGAAAAGAATTGAAGAAAACTACAGGAAAAGTCAAACAAATAAAAAATAAATCCTGACAAAAAGCCCAGTGCACATTCGCCAAAAGTTGAAGTTTGAAAACTGCAGTCTGAGTTGAAAGGTTCAAGAATTACTGAATACTGATGTCATCAGGTTAGAATACAAGCCATTATTCAATTTGATACTCAGCTATTACTTCTATTGCTATTGATTATTTTACTACTGGAGGAGTGCTGGATAGAATTCAATTGACAGATGGTCACTAGGCATTCCAGGTGGAATGAAACCAAAACCACTGGCTCACTGGCTCCCTTTTTTTTTTTTTTTTTNTGTTCTTTTTTTTTTTTTTTTTTTTTGACCAATTTTAAGGTATCCGAAACAGCTTAAAAAAAACCCAAAAATCCTTTAAAAATGGGACATAGGTTTCACTTTCACTTAAAACTGTGGGAAAAAAATCACATTTAACTCTCAAAAAAGATTTACTTCATGGTACAATGTCCATGATTATTTTATTACTTTTCTGAGAAGCAAAAGAAATCAGTAGTTTTAACATAAAATATGAAAGGAAACATGATGTTTATAACTGCATGTTGTTGAAATGCTTTATCCATGACTCGTATTCAAAATGAAACCTCTAGTGAAATAGGATCCTATTCAAATAACATCAGCCAAGATGAAAGCATTGAGTTATTACTTGTCTGTTTGCCATATCATGTCACTTTTACTCCAGAGGACATTACCCAGCATCTTACATATAGGGTGAGAGATCTTCATGTTCATCCAGCATTTCAAGGCAAACTCAAAAAAAGAGAAACAATTTAGTCTTGACACAGAGTTTCCAAGATTCTAAAAGTAGATGAATTTATTTTCCAAACCTTTTTGTGTGTGTAATGGAAAACAACTTTTCTGCTACTATAACACAATCAATTTTTTGACCATTTGGCCATATATTAACATTTCTCTGACACTGAAGACCTTTCTCCACTCTTATTCAACAGTCCTTCTTCTTGTACAATCTTTTTTTAGTAATGCAAAACCTGGAAGGAACCTGGGGCTAAGCATCTGCATATGCTTCAGTCTGAAGGTTGTACTAATCTCCAGGAATGTGCTGACATTGTTCACTTCAGATATAACCCTTGCATAAGTGTGATGGGAAAAGGTTTCACATAAATGCGGGCTGAAAGAGAAAACAAGTTTTCAAACAATCTTGGGAAGAGGATGCTTTCTGGAGGTGCTGACAGGGAAAAAACAACAAACCAACAAGTTCACTGAAATATTGCATAACTAAATGATTTGCACAATAGAGATCATGTCAAAAAAGACTCTGCTTGTAAAATTAAAAGTTATTTCAATTCATGTTCACTTAACTAAGATTATGCAAAATGTAGCATTAAAGCCCTTTGTATTGTGGTTTATAATATCATAATGCCCAGGAGTCCTTAATCACACAGTAAAACACCATTATGCATCATGTTGTGCAGCCAGGGAAAGAAATTGTGTTTAAGAGTGCCTCTGATAAGTGTATGTTCTTGAAGTATGGATAGATATTAACCAATTAAAGCATTCCAACTTTTACGAGTGGTGTGTTAGGCAATCACCTCACACAGGAACCTAGCAATTATTATATTCAGCCAAACCAAGAGTCCACTGGTTTGCTTCAGCCCTACATGCCATAAAGGTGATATAAGAAGGAGAAAAAAAGTCCTCTGAATTTAAGAAATTAATTGCTAAGCATCTTTCCTTTATAATCACATTATTTCCATATTTACTTCATCTGACATCGTGCCAATACTTTAACGTTAGCACATTCAGTTCTGTGCTGTTATTTTACCTGTTATTGCTTTCCTTTTTTTTAAATTTTTTAATTTTTTTTTAAAATTTGTTTACATGCATAACATTCATGCTTAATGTCTTTGGCTTCAGTGCCTGCTAGCACTCAGGCTAACCACATATCCTAGGAAAGGGTTGAACCGGATATGCAGATGAATTAACAAGAGCCACAGAGAGAAATTTAATTTATGAGCCTTAATTTCATTAGTTTACCACTGAAAGAAGGGCATAATAAGCTACAACTAATGGCAGTATGCCAGGTATTAGTTTGGTGTCCAGTGCCAAGTTGGAAGCTCCTACCTTGGTAGATCTGCGATTGGTCTCTGTGATCCACTCCTTTAGCTTTCAGTTTAAATTTGCATTCTTGTGCCAACTTCTCATAGAAGAGGGTTGCCATGTATGTATTCCAGATTTTCTTTTTTCCATGCCACTTCAGACCAGCCAGCAGTAATAGAAAAGAAATTTTTTCTGATCCCTAAATTAACATTTAGGTAGACTTACAGCACGACATAAGAGTGAAAGAATGAGACAGAAATTTTATTGTGATTTTTTTTTTAAATTTCTTAATCCCAAGATTTACATAACCACTTAAAAATACTTCAGCCATTTAGAGTAGTGTGTGAAGTGTTGGGCCCCACAGCACAGGAAAGACACCAAAGTTCTGGAGCACTTGCCCCATGCAAAATGTCTAAAGGAGTTCAATTTGTCCAGTATGGAGAATAGGCAACTTCAGCAGCCTGACCAGCAGCCCCTGGTGTACCCATGGAGTGGAATAAAGAAGAGTGAGCCAGGTCCTTCAGAGCAGCACACTGATTGGAAGATAAGAGGCAAGGGCCTAAACAAATAAGAGAGAAGATAAGGAAAAGCATTTTCCTTACTCCTAGCATATTACTTTACTGCATTCGTGAAGGCAGTAAAGTAATAAAATAGGCTGCCTGGAGAGCAGCCTGCAAGCTCCATCCTTGGAGGTTTTCATGACATGGTGAGACACAGCCAGCCTTAAGCAACCCGGCTTGACATCAGAGCTGCCCTGCTGTGAGCTGAAGGTTGAGTTAGAAGTCTCTTGAGGTCTCTTCCAAAATTAATTTGCCTGTGGTGTTATGACCCTAAATGAGGATGCCTCTGAAGCATGTACCCATGCTGACAATCCCACTGAAAAGTGGCACAACACAGATCTTATTCGATACTTGAGCTTAAAGAGCCGAAGAGCATAGGATAATAATAAAAGGTAGATAATGCAGGCTAAAACTTATCATATTACATATATAATTTTATTTTTTCAATAATGACACTTCTTCAGAGAAGAGTTGTGCCAAGGATAGGGGCAGGATAGGCAGACACATCTATGTTGTATTCCTCCAGAGCTTAACTGTGCTTGTAGATACAGCTGCTTTTGTAGAACTAGTTCTGTTGTCTTTGACATAATACTTTGACACATTGGTCAGTGCAGGTACATCTGAAAAAAAATTTTTTTGAAGATATAAATGTCTACTAGTCACCCAGTGTTCTTTGAATTTCAGTGAGCAAAGTACACAAAAACCTTCATTTTGACCCTCTGAGAAACTGAGATAAATGGTCTTATGCTTCCAAGACTCATGACACTTAGAGTGTCATGAGAACAATACCATTAGACTTCAGGTAAAAAGTTTCTAAGGTATATTTAAATTAAGCACACTGCATTATAAGTTAAGCAAATACGATGATAAGAGAGTATGTACATTCATTCATTCATTCATAAATAATAATAAAAGTACTGCTTTAAGTTAATTTTCAATTTAAAATTAAAGAAAGGTGTTTTTTTTTGGTTTTACTACCAGTAACTTATTTTTGGTGCTGTGGAATATCGTATGAAATGTGTTTTCGAGAATGGTTACTTGGACTTGATCCTCCTCTTTGGAACTTCAGAAAGGACCATATTCCTGCCTGATGATGATTAGCACAGATTATAGTTTGCTGCCTGATGGGGAACCATTTTTGTACCTTTTCAGACTGTTTTTCAGTCTATTGCAAATAACTATGGTCTATCAAAAAAAACCAAGGCAGATGTAAAATAGAAGAATCCAGAATTAACTCCAACAGGTATGCAAATATACTTGGACAGGAAACTGTTTTCAGCTTCTTTTGTCTTGTTTTTCACTTCTCTTTTTTCTTTACTCCATGCTGCAGTGTTGGCTCATGGATAGCTAGATGCAAAATGAGACTGACATGTTGGACACATGGATATCAAGGATGTGGTTTCCTTAGCAACAGTAACCACATAAAAGGTCTCAGAACTTACTCATGGGACATTTCAGTTTTTCATATAAAATGAATACTGGTGGTGAATATGATTGGTTCAATAGTGAAGTGAAAGTATCACAGAACTGTAAAATAATAAACTATTAGACTTTTCTATTTTCTGAAACCAGGTACCACAAAAGAATATTGTCTTTATACCATGGAGAAGAGAATCCCAAGAACATGAGAGGCTTGAAATCCAGCAGAATTTTGCTGCTTTCAAAATTTTGTAATTATTTAACATAAGTTTTAGCTAAAATTACAAATATATGGTCCATGTCAGCAAGAAGTGAAAGAGCAAAAAAATCTACTAGCAATCAGACTGACTCAGATTAAAGCATAGCACAAAAGCTACATATATCTCAAAATTTT
>VZTH01000415.1:219746-223702 GCA_013397815.1 Aleadryas rufinucha
GCTGTGTCAGGCAGCCCACAGGGCAGGAAATAAATGTAATTCAGATAGAGCAGCATAAAGGAAACATTGTGGCTTGGTGTTGATGTTTATTTCAAATGTCGGTGCTGATGTGAGGATAACAGATGGGAACAGGTCTTGAAACTTTCCAATCTAATGTGTCCAGATCCACACCACTGTGGACCAGGCAGTGATGTAAGTGATGTTCTCTCCCCTGTGCTTTCAACTTAGCACAGCATATTTAAAACACTGAGTATTATTCTTCAGCTGGTAATTGCAGGGCATTAATGTGTATGTAATTTCAATAATTTAACTTGAATTGGATGACTCTTACTGTTTGATTAGTTTAGCTTTTAGAAGTGTATGTGATTATGACCTAAAAGGCAGATTAATAGCTGGATTATGGTCTTATAGATCATACAATTCATTATATTCACACTGATCAATATCTGGCACCCGTTACTACAACGCCAGTATATATGTTTCATTCATTCAGATTGGCAGATCTATATTTTTGTTACTTTGCTTTTAAATGTATATCATGAGCAAAAGGCTTTATAGGGTCCATAAGCTACAGCTCCCCTTATTTTCACTGATGTCAGAGAATTCAGCACTTCTGAAATCAGATATTTATAAGCTTAAGCTATAAAGTCTATATTCTGAGGCTCAGAAGAAGCCATTACTTGCTAAAAGGTTTTCAAACTTCTGTTGACTACTGCTACGAAACTCTTCTTCAAATATATATGAAGGGATTACTGAGCAGTTTATTTTCAGGTAACAGTTTGAGCAGCAAGGGCTCAGACAAGTTGAAAGTGAGGATCTTGCTGTGTCAAATACTTTCTTTTATGTAGATGGAGCACCAACAGGGCACACAGAGGAAATCATTAGCTGCCTGGGCTACTGAGCAAAGTCCTGATGCTAGGAAGCAGCTAGGAAATGAGGTAGGGATGCCTGAGAGAGAGGATTCACAAACACATGGTTGGCTGACCAACAAATGGCCTTGCCTACCAAAAGCATGCCTAACCTCATTTGGGACTGTGAACTCTTTTTTTTTTTTAATGTTTAAACAAGACTTTGAATAATTAATATACACATGTGAGCATATAGCAATATCTACATATTTGTATAAAAGAGTTATTTGCTGAGATCCAGCCCCTATATGGTAGGCTCAAAGACTCTGGATGCTCAGAATAAACAGGAGTAAAAATCCGGATAAGAAAAGAAACGCAAAGTGTTGAGAACCATACCCCCATCAGCTGCCTTGACTCCTTTGCATAGCCCCACACCCTTATGCAGCACTGAACAATGGGTGAATCTGTGGAACAAGATGGAGCCCCTGCCCCGGAGAGATTACATTTGTAGCAGTCAAACACTCTGAGGCAGAACAAGCACCCAGAGAGGTTTATAGCTTTTTATCGTCACACAGGTGGCTGCATTGCCAGATGTACTATGCAGAATTACTCTTATTTTCCTAACTTTGTTTAGAATTGAAAACATGTTGTTGCAGCAATCTCTCAACTTTAAAAGGAACAAGGTATTGTTCAAAATTAATGTTAACCTCAGAGATGCCAAGCATGCTGAGTTTCATGAGACTTCCTTTAATGTTCTGCTTTCTCTTGAGTGAGTTTTAAATTTGACCTCAAAGAGCTATTTTAAAAAGAGAAGGACTACACTATCTTTAAATTTTCTAGAGTCTGGATTTCACTAATCCTGACTTCAGACATCAAAGAGCAAGGATATATTAGGTTCCCCAAGGAACTCATTTAATTGTGTGAGTATCTATAACATATAGTTTTTCTTTCTGTTATTGTTTTATTTTTCTTTTCAGCTCAGAACTTTTTCTGTTTTGATTTTTTTTTTACATGATAAATATAGGATTCTACTCACTTAAATAATAAAGTATTAGAAATAAAAGAATCTCTTCAGTTTGCTTGAGAAAAAAATACAGAAATGTTTTCTGAATGGAATCAAAATTTCTGCAGCACAGCTGAAGACAACTGGTATGCTACAAGGAACTCTCCACCCATCCACAGTGCTTTCAGTATGCATTCATCTTCCTCAAACAACCTCTTCTTTTGAATAACTCAACTTTTTCTCGAATCCTTTCAAGTGGACAGCTTGAAAATCTGAACACATCCTTGCAATCTGGACAGTATTTCTGCACACAGGAAAATCTAAATACCAAATGATTCTGGCACGGAATCCAGTAGTTCAAAGAGAAATTCCAGCACCTCCTTTAGAGAAGCATGGCCTTTAATTAAGGAACACTGATTTGAGCAAATTTTCAAGGCAATTCTTCCCATTTTCACAGTGTTTTCTTCAACTTCTATCAAACATTCACTTTTGAAGAAGACACAGTTAAGCGGATGTTCCAGCAGTAAAGTCCTTATACATTTTCAGACACCTCCTGGTTTGTGTCAGAAATGAATGGTTAGTTTGCAGCTTCATAAATTAGTTACATTGAACAATTTCCACCCCTGCAACTTGTGCTGTGAGGAATGCGGTGACAGATAGATTCTGTGCTGTGTTTGCCTATGAGATGATTTTCTTGAAGTCTCATAATGAGTTGTATTTGGCAGGATTAATGAGTATTATAACAGCAAATGGATGTTCGCAGCTCAGTTGTGTTCCATCACATAGTAACATGGGGTTTCTGGTCCCTTGGAGGCCATAATTGGTGGCATTAATGCAGTTTTTAATTATGCTTCTTGAAAAAATGAATTGAGACCAAAACAAAAGCTAAGTGTTCATCTCTCTGTAGTGCTATGTGGTGTAAACACAAGACCATTGCTGTCTCTGATATCTGTGTTTGGAATTAGGCTGATCGGAGAGGAATTGTACAGGATATTTGGCTGAAACTTGGTTTGGGAATATTTGTATTTTTACACTGTTAAATAGTTTTTAATTATAAGATGCAGGGGGTATTTTTCCCCAGAGAGACTGATCAAAATAGCATGTAGTACACAGAACTGTTTGCATAGTAGATTACATTATTCCAAACACAGCTTCGTAGCCACTGTGTGTCCTTAGGTCTTCATTTTTATAACACGAGTGGGTGTGAATCCTCCTCACTTTCCCAGAACGCCCATGCATGAAAGCATTCTGGTGAGTGATGGGTCTCTGCCTATAACCCTATACCACATGGTAGGTTGGATTTATCTGCAGGCTCTAGTGGCCAACACTTATCTTAGTGCAATAGCTCAACATCTTCCACAGGCAAGACTTCCAATATCAAAACCAGAATTGTCTATGTAAGAGTGAAAAAAAAAATCAAACAAATAAATAAATACATAAATGGATTTCTAAGGAAATTACATCAGAAAATAATAAAATGTAAAAGTAAATGTAAAATGTAAGTCTAAAATGTAAAATGAAATCTGGTGGTTCTTATAAGAGTGACATCACTACTGTTTCATTCTCATGGAACTATGGATAAATCAAAAGGTAAAACAGAGAGGCTTAATTAAATGGTTAATTAAATAGTTACATGATATTTATTTAATGGTCTATCTGATTTCCTGCCGTGCTCTTTAACATTTTCCTCCAGCCTGCCGCAGTGTTATAGAAGAGATAATGTAACTAGAATTGCCATTTCTTATGTGGTACATTAAACTGGGATTAACTCCTGATCCAGGCATCTCTTTTTTATGTCAGCTTTGGTGAATGTAACTCACTTTTGATCCTGGTAGTTTTCCATTAAATTCACAATATATCAGTAGAGATCTATGAATCATTTGTGTGGGCTCCTATCACTTTATATTGTTCCCAAAGCACTAGAATGCGTAAGGCAAAAGTCTGCATGAAGGTGAGGCTTCCAGATACTTACTTGACTGTGAAGAGACCTTTTAGTCTTACTCTGTTGATAAAGGAGATGTGGGATCAACCCCAGGTACATATATGAATTCCTTTGTGATAAAGTGGTCATAGCAGGAAAATTGGGGGGGGGGGGGGGGGGGGGG
>VZTH01000415.1:223896-292471 GCA_013397815.1 Aleadryas rufinucha
AGATGACAATATATTCCAGATGACAGACAGTGTCTAAGCGAACTTCGAATGCTTTACTTCTGTCAAATGGATTTACTAGTTCTCCATTGACTGTATAACAGGAACTCACACACCTGCACTTGCAAAAACCTACAAGTAAATACGTATATTTAAGTTTTTTAATCTCTTGCACATTCTAAGTGAAATTAACTTACTAGCATCTGTCTGCAAAACCACCAGTTTCTTGACTGATGGATAGATTGAGAGCAGTTTGAGTTCTTATTACTGTTATTATTATTATTTGTATAATCACAAGGGGAAGCCCTCATCTCTGTGCTATGCAAGGTTCAAGTAAGAAATAAATCATAATATGAGGAATATAAGATGCATAACAGGACAATGACAAAACCATGAAATAACATCACACTCCAAGATCACACGAAGCTAAACAACCTACTCTGGGTTTAATAAGAATCTCTGAGGCACTGGACAAATAACTGTGCTCGGAAAACCCACTATAGCACTTTGGGGTTTGCTGATGTGTTCCCCCATCCTACTGCTCTTTACAGGAGGGTCCCTAACCTGTGTGTGCAGGAAGACTTATGTTCTCCAAAACCAGCAAGGGGCCACAACAGTCACCACATTTGTTCCCATGGTGTGAAAGGAGATGGGTCCTTATCACCCTTTTCTTTCTGAGTCCCATCTGAATACTCCAGATACGTCATCTCCACATTAAAAGTTCCTATTTCTTCTTTAATGCATCACTTCTTAAATTCAAACACACTCAACAGAAAAATAGATGTACTTCATGCTATGAGATTAAAAGCAAAATCACAAACTGTAAATAAAAAATTAAATATCATTTCAGAGCCCTGAAGGCTCCAGTGCGTAGGAGAAAAACTGCTGGTAGGCTCTGAGCCCTGCTCCCACAGCAGCCCTTCTGCCCTGCTCGGGTCTCAGGGAAATGTACGTCCTCCTTTCACCCTGTCCTTCTTCCTCTCGTTTCAGAGCCTTTTCCTGTCCTTTATCCTGCAGCTTTGCTGGCCTGTACTTCTGGCATGGCATATCTATTTTTTCCCATGTTCCAACACAGTGTGAATCCCTCTCAAATTCCTCTGCCCTTTGGAGTGGTTTCAGCAACAAATGCAATTGCAGTTGATGAACCTTTTTCCTGCTAAAACAAAGCCATCAGTCTTTAAAGTGATGGTTGTAGTATTATAACAGTCACTGGATTTCCCTGATTGCCAAAAACTCTGACTCCTGAGGAACATCTCCCAGCCTCCTTAGACAGGTTCATGTCTTCTTTCCCCAGAATAATACACTAAGGTGAGTGTTGCTGAATTGATCCTTCCAGATTTTCTTGGATTTCTGCATAGAGCACAATGTTTCTGTCTTGTGAAATACTGAGGAAAAAACCAAAATTTCTCCTTTTCTCTTTGGCCTTCTTATTCTTCATTATCTTTTACCTTTTGTGTGGGACAATTAGACTGTGGGGGCTGTCACCTGCTGCCTACTGCTCCATGATCAGAGAAAACTGAGTAACAAAGTTAAGCCAGCCACTCCTGCTTTTTCAATTTGGTAAATTAAAATAGTTCAATGTAGAATATCCCATGCTTTATCACAAATATTACATTAAGTATAAGCTATTTAATATTCATAAAGCAGTAAAGTCTAAAAACCAGTACTGACCTTCAGCACCTTTTATAATAAACTCTGGCTCTTGCTTCCAAGAGTTTGAAGCCTAAGAGGCTCCTAAGGTTTGGTTTGAATTTTGGCCCAAAGAATGAGAGCAAACAGGTGTCTCTTTGAATATAATCTCCACATCCAAATGCACCTAGCCTTTTCAGAAAGGTCTTCCTAGACCCCAATTCTGCCTGCTAACCCAAAAGGCTATTTGCACTTCTGTTTTTGCCAGGGTGGGCCTAATGAGCCATACCAGCTGTGTAAGTCAACACAATACTGCTATCAGCTCTTTTTTCTGGATGTGCTAACTCCTTATACAAAAATAGGCTGGCAGAAGAAACTCACTCTCCTTTTACAGTTAATGATACTGTAAAATGCTGAAAGAAGATAAGGTGTCCTGGGTTATAAAAGTGATCAATAGTAAGCAATCAGGAGGCCAAAGCTCTTAATGTTTATTTTACAGGGTAAGAAGTTATAGGGAATGCTAGGTAGCTGGATAAAAGCACAATCTAGCTGTCGGGGTGTTATGCAGCAGTTAATTCATCCTAGAACTGGATTAACTTTGAAAATGAAAAAGTTGCTTCTCTAGTCATGGAGGATGGTTTGTAGGCCCCCATAAATCAGGCAGAAAGCTGCTGAGGGTGGAGAGGCTTATGTATATGAAGTCTCAGCCTCATGAGGCTTGTACCTGCTTATCAGAAAAAGAAAAAAAATCTGAAGGCGAATAAGTCAGCTACATGCAGAAACAAAATATATGATCTTATGCACTGCGGATAAACAAAATCTCTGGGAAAGAAGAAGTGTTCAATACGCGGCAAAAAATATGCATAAAAATGAAAAATATTATCTGACATTGGAAAGGAGACTGCAGCAGGATTTCTTTTAAGCATAATGTAACATAAGGTCTTCAGCAAAAAGACCTAACTTTAATTATCAATGCCCTCGTCGGTCTGTTCAGGCTCTGCTTTACTATGCATAATGCAGTCAAATCTCTACACATCTTTTTTTTGGTGAGTTGATTCCATTGTGTATATTTGAGCAAAATCATCTGCACATTTTTTACAGTGAGCTGGATCTGTGTGGTCTTTACTCTCTCATCAGGAAATAAATCTCACATAATATCAGTAGAGCAGGCTACAGTAGAACCAGTCACCTCCCATTTGCATTAACATTGCTTGTTTATTTTATCCAATGCCTTTTGCACATTTAGCATATTTTAAAGTACATGTCAGCCATATTATAATGCTTTCCCTCTACACAAGTACCAGAGATATAAATCCTTTATATGCTTTCTCTGAACTCACTTACAAATGCCCATTGAAAATGTCCATTTAAATGATGGTAATGATAGTGGAGTCTAATATGCAGGAAGATTTTCTTAGGATCTTATTTTTAGAGTATTTTATTAATAACATATTGATATAAAAGATAAGAACATTTTACCTCAATAAATTTGTACGTGCAATTTGTTCTTTTCACTGCACAAATGTATTTAGGATGCCACTCAGTAGTACTGATTGAATATTTATTTAAACAAATATCAGTATTACCCAACTAGCTGGAAAATCCATGAGTTTGGTTTTGAGAGCAGAGCATTTCTCAAAAATTTATGTGTGCATGCAAATGTTGGTGCTTTGGATATAGGCTAAAGTATTTGCTTTATATGTATTATTTTGTTTGAATACAAGGAAGCTGGTTTGATTTGTATGTTTCCCCCTTATAGAATTGTTCCAAGGCTCTGTCAGAGATCACGTAGAGTAATTTTTCCCATCAATCTTTGCTGTGCAGCCATGCACGAATGCAGTAGGAAAAAGGGGGCAGAAATCAAATCACTTAATTGCAGCATTTTTCATCTACATCTTTTGTTTTATGGTGGTAAAGGCCCCGAAGTAGCCTACCATGATTCATGGCTGTCACTGCTGCCGTTAGCAGTTCAATCTTTCATTCTAGGCATTTTGGTACTGAAAGTACCTACACAATTACTTTGATGAATATGACTTGTTTGTTTTTTTCCCCATTTTTAGCAGAGAGAGGTTGTGCTTAATACAGACATTTAAATAAGATAGTATTCATGCCTGCTGTATCTGCACTGTTTCCAAAGTTGTGTGTGCAGTTTATGAATATGAGCATTTTTCCAAGGGAATTTAAGTATGCTAAACTTCCTGATTTTATTAACCCCTCCTGTTAATAAGTTTATAGCATCAAAAAATAACTAATACTCCTTCCATAAAAAAAAGGAATAATCACCTCACCTCTGACACTGAAAATTTCCTTTAAATCTTAATATTTTACTTTTTTGGGGAGGGTGGTATGACAAAGACAGTGAAGCAGGGCACATATTACTGTTCATAAAAATGATTTTTCTTTTGTGGTTTACATGTGTCATAGAAAGTGATTAGTAATTCATATATATTAGGAGAAACAGTATCAAATCAGTAATGGTATCAAATATTCTGGACTGTCCAAAAGATCAAAGATTTCAGAAAAGTATTTTTTTTTTAACTCTGCACTCTCCATATTAAATACACCCTGTTCTTGAGACAGGAAGGAGGCATGATTTTGGGGTTTTATTATCTCATTCTAAATCAAATTTCTAGCATATATTTTGGCATAGGAATCCACTGAGAAGATAAATGCCCATCTTTTAGGCTAGAATATAATAATTTTTGATGTGAAAACAGTAATTTGTATGGATCGTCAAAGAAAAGGAATCTATCCTTCATCAAAAATGGTCATTTCACTTCAATAGAAGGGGCTCTGTTCCCTGTCTTTTATTTGAAACCCAGGGCTCTATTTTATTTCTGTTCCTATTAATTAATTTTATTGTGCTGTTTTCTTCAAATTACAGGTACAAAGTTATTTATGTCTGATGTCCACATAGCCAGAAGGCAGGGGATGCCTGCACTGTACAATGGCAATTCTGGTCAATGTACTCAGGACTACAGTACTTCATTGATGTGGAATTCTCTTTTTGAAAGGCCAACATTAGAGCCAGGCTCAAAAGCATCTTAGACTTAAATGTAAAGAACTCTTACAATGAAATAAAACGCCCATAAAACATGAATATAAATCTTGTAGCTAAAACTCAAAAAGGGAATTAAATAAAATTTCATGGAATCATGGCCATGATCCAAAATGTGCCATATAACCTGTCAGCCCCAGACCTGTGGAGTGAAAAGAATTTGACAGAAGTGCACTAGAGGCTGCTGCTTTCAAGATGACTTTCAGCATGGGCTATTCAGTTTCGCCAACTCTGTTACAGAGGCATAATTACACCAGGGTGGGCAGATTACTGGAGGACTTACTACAGCAGTAAAATTGAGCATCTGCAGAAGTGCTCATGGGAGAAACTTGAATATTAACCATTGAGGATGTGGCTGTGAGTTAAAAGGTTGGCAATTTCCTGCTGAAAAAGCCAGGGATAAAAATAGTAGGTGAGTGCAAATCTCTGAGAATCACAACTTTGGGGTATAGAAATAACAAGATGGTCACCTCATATTACACCAGGCAATGGCACTATCCCTCAAAACTACCAAACCATCCTTCTGAACTGGTGCCTTTGAGGGTATATCCTCCTCTGGAGCTGATTTCACTTTCTGATGTCACTGTCATAATCAACTGTGCAGACAGTGAAATAAAATCATGGTAAAACACTGGAATGAGTGGTTAGTCATTCAGATTCATCATAACATGGTTAGTGTTTGCCTTCTCATTGTTGTTTGGTTCACAGACTATTGCTGGATTTAAAGAAGCAGCAGCCATCCCATCTGTGTGAGCATCACTGTGTGTACACTACTGTCAAAGTGTCAGGGTAAATGGATGTAGGAGTACATGACATTAAAGGAAGAAAGGCAATTAACTTCATATTTTCTTTATTAAACACAGATTTTTTTACAGAGAGTTAGCAGTACTTATGTGGTACAACAAAACAATAAACCCAATCCTGATCCTTCAGAGTCCTGCAAAATGTACAGCTCTTCCATATGAGCAGCCTTCTTCAAATCTTGGTGGCACTGAGATACACATAGGGATTGTTGGCTGCAGCTGGATCTCACTGGGGCAGCAGTTCAGAACTAAAAGATAATGAGGTGCTCCTCAGGCAGAAACACTTGGCTTTGCAGATCACACCTAAAGCCACCGTCAGGAAAAAATGGCATTCATGCATTGGATTGTTCACCTAAGGCATGAAACTGTTACCAGGATCACTACTGTGGGCAAAGCAGCAAGAGTCTAATCCCAGCTGGACTAATTCTGATTTAGTTGAATTAATTGTTTGTGTCTTTATACTTCTATACTTGGTGATCTTTGATTTCAGACTCCAGGTCTGCAACTGGGTATTCCAACCCAGACAGGAGCACAGTGGAGTCTACTTTACATTGCTCTGTGGAAAAAACAAACAAACAACTACCAAAAGCCCCCAATGAACCTAAACGATTAGAAGCCTTTGCAAAAGTCTCACAAGTCTTTAAGTTCCTGATGGTGAGAGAGGTATCTAGAAAAATTATCAGTAGTCATTAGGGAGATAATCTCTGTTAATTTTAATTGGAATTAGGAATTTAGCATGCTTTTGACAGTCCCATTAGGTAGCTCTCTCCTGATATTACTTTATAAATACATTCTGCCTTCGATGCTACTTTAAAAATATGGTCCTTTGAAAAAACATGGTGACTTCAAAAATGTATAATCTCTCATGTTTTTGTAATACTGTGTGCACATCCAACTATTAAAATAACACATGAAAATACACATGAATAGACAGAACTGTGTAAATAAATTCATATTGAGTTATCAGTTTGCATTTTTGAGAGCAGAATTTTCTCTTGTGACTCTCTCTAAAGTTAATAACCAATCATTATTTCACCGTAAGTTATTTTAAATTTGTTTTAAAGAAAACAGTTAAACACAGTAATGAGACAAAAGAAATTGAAAATGCTTATTTTCATGAATAATACCTCCAAATGGGATGTATCTTCCCAGTTCTCAGGCAAGGAAGGACATATAAGTCTTATAATTTTCTTGAACTCCATAGACTGATCATTGCACACAATAACAAAACTCAAAGCACCCCAGGAGTGGAAGAGACCACTGAATGAATGTGTTGGCAAACATAGCAAATGATGAAAATTACAGACTGGTTGGAAGTCAGCTAAAGTAAAATAAATACATTTTTTCGTGGTGGAACCAAAGGGTGGGTCAGGAAAGTTGACAACACAGATACATCTGACTGCAACAGCTTCTTATTGATGAGGGAATTAGGACAAGTTGTAGGACCAGTGCGGAGACCCAGCTGCTGTCAGATGGGTACCTAGTTCCCCCTTCAGAAATGACTTGCCAAAAACTGAATTTAGCCCTCCCTTCCTCATAGCCAGCCTGGGCTCTGCCTGCTTTTACTTGAGGTGGAAGAGGCAGGTGGGAGGGTCCAGAGAAATTGCACTTTGATGGTTCATCCCAAGTACCATCAGGTGTGTGCTACACCTGCACCTCCCAGCCACATGCAGGGGGTCTTTTTATGTTTTGCATCCCCGTGTGGTTACAAAATGCAGAGTAGCATCCAGGCTGGAGATGCAAAGAGTGATATGGTATTAAGGTGTTAAGTAGTGAGGTGATAAAGCCAGCATTACTTATCAGGTTTAAATTCCATGCTGTAGTGATAATTAGGTAACCATCCAGGGAGAGTACCACATTTGATGAAATAGCACAGAAAGGCTTAGATCTAAAAGTAAACTCACATTGTACTCAAATACAAGAGTAAGTCAAAGCATGTGGGCTGCTTTGTGAAGCAGATGGATAAAAATGTGGTTAAGAGAGGAAGATGATTTGGATGTTGGAGAGGGGGCTGGCAGGCTGCCTATGTTAGTGATGCTAAGGAGTGCTGGAACACTTGATAATTTCAGAGCAAGTTAGTTTGCCACAGCTTACAACCTGCTCAGCGCTGGGGAGAGAGCTTGTTCTGTCTTCTCATCAGTATGTGATATGGAATAATCACAGTGGTTACCTAACAGTGATGAAAAGCTGCAACAGCTAAGGGAAGGAGACTGCAAATCTGATTGAATGTGGGCATTTCAGGTTTGGAAATATGTGCTACCTACTAAAATGAGCTATCGACTAATTCTGAAAGAAATGTTATATGGGCTTAATGTTCATCTTCATCCACACTATAATGAGAAGGATTAGACTGGCTTCCATATGTGGAATATTTATTTCAGCAATACGGGAAAATGTATTTCCCTAATATTTTTTCTGTATGCACAAGGCCTTAAATTTTACAGATGTGATTAATGTTTTAATTTGCTGTTCTAGTGGGATACAAGTTTACCATACAATATAAATTACTTACAAAGAAATTTGCTTATATGGAGTTTAATTCATATGCTGTTTAGCCACCATGTGTGGCATAGCTTTGCCTTCTCTATGGGCCCAAGCAGTTGTGCAATTGATTTGCAAAATAAAAAACAGTTGGGCTGCACAATGCATTTCTTAACAATCTAAACCAGAGCATTTATGAAGCAAACTTGTGCCACAATTAGTGTCTATTTTAACATGAATTAGTAAATGGGATATTAATTGCAAGTTGTGAATTGGATTCCTGACACAAATCATTCTGATTAGCCAATATTTAAAAAAAATTGTCTTGTCTATTATGTACATTTTTGTAGATCTCATTTACACAGCAAAAAAAGAGACAAATTAAATACATGCCCCAAGTTGTGTAAATCAACATAGTTCTTAGGTTAATTGTTTCAGGATCCCCAGAATATGAATCCAACCACTGATTGTGACAATAATTTAAAAAACAAAAAGAACTGTCTCAGAATGTGTTTTATTTTTATTTACTTTTCAACAAACAGCTGAAAATAACACAGCCTTGGAACGGTATAAACTGACACATGCTCTCTGGTCTACCAGTGGTGAAGATAAAGTCTGTGACTATTCCTGGGGCACCAAAGATATCTGGACTCCGCAAGACCAGGCAGAGGAACTATAGACAGCACATGAAGTGAAAACAGTGACTTAAAGCCTATATCACTCGGGCACAGTGGTTTTGATGTACCAAATATTTTACTAGCTCTAATGTGAATAAACTTTCTGTCTGAGGATCCAAAGACTTTTGTTAATGGGCTTGCACCTTCAGAAAGCATCGAGAGCTGTACTCTCTGAAGAAGTATCCTCTAGTAAGGACCCTTGCTCAGAATCTTATTTTGTAATCTAATATAATTTTTCTAACCACTTTTCATGTCAAATACATCAGCAATGTTCAGATGTTATGGGAAATTAAATGGAAAGCTCCCTGGCCTGAAATGTTGCTGGCATTTCTGACCTCCTTTACAAAAATGGAAAGACAAAATACCAGCAGTATTTTGGGATAAATGCTATTTTCATTGAAATCCAGAGGAGTCTTACTACTGATTTCAGAAGACAAAGAATGTATCATTTTGTTAGGAATCTTACATCTAAGACAAGTCCCCTGTGATTTTTCATGGGGAAGACAAGTGGACCAAAATTGAGGTACATCTCCTCTTCAGGTAGAGATGCTCATCTAGTGACTGTGCACTTGGAGACAACAAACTCTGGTTTACATTTGTAATAATTTTCCAAAGTCCAAAATCTGAGGCAGTAGAGATCTTCACTTAAATATCAGGGAAGATAAACTTACAATAAGTGTTAGAAGCAAAATTTCTCCCTTATTGGCCCACAAAGAGTACCACTGCTCTGGTAGACCACATGATGACCCTCCACCTTTGTCCATTCTCTGCTTTCAAACAGGGTGTGAACACCAGTGTGTTCATCTGTGCTACAGCCAAGGTAATCTGATCTTTTCTATTCACCACGTGTACAGCCATTATGTATACAGAGTAATTAACAAAGCAAATATGGCCATAGAAAATATAAAACAGAAACTCTTTTGTTTCTGTAACTACTTCAGTAGGAGAGTGGAACTTGTTTTCAAGCCTTGTCCTATCTAATACAATGTAAATACAGTATTCAGCATTTTTGTCCATTTCATTAAGCACTGCCCATTTCAATATAAATCTTATTAGCTAATTAAACTATTTAATTAGTTATACTTGAGTTGCATTAAATTGCAATCACTTGCATCTGTTTTAATAGAGAATGTACTTTATATGTTTCCACAAATGTTGGCATAAAATATTGTTCCAGCTAGCATCCAGTGTAAGTGGACAGCTTTCCTGAACATTTCAGCTTTCCTGAATATTTCAGCAAGTAATCCTAATTCTTTCTAAATACCTGCATGCTAATAATCACATTGCAGAAACATCACATGAATAATGACATTAAAGACTAAGTTAATGGTGAGGATATGGGCTAACATGGACAGGACTTGGGTTAAAATGGATTTTACTTCACACATTTCAGGGTACATTATACATAGGGATATGTGTCTTTATACAGTGAAATTTATCTCTACCTAAACTCTAGCTTTCCTATTCCTTAATATTCTACATTTCTTTTTTACTTGGCAAAAAAAATCCAGACTTTTATTTGGCCTGATGTCATGTGACACAAGGGAATTCAACAAGGGATATAGGACATTACACCAGTCTGACTTAGTGTAGACTGACTAAAACACTGCCATGGTGTCCATTCCATTTAAGTGCTCTTTGATAATCTCAAAAAGGCAGAGTGGGACAGCAGTATACACTCACCACCTCAGAGGTATGCATTGAGATTTCAGTCCAGTTGCATGAATGTAGGCATTAAAGGCTATTGGAGATCCCTAATGGTCATCCAGCTGGCCTCTAGCTACCAGGCTAGAAGGCTGGTCAGGTCCATATATTCTGTATATTGCAGGCCAGCTCCATATGCAGCTTTATAAAGTCCATAATCAAAGCTCATCAAGCATTATAACTTTCCCATCATACCAAAAATAACTGACAGACTCATTTGTACTCTTGTTTAGGACCAAAGGCAGCAACACAAATGGGGACCTGATTTAGGTCTTAAAAATTAACAATTACCGTTTTCGTTCTATAACTTTGCCATTACTCTTTCCTTTATTAGGAACACTCAGACAAACCTCTGTCAATCAAAGACATTACAGCATTCAGCACAATAGACTATTACACGTGGAATCATAGATGCCTGGGACTTATTTCCAGACTATAGTGTCAGAATCTTAAAATCTGTGCCACGGATCAGGGCAGGGGGGGTGGAATTAGATGGTGTTTAAGCTTCCTTCCAACTCAAGACATCCTATGACTCTACAGTCGAGTTGACATAATTTTTAGTCAGGCCTTAAGAATTTTGGACCATACCAATCTCTTTGCTGTAGGTATGATGTCTAAGCATTCCTGTAGGTTTGAGTTTTGGTTTACATTTTTTCCAGTACAGAACTCATGCTCAGATTTAAAACTGCAGAATTTTAGGGTGGTTTTTGTCTTCCCGTTACTCTTGGATTCATTTTGTCTCTGGGGTTTTGATCATCAGTGGTGCCTGGGTAGGTAGAGTGAAACTCAGTTCCCTCCCTCCTCATCTTTGCAAGAAGGATGAGTAGGTGAAGGACCATTGAGGTAGGCAAAGGACCATCTGGGGCATTGCCTAGGGCAAATCAGCCAACCCCACATACTACAACTATGTTTTTGAAGGAAAAAAAGAAGGGTAATCATTGCAAGCCACTCAATTCTGAGAGGAATGGACAGCCCAATATGCTGACAGGACCCATCCCAAAGGGAAGTCTTCTGCCTCCCTGGGGACAAGGTGAGGGACACTACGAGGAAACTCCCTGATCTGGTACAGCCCTCTGATCATTACCCCCTAGTAGTTCTCCAGGCTGGTAGTGATGGGGCTGAAGGAAGAAGTCTCAAGACAACCAAAAAGGATTTCAGGGTACTGGAGCATTTGGCCAAAGGAGTAGGCGCACAGATTGGACTCTCAGTTCTTTCAGTACCAGGGACAAATACAGTCAGGAATAGGAAAACTAGCCTGATTAATACATGGCTAAGAGGCTGGTGCCATAGCTGGAAATTTGGGGGGTTTTGGCCATGGGGCAGTTTACAGGGCTCAAGGCCTGCTGATGACAAATTGGGTCCACCAGTCTCAGAAAAGTAAAAGGGTTATGATCCATGAGCAGGTGGGGCTGATTGAGAGGGCTTTAAATTAGGTTTGAAGGGGATACAGCTAGGCCCACTAGAGACGAGCCTAAATGTGGCTGGCCTGTGTCCAGTGCACCAATGCAAGCAGCATGGTCAATAAACATGAGGAGCTGGAAGCTAATGTGCAACAGGGAAGCTAAGATGTCACGGTCACGGAAATGTGGTGGAATGACTCTCATGACTGGAGTGCTGCAATAGATGGCTACAAGCTCTTCAGAACAGATAGGCGGAGAAGGAGAGGCAGTGGGGTGGCTCTTTACATTAGGGATTGTTTTGATTGTATTGAAATCCCTGATGATGATGACAAGGTTCAGTGCCTGTGGGTAAAGATCAGAGGGAAGGTCAGCAGGTTGGATGTTCTGTTAGGAATCTATTACAGACCACTTAACCAGGGTGCACAGGCAGATGGTGTATTCTACAGCAGAGAGCAGGCACTCTAGGAGGTTCCTAGAGTGCGTGGAAGATAACAGCCTCATAGCTAGTGAGTGAGTCTACCAGGGGTGGTGCCCGCAAGACCTCTTGTTTGTGAACAGAGAAGGACTTGTGGGTGATATTGGAGGCTGTCCTGGGCACAGTGATCACAAATAATTCAGTTTTCAATACTAGGTGAAGTTAGAAGGGGTGCTGGCAGAAGTGCCACCTTGGACTTCCAGCAAACAGACTTTGGCCTGTTTAGGAGATTGATTGACAGAGTCCCTTGGGAGTCAGTCCTGGAGGGCAGAGGAGTCCATGAAGGCTGGAGGTGATTTAAAAGGAAATCTTAAAGATACAGGAGCAGGCTGTCCCTGTGTGTCACAAGACAAGCCAGCGGGGTAAAAGAATGACCTGATTAAAGAGAAAACAGGCTGGAAATCAGGGGGAAAAAAAGACTGTATCATCTCTGGAAGGAGGGGCAGGTAGCTTGAGGGAACTACAGGGATGTCATAACGTTAGGTAGGGAAAAAATCAGAAGGGCCAACCTAGAATTTAATTTGGCAGCTACAATTAAAGACAACAAAAAAAGTTTCTATAAATACATTGGCAACAAAAGCAGGGCTAAGAAGAGACTTCACCCTTTGCTGGATGCAGGGGGTCGCATAGTTTCAGGGGATGAGAAAAGGCTGAGGAGATTAATGCCTTCATTGTCTCAGTCTTTAATATCAGAACCAGTTGTCCTCAAGATACCCAGCTCCCAGAGCTGGAAGACAGTAATGGGCAGCTGAGTGAAGCCCCCATAACAGAGGAAGAAATGGTTAGAGACCAGCTATGCCAGTTAGACACCCACAAATCTATGGGCCCAGATGGGATGCACCCAAGAGTAATGAGAAAGCTGGTGAAAGAGCTTGCCAAGCCAGTTTCAAATCACTTACCAGCAGCCCTGGTTAACCAGAAAAGTCCCAGTTGTGTCCCCTTTCAGCGATAAAGGCAGGACTGCAAATTGCACAGCTGTATGCTTTGTATCTTTTGTAAGCTTGTAATGCAACATTTCTTGAGAGTAGCAGGGATTTTTGTTCAAGGATGTGGGGACAATCATCACAACTTCTTCCTGACTATGCATCTTGTGTGTGATACTATCATTAGGTAACCCCTCATGTGGAGGGAAGCACTCTCATATACTCTCTTAGTAGACATGGTGCTCTGAAATCATGTTTTCTGAGTGAGTTTTTTGGGGGTTTTTTCAGAGACGAAATTAGATATATTCTTGATGAAAGTCTCTTCTTCTGCATCCTATTCCAGAAAGTCAGAAAGAACAAGCATTATTCATCTGTAACATTCTAACTGATTTAAACTCTCTTTCCTTGATTTGAATTCCAAATATTTAAAGTACCCTACATGCTTTAATTGATGCTGTTTAAAAGTAATGCATCTGGATATCTAGGTTTTACTTTCATCATACTATTTTTAAAAACCAAAATTGAAAAATAAATTTTTTTAAAGACCCCATGTCTTGGCATTATCAATGAGAACAAAGGCTGATCCAGACAGTAAGTGGAAGAACCAAAGTGCTGGAGACCCACACTATTAGCCGGAATCACTCAGATGCTTCAAATCTGGGGACACAAGAGCTAAATAGTCATTTTAGTCTAAGGGCAAAGGAGGAGTTTATTTCCACAATTAATTATTAATTTTCTTTTTAGGCTCAGTCCAGTTCAAGTCATATTAGTTGAGGTTTTCCTACCACGTGGGCTTTTTAGTTATGGGAGGAACATGGGTAAAATAACCTTGGATTTTCAGAAACCTGTGTAACAACTACTCATGTTCTCAGGTCATTTGGGTCCTGAATATGTGGGTAACTTTGGTAACTGGCTAGGGCAACTAATGTCTATGGCAAAAGTTACTTAATTCTGAAAATGGAACTTCTGAAAATTGGATTTTTAGACAGTGTAATTTGTGTACCAAATCTTTCAAAAAAAGAAAAAAAATGAAAATATTGTTGCAGTCTTCAATATAGAGCTGTAAGTCAATGATATAAAGGAGGATTTATGTTGATTGTGGTACAAATGGTATATTTGGTATGTACTGTCTTGCTCTATAAGTTTCAGAAGGTCCAAGAAGCTTTGGGAAGGTGGTTATAGTTTTTTAAAAAAACATTTTCTATTCTAAAGAGTGCAGAATATAGAAAACCTGGCACATATTAAGAAATAATAAAAAAATACAGGCAGAAATACATGTTAGGGGCTAGCAGACTGTGTACAGCAAGCCAAGAGCAAAATATAATCAGAAGTCTGATGCTGACATACAGGAGGAGTGAAGTATGTTGAGATCTTCTTAAAAAATTACAAAAAACCTCTTTGAAAAACAAATTACAAATGTAAAAAGGAGCACTCATTCATCAGCTAATTTTGTTTCCTCTGAGACTCCACAAATATAACAAATCTATATATCTGACTTCAGTAAATATGCTCTAACAAATAACTATCATTTCCACTTCTTCATGATCCTGCATTCTCTTTCTGAAGTATTTTTGTCTTTATACATCATGGTGGGTACACCAGTTGAAGAGCAGGTAGGGATCATCAGAATCCTAAGGATTGTCTTGAAGATTGCAATTCATTTTTATCTAGCTAATTTGCAAATATTCTGACAATTTGTGCCAATATAGAAGTGACCAAAGTACTGTTGTATAAATGTTACAAAAGTTTGAGGATTTTAGAATGTAGGAACATTCTCTTTTACAAATAAAATCATCAAAGGTAGAAAAAAGAGACCTAGGCAGCTATGTATGTATATATGAAATACAATCTTAGTGTGCAAATTCTATCCTGAGTATTTTATTATATAAAAATGTGATACAGATACTGTATTTCTAGTACTTTACCTTCCTTCTTATCGAATTATTTGTATCAAAAAATGTTGTAAAGTTCTTCTTGGTTTTGCTGTAACTTATTTGAGTCACCAAAATAACCCCCACTGACTGTGATGAGCAGTTGAAATACAATCTCAGAAGTAACAAGGCTTGCCTGTTAAAGGATAGGAACCTTTGTGAATAAGTGTTTTTGAGGAGATAATAATGGAAAACATTTTTGCGATCTATCTCAAAGAATTGAAAAATAAGTTCTGTGTTTCTTTATTTCAGTAGTTTTTTGCTTTACAAGAACTCAGACATTCAGTATATAGAACTACCATCAATATATAACAATGCTAAATATATGGAAGCAAAAGGTGGATGCAGCAGAATAATTATTACTTGTAAATGAATTTTTCATGAGTAACAAAAATTATGGAAGTCACTAGTTTTATAAAATCCATGACTATATCCAAATTTGCTGTGATTCAATCATATTTTCTCCAAAGCTGTTGTTACAAAAATCATGTCCTTAAATATAAGGATTTATGCTACCCAAAGAATAATGCTGTATCTACAAAAAATAAGAAAATAATCACAACAAATATGATTTCACAACAAAAATAAAGCCTCCTTTTTCTCATCCTTTCTCTTTGTCCTGGGTTTCTCCTTCCGTTATAGTGGATGAACACCTACAGAGGTGTAGTTTAATCCAGTGCCAGAACTGTTGTAAGGCAAGAATAACCAATAACATAATCAGATGAACAGAAGAAAGTGAGTAGAATGCTAAAAGAACTGTGCGCATACACACTACACTTTGCCTTCAATATCCTTTAACTGTGTACTAGACCTCTTGTGTACTTAAGCCAGGTCACTGATAACTTCTGATCTGGACTGAACCAGTGACCTAAGTGAAAAGCTGAGGGGGCCACTGCTGGCAATCTAACTTGGAAATTCAGACATCAGTATGATGTGGAAGATAATATGGTGTTCTTTAGCATCACAGGGTCAACAGCAGTCTAACCAATGTCTCTATTTTAGAAAGCAATTCCATTCTGAGTGTAGCACTGCATGAAAGACAAAATCAAGTGCTTCTTTGTAATGATCATATTCTGTCGTCTCTAAGAATCGAGGGGCAAATATGTTTAATTACTAGCAATTTTTAAAAAGCATTTTTTCTCTCCTTTCTAAGTGGCTTTGATCCAGAAAGCACAGTTGTACCCAAGAGATCACACTGCTTTGATTTATGGGTCCTTTTATATAGCAGGCAATCCTCCCAATCAGGAAAAATCATTGTTATTTTTATTATTTACAATACAATGAAGCAAAACTGAATAGTACATAGGCAACATGCAAACTGTTATCTTCATGGCTTACTTCCTCCCTCCAGCCCTGATAAGTGCTATAAAGGGGACTTTTTCTTTTCCCAACAACTATATCCCCCTGAAAGCAATAGCTTCATTAATTAATCACTGTTGTAGGGAAGAGGGGAATAGCAAGAGTCTACTGCTTAGTGCCCACCAGTGATAAATACTCTGGCTTTTTGTTTATTGCATTTGTGTTCTGGTAACCTTTGGGTTTACAGATGTATATAGATAGATAGATAGATAGATAGATAGATAGATATATATATAAAGAGCAATAGAGTTGCATATGCCTTTCCTCAAAAATGTGGTCTGGTAGAATCACTGCTCCTGGAGGATTGTGGTAATATTGCACAGAGATTACATAGTTACTTAATAATCTCCCAGGGACAGGAGCAGAACCAGCAATACTTAAACGCAAACTTGTGTTGCAGTGCACATCATAATCTATTCTTTTGAACAGAACTCCAGAAAACTTATGCAGCACCTGGAGTGTTAAATACTTTGGTCTACACCAGGGAAGGTTAAAAATGAGGAACAATGTGAAAGTCTAAATATGACTATAATAAAGGCCAGTCCTCAAGACATATTGAAATTAATATAATGCCAAACAAACCCAAAATTTTCAGGCAAGGTTGCAGCCAGGATGTATATGCTTGCATTTGCATACAGTGCTCAAGAGCTCTGATTTCAAAGATAAGGACTGGAGTAAGTGCATACTTTATATAACATGCAAGAAGACTAATTATTTTTATACAAGACATTTTTAATGCTCAGAACTGGAGAAGAGGAGAGTGAGGGGAGACCTCATTGCAGTCTACAGCTTCCTCACAAGGAGAAGACGAGGGGCAGGCAGTGATCTCTTCTCCGTGGTGACCAGTGACAGGACACAAGGAAATGGCCTGAAGTTGTGTCAGGGGAGGTTTATGTTGGATATTAGAAAAATTCTAATTCTTCACCCAGAGGATAGCTGGGCACTGGAACAGGCTCCCCAGGAAAGTGGTCACACCACCAGCCTGACAGAGCTCAAGAAGCATTTGGACAATACCCTTGGGGCACATGTTGTTACTTTTGGGGTGTCCTGTGCAGGGCCAGGAGTTGGAATGAATGATCCTCACGGGTCCCTTCCAACTAAGCACATTCTGTAATTCTGTGACTCAGGATTATTCATGTTGCTGCCTACACCACCTGTTACTGGGCCCAATAGCCCAGCCAGCTGAGGGCTACATCCTGCAATGGCCTTCACCCTCCGTGCAGGTCCCTCCAATGTCTGAACACTCAACAAGCACAGGCTCGCCTGGCAGGACCTAAGTGAGGGGTGAAACATCCTCTTCAATGGACTGTTGTGTGTGCAGGAGCACTTACGCTCTCTCATGAACTCTTAAAAGTACAACCTGACAATGAGACAAGGTTTATGCCATACTTCCCTCCCAGCCCCCAAGCTTTCCAGAGCACTTTTAGAATCTTTTAGGTTGGAAAAGACCTCAAGTCCAACAGTTAACTAAATCTTGCCCCTCAGTGTCATATCTACACACCTTTTAAATACCTTCAGCGATAGTGACTCCACCACTTCCCTGGCCAGCCTGTTCCAATGCTTGACAATCCTTTTGGTAGAAGAAATATTTCCCAATATCCATCCTCCCCTGATGCAACTTAAGGCCGTTTCCTCTTGTCCTATCACTTGTTACTCAGGTGAAGAGACCAACCCCCATCCCATCTCAACCTCCTTTTAGAATAAGATTCCCCTGTGAGCCTCCTTTTCTCCAGACTTAACAACCTCAGTTCCTTCTCACAACACTTATTCATTAGACCCTTCACCATCTTCAGTGCTCTTTGGACACATATGTGTACTAGTTTGAAAACAAACCAGTGGGAGATCACAAGTCAGAATTATAATTTAATAGGAAAATTAAAAATAAATGCAATAGTACAAGAACATTGACAGAGTCAGGATACAACCTGACACCCTGTTAGTCAGGGTGGTGGCTGCAGTTCAGATGAAGTGGTCCTGTTGAAACAGTGATCCTGTAGAAAGGTCTGTTTTTTCACCTGAAGTTCCAGTGGTAGCTCTTGTCCTCTGGGAATCCAATAGGTAAGGACTGCTTGTGTTCCAAACCCCAGACTATATCCAGGTGGGAATGCTTGGCTCCTCCCCCCTGGGCGGAGCATCTCACAATGGGCTGATGTAATTCTGTGAGTCATGTGGTGGGTCCTTGATTGCCCATTAACAGAGATAGCCCCCAGAGGGAGTTATCAAGGATGAGTCATGATAGCAGATAACGAGCACTGCCCCACCTGCTTTAACAGCTTGTGAAGATGGCAATAGAATACATACTGGTTACATCTTACATTGTAACCTAGGCCAACATGGATCATGTTCAGTCTGCCCCAGCAAAATCTCTCTCTGGAGTGAGGAAGTGAGATTGCTCCTGCAACCAAACCAGATCTAGAAGGCAACTCTGGTGTATCCAGCCTTGAAGTCCAGGCATTTGGGCATAAGGCATCTTAAAGGCCTTTGACTCACTTTTTGAGCTGGGGTGGTGGGAGATAGGGATGGTTATCTTCAAGCCCTGTTTGCTAGTCGTGCACTGTAAGAAAAGTAATTGCCACCGCTCAGTCTGTCTCAGGCTGTTGTAAATTGTGTTCTCCCACTCTTTATTCAGCAGACCAGAACGGACACAAGCTGTGGGATAAAGTGCTCATGCAGTTTTGCACCAACAGACTCCCTATTATTGCAACAATGTTTAAGGTTTTATTAGTCTTTTCCCCCCTCCCCAGCCCCAGGAAATGCTATTTAAAGCTGATTTTTTTTTTCTCCCTTTGAAAACTCTAAGAAGACTTCTCAGCCTCTCAGCTGGGTGATTTAAAATGAAATAGCTTCTTAATGTATGGACATTTATAGTCACTGGAAATCTTCATATGTTATAAAGTCCAACTGCTAATTTATGTTCCTTGATCTCACACTGAGAAGATGCCAAGAACTTCAGCTCTGCTGTTTCAAGGAGTGTCCATGTGATGATGAGCAATACTCGAAAGACCAGTCCTCAGAAGAAGCCACAGAACTATGCTAATGACACTTCTTTGTTGCTGATAAGGATGGTTGTTACCTTCAGAACCTCTGAATGCTTTACAAGAGCTGGTAGAGCAAGTGGGATAGATGCATATCCAAGCACTGCTTTGCAGATGAACAAACTTAAAAAGCTCATGATACAACCAAGTGTTGCAGATAGGTCTTTTCCTATGTCTGAGGAAAGAAAAGCTGAATTACAGAGCAGAGTAAAACTGTGAAAACTACAAGAAATATGAATGTATTTGATGTGAGTGTCTGGGATGGATAATCAAAGTTAATTGAAGTGGAATTTTTTATAAGTAAGATGATGAGGGATCTTTGATTTTTATTCTTTGCAGGTCACCTCAGAGTTAAGGGTGAAGACAGTCTTTCCACCACAGTTTAATCTAAGACATAACAAAAATAAGACCACCTAAGGAAAGGGAGAATTCTTGCTGAATTCTCAATTGGTAAGATGGATTTTGCCTTTCACCTAGGCTGTTTATATCTACTATGGCTCAAAGCAATGTTTCTGTTCTTTTTAGGCTCCATTTCTTTTGCTGACTTTCAGCCTCAAAATACATATTTGGTTCGATCTCTAACATGCAAAATTTCTTGCCTTCATCAGGTCTGACTTTGAGACACTATTAAGGAAACAGCCTTCTTTCTAGTGAAAGAGAAAAAAGAAATTTTCCTAATTGCATTGACGGTACTGCATAGATTTTAATCTTAAATACTAGCAGTAGTAGTACAGTAATGAAAGTTATCCTACATGTGTAACTTATCTCTGAAGAATTTAAAGGGACAAATCATGAATAGGCTTTCTGACGGCAGACAGGCGTGAGGTGAATATGTTTACTGGCTTTAGCTGTAATATTTATTTGGCTTAGATTTTTTTTCTGATGCTTAAATCCAGAAAAGGTCTTCTCTTTTAGCTTTTTATGTGGGACAAATTATTTTGAAGCTTTTAAGTAGCAAATGCAAAGATTTAAGCAAGTCTAATGTTCCTTTTTGAAACAATCTTAAAAAGAAGATTGTATGAAGTGAGAAATCCTATGGTTTGCCTTAAGCTTTTCAAGTTAATTTTAACATAAAGCTATGCCTACACTGAAGAAACAAGGAGCCTGGCATACACAGAGTGGATCTTGTTATTCATTCTCCTATAAACAAAAATGTCTATTTCTGTATAGTATTAAATATATCCTATCAGAGGAATCTTTCTTGAGTGGAAATCCTCTTTATTGATGTTCATTCCACATGTTTGCTGAATTTTTTGCAATTTTGCTCTCTGATCGCAGGAAGAGCATAATTTTCCAAACTATACTCTAGGAATCATGAGTTTGGTAGGTGAGAGAATCCTACCTGTAATTAGATTTAAAGATGGCATGTATAATAACGTCTGTTATTAGAAAAGTAATGATGAAGAGTTAAATATGTGAATAGGATTAACAGAATCACAGAATGGTTTGCGTCAGAAGAGACCTAAAAGATTATCTAGTTCCAACACTCTCTGCCATGGACAGAGACCAAGTTGCTCAAATTCCCATTCAACCTTATATGAAACACTTCCAGGGATGGAGTATCCACAATTACTCTGGGCAACCTCTTCTGGTACCTCACCACCCTCATAGTGAAGAATTTCATCCTTATATCTAATCTAAACCTGCCCCCTTTCTGTTTGTTTCCATTCTCCTCCTTGTTTTCTCACTACATACATTTGTAAAAAGTCCCTCTCCAGCTTTCTTGTGGGCTCTCTTCAGCTACTGGAAAGTTGAAATTAAGGCACCTCAAAGCCTTCTCTTTTTCAGGCTGAAGAGGCTCATCTCTCTCAGCCTTTCTCCAGCCCTGTGATCATCTTTGTAGCCCTGCTCTGGACTCTCTCAAACAGGTCCAAGTCTTTCCTGTGCTGGAGGCCCCAAAGCCAGACACAGTACTGCAGGTGGGGTCTCAGTGGAGTAGAGGAGCAGAATTCCCTCCCTCTCCATGCTGGCCACATTGCTTTAGGTGCAGCCCAGAATACGATTGGCTTTCTAGGCTGGAAGCGCATATTTGTAATGCTTCCTCAGATTTAAAACTACAAAGCTATTACATTTGCAATGCACACTACAGATAAAATAGTCATTTTCACATGAGTGTATTTTCTAATTTTATTTTAACATGAAGGGAAGTTGTATAGAGCCTTTAATAAACTATCACTTTTGTCACTATCATCCATATTCACATACTGTACATTACTTTTTAGAAACACAGATTTTTTTCTGAAGCATAAAACTAAAGGTAGCATTTTTTTTAAACAGGTTTGTTTTCAAGGGTTCTTTTGACACTGAGTTGTTAAGCACTTATGTGTCAAGTTAAAGCAAGAGCTACACTTTTCCGTATGCTTCAGTTTTGAAAACTGTCCCCTCACGAAATTTTATTGATCTCTCATCTGGTTTTTCGAAAATCAGGAGAGCACTCTTGGTGAGGGTGCTTGCTGGTAGGACTGGGACATTACATTCATTGTTATATTCCTTCACACCTGTGTTTGTGAAGGGATCAAACAGGTAATACCAAAGGGAAGTAGTCCTCTTAAAAAGGTTAAACTTCCCACTCTCAACAACCTGATATGTCTAATGTACGAGGTATCCTCTTTAAAAAGGTTGTTAAACATGAGTTTTGTTTACATATAATGTCATGCAGTTATCGGCATAATCAAAAACTTATTTAATCCTTTTCTAATTCTAAAGTGATTAGCAAGGGCTGAGAAATCACCTTATCTCACTAAAACACAGGTACGAACACAGAGTAAATATTTTGGTAAACAATTATTCTGCCCTTGCATATTCAGCAGTGTGCTAAATTATGCATAATCTTGCATAAGTAATAAGTGAAGGTAGCTTAAATTCAGGGTTTTTTTACCTGACCTATTTCTTTCAGTGCTGTTAGCTTCTTAAATCATGTATGAGCTTTCCGTAAGGCTTCAATGAGTAGTTCTAGTGGAGAGACTTCAGTAATAAATTTCAGGAGAAGACAAGTTTTTTGACAGGCATAATGCAACACATACAGAGTTTGGAACTCACACTCTGGGAATTTAGAGCAATCCTTGCAAAGCAGCTTTTCCCTGTTACATTAATAGAGAAAATGAAGTATGAAAGTCCTCAGGAATTACTGCTAGGTGTAATTTAAATAATTTACCAGAAGACAGTTCAGCACATGCATAGAACAGGGGCATACAGAGTTTGCCATAAGCAGTTTATAAATAAACTATATTCTGCTGAAGTAAGTCAGGCATAAATTATAACTATTCCTTTTGTGGCTATACTCTGTTCCTCATTGTAATAGTTATTTAAAAAAAAAAAATCTGGGTTATGACCTTCTACTAGAAATCATAGGCTGTGCCTGCCTTGTACCTTGCTTATGAGCATGCTTACATTTAATAGTTTGGCTGCTATGAGATCAAAGTAAAATTACTATTGCTGTGGGAGAAAAAAAAAAAAAAAGAGAAAGTGCATTACATTTCTATAAACAGAATCTAGGTAGAATTTCGTAGTTCAGTGGAAAAAGGAGTGTTCTGTGCCAAAGACCATTAACTAGCATCTGACCATTTCATGAAACACTTATGCATTTTGTTAAAGTATTATTCTATTTCTAGCCTCAAGTGCTGAAAGTTAAAATGACAGAACAACTTGAAAGTACCAATAGAAAATATGAAATTAAGATACTAGGGAGTAAGGAGAGGGCAAAGAATGTTTTAAACATGCTTCTAGAAACTGGATGGCTCCTACTCCTGCACAGGAGCTGCAACCCTAATTGTTAGGGTTATTAAGGACTGTTACCATTTACCAAGCAGAAATGTTTTAATTTATTTTGTCAGTATTCGGAAATAAGAATTCAAGGTGGAAGGTCAATGATCCAGAGAGGTTCATTGATTTTCGTATGCCAAATTAAAAATCTATCAAATATATTTTATTCTGATGCCTATAAGTACCGCATAAAGAAATGGAAAACATGAAGATGATTTAATGTTGTTTTCCCCTTTTTATATTATAAAAGTTTAGTGGTCTCTGATTCCTGTAGAGCACACATTAACACAAATATTCTGTCTCGTTGTTAATTTTACCTTTTTGTTTTTTAATAATACGTAATTTTCTTCATTTACTCTTAATTAACTTTTCTTGTCCATCTAATTAAGAACATAACATTTCAGCCACTGGAGCTTATAAACAGTCACAGGTCAATAGGATGAGCTTGCATGTTTTTTGTAATTTTGAGCAAAAACTAACATGCTTAGCACTCAAAGAAAGTTATTAAAGATATTTTCCTACAAAAATAATATGTTAGTATATGTCAGAATTTGCTATTTTTCTGAATGAGATTTACTAACTTGTGTTTCATGAAGTCATGTACAAAAATAGAAAATTTCTGATATTTTTGTTGATTTGTATTAGCTAAAATTATATATTTTTCATTGTTAATGTCATAATATTAAGACATGCATAACAATACAAGTATATTTTAACCTATTTTTATATGTATAGTATCACTTCAGTAACTGCCTTGATGAAATATATATAGGTATTAATACAGCTACACAATGTATAATGTCTGTATAAATAATTCAAGCTTTCTTAACCTACCATTTGTCAGTGCACCCGAAACTCATGCTAGCATAAGAGTGAACATGGAGAAGAGGTTAAAAATGCCCTTGATTATGCTTCTCTCCTTCTAAAAATATTTATGTAGAGGGTGTAGTGGAATCTGTGTGCTGTGGGAAATCCTGGCTGCCCATCTCAGGCTGCTTGGGGAGGCGAAGGGCTGTCTGTACTTCACCTTTGTCCACACCACAGTGGATAATTTTGCAGGTCCTCCTTCTCAATGGCCCTGCTTCTGCAACATTCTAGGCTGGGTTGTTTGTCTTCCCACGAGTGGCACTGAAATGCGCTCCCACCTAGGTAAGCAAAGCTTTACATGAGGGCAGTCGAGTGCCGAAGTGGACCTCACCTCTCAGGTTCTGCTGGCCACACTGGACATATTCTTGTGATAAGACACTATTTTAACTGTTACTTTCATAATTTTTTACTTATTGGTTGCTTATTACGACTTAATGTGGAGTATGGACAGGGTTTATGACAGATGTCATTTGGGATGGAAAATCCTCAGTCGTGTTCTTGATAAATGGAAAAGTATTTTCTGTGTCCAGAGCTGATATGCATATGTGAAAATTGCAAATACTTAGACATTTCCCTTAACTATTCTTTGAATGTGCTGTAAATTTCATTTTATTTTCTAAGGAAAAGTTGACTCATTATCATTCTGGTTGAAGCAGTTGTCTTTCCTAGCATAGAGCTTTTTCCATTATTAAACTGATCCGTTAGAAAATTAAGTAATGTTAACAAGAAATTTCTCCTTAATATGCAATAAATATAGGTTGTTGGAATGATAAAAACAGTTTAGTTCAAACAATTTAATTAACATCCTTACAAGGATCACTGAAAATAAAGTGCAAAATAAAATAAAATCACTGTCATGATCCTGACCCTGTGTTGCAAATTAAAAACACAGTTAAGTGTCATAAATTTCAGCAGCTCAATTTGGGTTCACTTAACAGAATTATGACAAAAGCAAATGTTTTGTCACTTTCAGACTGTTGCCAGGAAAAATTGTAGTGCATAATTAATGATAATCCTCTCTTTAATTTGTATATATAAAGGCACAGGAAGTTGCCACTGATAGCACAGAAATAATGTAATTTTCAGTGTTAAAGCAGTAAAACTGTTTCATCTAAAACAACGAGTCAGAGGAAGGATAATGGAAGGTGTCAGAGGCACAGTAAATAAGATTAGAGTGGACAAGAAGTGAAAAGTATTAACTGTATTGAAATTTTCAATTAGAAAGGCAAAGCAAATCCTTTATGAATCATCCCCTCCACCTTCTTTTAAACCTTTTTGAATAAGTGCAGTTGAATTGCCTGAATACTAGTGAGTACAAAATCAAGGTATTTCAAAGAAATGAATTATGGTTTTACTTGTAACTCTAGACACTTAAGTAATTTTTAAGAACAGAGATAGGCTTTGGTAAGACCTTGAACACCTGTGCCTGAATAGGCTGGTGGTACTCGGCTGGTCACCTTCCTAAGCAAACCTGAAATATCAGAACATCAGTGAAACAATGGCAAATACATTATGAGCTGGATACTATGACTCACACTGCTTTCCCAATTTCCTTATGTGGATGGTGTTTCTGGGTAATGCATCCTGCCAAACATGAGCACTACAGAAAAGCCAACATGAGGTGAACGATTAGATGAAGACAGTTTTCATCAGTCCACTTCTGATATACTCGTAACATGAATTGACATTGAATTTTCTCAGTAATGAAGCAGGTTTATCCACATGAGCCTTCTAATTTTGTCCTTCTTTTACTTGCTTAGGAAATGTGACAATTCTTTCTTCTACCCAAGGACAATTTCATTGTTGAGACATGAATGCAGACTCAGCAAGCATTAGGGACTGTGATTTTTAAACCCATTGTGCAGCTGGAGGTGTTAGGGATCCAACCACCATTTGAGTGGTTCTATCTGAACAAAAAGGATACCTGCCTAGGTGTTTTACTACCAAAGCCACAGTCACTCTGTAGTTAGATCTCTTGCAGTCATATGTGCAGATTAGCTCCAGAGTGGCACAGGTACCAGTAAGTGAGCCTTATACCTTCCTAGTAAAAGTTTTTAATTTTTTCCTTTTTTAAAAATTTTTGTAATTACCATTTATGTTTTGTAGTTTTTAAATTAGTTGTCAGTTGCTGTGTGGAACATATAGGAGTTTTGAGATGGTGAAATTCCAAGTCCTTTAATATAGCTAATCAATGTGCATGCCACACTCTTTCCAACAACTGCAGAAGTTGTTCAGACTGGTGTCTATGCCAGAATCCTTTTTGTCTTCTTTAGTGAATCCTCTACTGTTTCTCAGATTCCCAGGATTCTAGAGAGAAAACATGAAATGCTGCTAAAGTTATTATCCCATACGTACTAAGTAATATGCAGAAAACTTTCCCTTCCAGCTGTGAAGAACTGATGTGTTAAACAGATTATTCACAAGACCTGCTTTCCTGTAATAAACGTAAAAGAGGAGACTGAAATAAGCATGCTTTCTAAATACAATACTTAAGTCTAGATGGAATTTCAAAGTAATATTTCATGCCTCTTGTCAACACATAAGGATAAAATACTGTGTCAAAGACTCAGCATGGTAGAGAGAGGAAGTTAAGAGGCAGTACCGCATTTATAAGTTAAGGACCACTATGACTATATCTATGCTGATAAACTCAGTGTGTAAATGCTGCTGTCCTCCACAACAGGCTGCCTGCCAGCTAGCTATGGCCATTGGAAAGTCCAGCTTCTGCATGGCACCCATGAAGACCTTGAGAAAGCACTGGTTGACATGAGTCATTGTCATAGGTTAGAGAGCTGTGAGTCTTTTCTCAATAGCGTTCCAGAGACTGTTTAATTTACTGGCATAGATTAGTAAACTATAGGGCTACTCACCCCATTTTTATCTTTGAAATGTATTCTGACATAGGAGGAATCAAATGAAAGTTGTAGCTCTGGTCTGCTCCTATGCCTCACCTCACTCCTGCACTCTGAACTTTCCCAGGTTGAAAATAAGGATGATGTGAGGAGGAACATTTTCACAACTTCCCTTCACCTCCAGCAGCAGAGTTTACCTGCCGAATCCCTTCTACCTGTTATCTCTTAGCTGCCACCTTTAACAGTACACCCCATTAGAACCACAAGCAATTAGGTCCCTTGTAGGCCTTCCTTACACTCTCTGGTGTTTGTTCTCTTCCCAGCTGAACCCATGTGTAAGTTGAATGTTGACATCCACCTCTGACAGACGGATTCCACCATCCCTAAATGTATCTTCAGCATATCTGCTACACTTGCACATAAGCACCATATCACTGGCATTCAAAATGAATGTGTACCATTATCCCAAGGAGATCAGATCCGTTCTTAATTGTTCTTTTATCTGATATTAATATAAAATTCTTACTTGTTTCATATTTGGTACCTGAGGTATTGAACAGTCTGGTAAACCTCTTCCCTGATTGCTGTCCATTTTGAATTTTTGAAAGCAGAGAACAATATTAAGAAACATGAAAACAAATAGACCTCAAACCTGAAACCCAGTATGCTGAAACCTTTTAAATGTATAGGAAAAAAATAAAATGTGAATTTCACAACTATCTTAGTGCATTCACTTACCGAGGCCACTTTCACTTCTATGTGAAATTTTATGTGGAATGGGGAATGCTGAACCAACCAAATGTAAGGATCAATATTTTAATTTACATAGGACATTTACATGGTGGGTGAGATAAATGGCTGGATATTTCCCTTTTCCTCTCACAGGAACCAAATCCAAGAGGTTAGAATGTAGGCAATTAGTTTTAGTGTCACAGGTAATCTTAAAAAGGTCTAACAATTTTAACTGTTACCTGTGCAGTCTTTTATCCTCAGCTATTCATCCCAAAATTTTAACTAATTTTGGTTTTGTTGTTCATATATGAAACCACCTTTTCATCATGTGATTCTAATTGGTTCCAAATACATGATGTTTTTGTGAATATATTTTAGTAACTCTATCAAATGTTTCTAATTTTGTAGGAAACGGGGCTTTTTCCAATGCTATTTATTCTCACAGCTTCTGTGAAATTGTGCAGGTCTTGCAACATTTCCTCATCAGTCTTAAAAACCCAGGCACTGATATATGTGTTTGTGAGTGCAATAGAAATAAAAATGTCCTGCTATTGATAAAAATTTCCTTTAAAAACCCACCGTAGTGACCGGTCTCCACTAGTGATGACTGCGTATAATAAGGACATGGAATGGCATTTGGTTAGAAGGCTTGGCCCAAGTTTCTCCAAGGGAAGGTAACCTTAAATGTGAACTCCTAAGTCTCAAGTACCATATGTCTCCCCATGCACTTTTGACATGACATTTGTGGTTTTTGGAATATCATTAATTTTTTTTTGTTTTTTCTGTAGAAGACCAAAATATGTAGAGTCATTGCTGGCTGGACTTCCCTTAGATTTATTCTTCTTTCTGAGTTTGCAAGCCACGTTCACCTTCCAGATTTTTCAGAGAAATAGCTATCTCAGAACCAAAGTCCTCTGACTTTATGGGTGTACTTTATATTATTATTAAAAGGCATATCCCTGAGTATTTCTAAGTATAGAGAAATAGGTTGCTCACTAATGCATCCTCGTGCAACTGCTCTGCCCTCTCCAGCAGACCATGGAAGATCTGTCTTCCCAGCACAGGTTTCAAACATTGGAGTCTGGCATCACTTTGGGGGGAGTGCTGCCCACCCTCCCCTTGCCCTACCCCATATCCCTCCTCAGCACATCAAGAAGGTCTTGCCTGATATTTTTTACAATTTCAGTGTAAGCCTTCTGAAAACCAGGCAGCAGAGAGTCCCCTATCTCCAGCAAAATCTCCAGCACAGCTTGCAAGATGCTTGAACCCTGAAAGGTCCTTGGAGAAGAAAGGAGAAGGTGAACTCCTCCCCTGCTTGCACCCCCAGGAACAAAACAGCTCTCTGCAGACTTGCTAAATGTGTTCTCATGCCCCTGCTTGCCAGCTGGTGCTGAATTGCTGAGCTATGCAGTGGGACCTGCTTATGTACAATGAACTGGCTGCAGGAGTCATCTGATCATAATTGAAGTCATAAGGAAGGAGAGGAATAAGGGGAGAATGGAAGGAAGAGAAAAGCACATGGATAAATATTCCATAATACTTCAATAAGTTCAGCCAAGAAATGTATTCTGTGATTGGTGTGCTAATGAAGCTCAGCATCACCCAAGACAGCTGATGGCCACTATACCACTACCAATTTGTACTATGGAGAACTGTGAAGCTATGGGAGTGGAATGGCTGGTACATAAAAATTTAAAAAGTGAGGGTAACTTGAAAATATAAAGAGGCTCAAACATTATTTTTCATGTGTTCAATCCAAGAGAAAATGTATGTAGGGTTTGTTTTCTTGCCTGTGTGTGCATGTGTTCACACATTTGGATGTATGTAACAGCTTTTCTCTTTCTAAAGTAAAAAACACTTTCGTATTTTTTTAGAAATAGTGATATTGCCGGTAATGATTTTACTTCTCCTACATTCAAATGGTACTGAGTTTCTGAAGTACATTTTAAAACACCATGTGGACAGAAAAGCATACTAATCCATATGTGTATAAGCATCAGGAACCAGGAGGCTTCATGTATTCCAGCTATTGTATAGCACCTTGCATAGCAAAGGTCCAAAAAAGAGTTTGCAATGTCATGGTTTGTTTCTTGGGTTTTCAGGTGTCCATGACTTTTGCCCTCTCCACAGACTTTTGTATTAAGCAATAGAGTATGCTGTTTCATAGAAGGAAAGTTATTTAAAATAACAATTTCTTTCCACAGCTCCTTCCCATCTGACCTGCAAAATTTGGGGGTACGGGGCAGAATTTTGAGAAATGCTCAGCTGTTTGAGCTGGACTTTTGTTTGTGCTTTGGGAAATGGTGTATATGGTCAGCTCATTTTGTGCCTAAGATATTTTCTCTTGAGTGGGGGAGGGGGAAAAAAGGACTCGGCCGCTTTGAATACTCCTATTTTCCTGAATTCTGTTGAGAATGAGTCTCCTAACAGCGCTGGTGTAATTGTGATCACAGTGATAGGAGAAAATGAGCTCTTCAGTGTTGCTTTGACTCAGTTCCTGCCCAGTCAGCCTGATGGTTCTTTACAGACATTGCCTCATGCCTCAGAGAAGCACTGGATTTGCAAATTTTGCTCCTGAGTTTATCCCTGGAATTTAATTGAACCTCTCGCTTTCATCATAACAAAGATATTTGCTATACCTTAATCCGAAATCCATATGCTAAAGACTCAGTAAACTACCCCTTTTCCTTGGATATTCAGAAGGACTTTATTTCTTTCTGTGAATAATATCTCTCTTCAAAGTGGCTAATAGTTTCATCTGCTTTCATATTAGCAGTAATAGTAGTGTTGCAAAGACACCATTTTTTGGCAATACAATTGAGAGGTTTACAGCAGTCATAGGTTTTAAGATCCTCATTTAATACAGCATTTAAGCACATATTTACAGCAAATGATCTGAAGCAGGAAAGCTGGGGCAAAAGTACTGCTGGGCCTTTTAAACAAGGAGCCACATACCTTTTTGGAGGACATCCACTGTTTTACAGTTTTTTAGATGCTGTTCTGGAATAACTTGTTCTACAAACTCTTTTTTGGGGTCAACTTTATGCTATGATGGTTTGACCATCACAAGGGCAGCAAGCTATGGATTACAGCCCTGAAGGAAGTTGCACATAGACCTATACAGCTTTCTGTTGTTTATTTAAAAGGCCACACCGCAGACCTTGCTGCCCACCACCGTTCAGTTTTGCCTCACACACACAAAAAAAAAGGTGCATTTTTCAACAAAACAAAGCATTTAAAATGGAATCTTGTGTGATCTCCATTCTCTTTCCCTGTGACTTCACCATTCCGTCTGTCCCTGCACTCTTCTGCCCCAGTTCTTTATTTAGACCATGTTGCAAGTCTCAGGACATTCTGTACCTACCTTCACAACAGGATGTAACAAATTAAAGGTCCAATAAATAACTTGATCTTTCTGGCAATACACTGAATATTAAAGCAAAATATTGTATATCTGTCAAGACAGATCTGGTAAGAAACCAAGTCTGTGTACATGCTCAAATATATATATATGAAAAAAATCATAATGTAACTAAAGATTGAGGAGCCTGGAGAGTGAAGAGTAAGTGGAAAGTGATTAAATGGTAAGTGATATCTTAAAAGCATATGAAAGATTTTAAAAGGATCCATGCAGAAAACAAAGAGCTATTAGTTAAAAAAGGTAAATTGCAGACAGCACTGCTCTAATATCAGTCCCACAATAGCCATCAGAGATGAACCAGTAATGTAATTTCTTTTAAATGGATGCTATTCTAGTCACACTTATCATCTGCGGAGAAATATTTCTAAGATCTATATCAGATGATAAAACTATTTTCATTTATTATTGTACTAGATTTTTTCCCAAGATTCCTACCACATTTTATTCTTTCTGCATGTCATTTTTTTGCTTCTATAACAAATATTAAATTTGCAGAGTTGCCTCATTTTGGTTTTTTAATATATAAGACTCAAACATTGGTAGAAATTTTAGAAATAGGAAATATTTTCTTGCTTCAAAAATGATACAAGCCTTTCCGAATTTCAGCCTATATGTAAACACAGATATAAATGTACTGTACGTGATATATATTTATAATGTATAATTTAGATATATCTAAAGTAAATAGTTTTTAGTAATTTGTGCAGTAATTCTGTGTCAGTTCTCCTCACAATATTTTAACAGCACTATCTGGTTTACCTATTTCTAAATGAAAAAAAAAAAATCTAAATAATGTTCGGAAATGGATTTTTGCTGAGTTAATGAGTGATGGATCATGGTGAAATAATGCAATAAGTACATACTGTTGCCTTTGGGGAATAAAGCAAAAGGGATTTTTCCATTTTGTACATTAGAATCACTTTGTAGCTCAGACTTCATCTTCGTTCACAGTGGCGTTTAACCCCACTGTCTGGTTATTTTGCCTCTGATATAAATACACCAAATGTTAGCAGCATTGGAGAAGACATAAATGAAACCCAACAATATTACTGTGATAGAGTCTGTACAAAGTTTGCTGCGTAGCCAGCTGAGAGGAGTCATTTCTGTTTTCCAGTCAGTAATTGGAGAGTAAGATGCACTATGTTTCAAGGCCTTGAAAGCTTGTTTTATAATGAGACTAACAAGCTAAAATCGTCTATTTTATCTGACTGAAGATAGGGATGATTTGACTGTTATCTATGAATACCTGTGTAAGAAAGATATTTCTGCTCATAGGAGGTTCTGTAATCCAGTAGAATAAAGTGTAATGAGATTCCGTGTTTGGAAACTCAGAGCTATGCACATTCAGACAAATATTACAAGAGAAAAGTCAATTTACGTTGGAATAACAAAGCTCGAGATCTCTTGGATTCTTTATCACTGTGTAGGATACATGCTTTGCACTGAAAAAAAATGATAACGGTGCTTGCTTCCCGAGGGTTTTATTTTATGGTCTTCTGCCTATCTTCACAAAACAAGCCTTCCCCTTCTTACAGTGAAGCAGTTGGGCTCATTGAGGCAGAAGAACAATATAGTCAACCAGAATTTTCACCAAAGAGATTTGGTATTTGTATGTTTGTTTGAAAGATGAATGCTGACAAGAAATTATTTTCCCTTAACTAGGTCTTCCCTGCTACTTAATGTATGATTGCAAGTATGGTGGAATCAACTAGAAAATTCTTTACTCTGCTGATATTCCTACTTCATTGTTAATTTTAGCATCTGTATTTGTTAATATGAGTTACTGCTCTGATTTAAAACATTTACAAACCTTAATACCTGAGATCTTTTTCTGTAGGATGCACAAAGAGATGTCAATTTCTGATTTAGTGATAACTCTTAAGGAAAATAAATTTAACATATTTAATTCTGTGTTTTAAAAATGAATACAGTTCAGCTTTTGTGAATACATATATATCCAGAAAAGGGGCAAAAAAGATCCTTAGTCATGTATATATTTCATTACCATAAGTAATCTCAAAATGTTCTCTCTTCTTACTTTCTTTTTCAATTTAGGGTCCATATTGTTTAATTAATCTTCTAAAACTTTCCAGAAGATAGGCATAAAGCATTCTATATCAGGTAAACTATAAAGAGAAAGCAAATTAAAGAACTATTGAAAAAAGAATAGACATCAATGAGTAGTGCAAAGTGGAATACTTTTCTCAGTCAACTGTAGTTGAAGTAGTCCATTTTTAGACACTAACAACTATTTTGAGGTAATTTTTAAAAGATATTATGGCAGGATGCTTTTCTCTGTAAAACTGGTATTATTACATTTTAGCTGAAGAATACTAATTAATTCTACAAGTCGTTAGATTTTTTTTTCAAATTAGTTATGGTAAATTCGTTTTTATTCCTTCAAAATCAAAGCGTATCCTATCCCATCTCCCTTGAGCTTTTTATCTTTAACAAAGTCCCAATCATATCCCACAAAAATAACTCTACTGTTTCAACTTTCAGTAATTGGATGAATAGAATAAATAAGTCCTTGGCTAGATAGCAGTATTTGCTTTAGATTCGCAATATTTCTCTATAGTTTGGAGTACCATGAAACCATCTGATCTGAATATGAAAGAAGTTATTTTATAGTGTTTAAAATATACTACATATGAGGTTCTGAGAGTTAACATTGATCTAATATATTGAAAATGTAGAAGATTGTGTGCTGGAAGACCATTTAAGAGATTTGACTGTTTTAGCACTTCTTCTTACAGACTGTAGTGATATCACATGCCTGAAAAACAGGTATCAGTAAAACACCTTCTAAAACATAATTTAAATTTTCCATTAATAAAGCATTAAAAACTTCGAGTGTCTGCTAAAAAGTTGTAAGGAACGTGACTGTACCTTCTAATAAAACGCAGCTTTCTTCTGATTCCCAAACCAGAATTTACTTACAATACCATTTAAAAAAATCTTACAGCCTTGAAAAATTATGAACATTGTTTCTCAGGCAACTCAGGCATGTTCTATAGAGCATGCTGAAAAATAGCATCATAAAAGATGTGAATTATTTGCAAGGGCACAGAAGAACTGTGCTCCCAGATTTGCAGGACAAGAACTGGAGGTGCTCAGCTGGGACAGTGAGGGAGGAGGGAGAGAATGGAGGCTGCTCCCACACAGCCCTTTCTCCCTGGGTGGGTCGAACACAGACTACAGACCTTTAGGACACCCAGGGAAAAGAAACAAACCCCTTTTTTCTCTTTGTGTACCGAGTAGTCTCCATGCTCTTTCATTCTGTGTAAGATTGAGAGTACAGAAAAATATTGTACTCAGGAAGCATAGCTCCACTGATGCTTCCATGAGTTGTAAGCCTCAGTAGATGTTTATATACGTCACATGTAGTCACAAACACAAATACATGCTGCCACTGAAACCTAGTCAAGCAGCCTTTCCATCGTTTATTCAAGTCACATTTTCAGAGTCACTCTGTCTTTTGAGTCTCATTTAAGCCAGTTTCTGAGCATCATGTTTAAAAAATTGGGTTGTCAGAGATGCCTTCCTGAAAAGCCGTGTAAGCTGCAAACATATCTGAATATCAAAGGATCATGTGGCATTTTTGTGGGGAGTTAAAAGTCTTTGGCCACAGTGAACTGTCATATTCCAGCTGAGTAATTCCTTTCTACTTATTCATTTTCATACTATATTCTCAACAGTAATTTTTGTATGTATTTATATGTTACATCTTTATACCTTTGTTGTGACTGCTCCCATGGCAAAATGGGAAAAAGTAATTTTTTCTTTTCTTCTGTGAGAAAAACCACAAAGCAGAAATCCTGTGGGATGTTTTATGCTTTTTGTTGGCTAAATATGCATGGTCACCAATTGATTTATTTTTCTCCACTTCTGAACACTGATCACTCATATAGTGCTGTAGAAATAATTAATAAAAAGAAGTGATGTGTTCCCAGTTCTTGCTTTTGATAATAACATTTTGTTTAATGGGTGTGTCAGATGGTCATACAACAAAATGAAATATTGAAAGAGAGGTATTGAAAAATGTACAAGTGTGCCTGAAAGTTATTTGTTTTGAACAGTTACACATATTAATTTATCTACAGCCCAGGCAATGAACTAAGATAAAGGAAAAGTTCTTTTCTATTTACTTGATGTTGGTGTGACCCAGTGCAATAGTATTGCTACTTGACTGGTGAGGCAAAAAGCCTATTAACGTGACTCAATGCAAGTTCAGATGGAAAATATGAAGTAGCTGTGGAGGGATCTAAGCTTTCAGAAGTTCCAAAGTCCTCTGACTCTGAGATGGTTGGACTTACAGCACAGGTAATCATTTAACTCTTGAAAACACCCAAGGCTCTCAGACCTACAATTGATCCCTCTTTAACGCCAGGCTGCACGATGGGCAGAAGATGTGGCAATCTTATTCTGACAGTAAATATTTCCCAGCAGAATTTTTAATTAGTGAATTGGAGACAGAATTTGTTCCACTTGCACTCTTTATAGAAAATAAAATGTAGAATTTGGAATTCTGGTCATGGGACCTGCATTTACTTTTCTCTCTCCTGCATTTGACTGTACACAGAAAACAAGTGTTTTCTTTTTGACATATTAGGCATGTTTGTATTCCATCCAGAACTGCTGGGGTCTTATTAGGCAACTCAGTTTTTGTACCATCAGAATGTAGTATAACCCTGAGAAGTATGTTAAATTATGAAGTGTAATGGAATTTCATCTTTGTCGGTCCCTGTAGTTTGTCTCGGGGCCAGCTGAGGATCGGGGTGCATTTTGGTTAATACCTACTTAAGTATTTGTTAGTAAAATTTCAGCTTTCCATTTTTCTGTGTCTTGGTTTCATAGGCTTGTACGTTATCAAACATTCACTGTTACTAAAGTGTAGTACACACATATTCTTTTTCCTTACTGATCTCTTGGATGTGCTTTCACAAGGAAGAGGTGTCCATTGGAGATAGTCTGTGCTGATATACTGGTGTTGAGTTATACCAGAGAGCATTCCTCAACACTGTGTGTTATTGCCTGTACTTGTACCCAGCCACAGAGCAGGTTGTCACATTGGGCCCAACCACAGAGAAGTAAATTGTTAGGATTTTATTGTCACATGTATTACCCTGCTATAAAGAGTGTAATTTACCTGTTCAATTAACATGAGCCATGGTTGTAAGGGCTGCCATTTGATTTTCTAAACTGCATGGGCATTTCATAATCAACTTGTAAAAACTGGGCCATGATGCATTAGGAGCTATTAAGCCATCATTTACAAACACTTTGAAATAACGCTGAGTTCCTTTATGCTTAAAAGAGGAAATAACTGATGTATTTCAGTTTGGTTGCATTTGATAAATTCATGCATGGAAAGCCTAAAAGCACTGTTAATTAATCAAAATCAAACTAATGGAGCAAATGCATTTGTGAATCAAGGGGAGGGGAGATTTTTAATAGAGCTCAGGGGAGTCAGAGTCCCAACTTCTGCTGAATTTAAATGGGAATTTGCTGCCTAGATGCCTTGGGTGTTTCTAAAAACCTCATCCTAAGCAACTGTTTGTGTCCCTTCCCATCCTTATTTAGAAGAAGCTGTTGATGAACAGCTAACATTTAATGGTGTGTATTGTGTTGATGCATTGAGCATGCTGCGTGGGTCATATGAACATTAAAAGCAAACAATCCCACTTTTTCCTAGAGTTCCTTCAAAATAAAGAGATTTTTGGACACTCTCTACTTTTTCAAATAGAATCAAACTTTCAAATCTTTCAGTATAAAGTTTACATGAAAATTGAAAAGGACATTGAGCAAAGTCATGGACAATAGAGTGGAGAACCATGAAGAATTCAATGTTTCCTGTGGAACCTTAAAAGAATACTTCCACTGGTAATAAATATAAATTAACTTAATCTTACAAGGACTTTGTTTCATTAAAATCTACAACTGACACCACTATTGGAAAATATAATATATTTTGAATTAAAAAACCCTTAGTGAATCTATATCTATGACATCTAAAGTTTCATCAGAAATAGAAGCCATTCTAAAATGTTTGTTTTTACAAATACATGAACATAATACCGATTTAGAGCTGCCTTATTGATTTTTATTTTAAAAAAAGTATTTTTGGACAGAATTTTATTTTCAATAGTATCTGCTATGAATACTATGTTAATTTTTTATCAAACATTTTGTTTTCCAGGTTTTAAAAAACACAGCAAAACGTACCACAAAACTGAAAATTTCATGGCTGCTGGTTTTATCACTGAAAACAGAACTATTTTGTTTTCTACTTGTGCATGCCAGTGTGGTGCTTGGTAGGGCATGGAGGGGTGGTGGTGCCAGAGCTCCAGAGTGGCAGAGCAGTTGCATTGCCCGGGTTACAACCGACTGGACTGCCTGCACTTGCTCCTCTGCTCACTCAGCAACCCTAGCACACACTGAGACAGGTACACACTTCTGAAATGCAGCTACCTAGAGATGCAGGAGCACTTCTAAATTAACAAAAAAAGATATTGCATCTTGTGAAGTCTTTGAAACAAAAAACTTCTGAACTGTTCACTGTTTGTTTTTTTTTTAATAACTGGAATAGGATGGGAGTGGCATTGCTCTGTTTCCCTTAAAAGCCATGGAAGTACTTTACCCAACTGGCTGAGGACTCCAGTTTTGTAGTGTGTGTTCCATGAAGTGTCTCACCCTTGGTTTCAGATAAATTTCACTCTCTGACACAATTTAGCATTTTGTTGTGCAATGGCCAGCAAAAAATTGGTAGACCAATTTTTTTTTAAGTGATTATTCATTTTTTAATTTTATATAGGAAATATTTGCCCAATAGATAAATATAAATGATGAACCATAGTGAACAGCACCTAACCATATTTTCAGAGTCATCACCACAGGGCAAAATATATTCCATTGTAGGTATCTAAAATGAGAGAAGATTTTGGAAGTCAAGGGCTATATGACTTTGCTAGGTGTCTTCCCCAATTCAAGTTCCTATCAAAGCCATGCAGGAGTCACTCATTTTAGATATGTTGTAGCAAGTACTTCTTAGGACATATTTGAAACTTATTTTTAAAAATCTCAAATGGTGCACAGGAGAAATTCACAGAGGTCAGGCTAAAATGTTGATAAGTAAGGCTGATTTTAGTGAATTAGTACACATTCCACTTACTTACTGACCATTTTAAAGATGATCAAACTGTGATAAACACAAGAACAGTGATACAGCTTATTTCCAGGACACTTGTCTTTAATTGTGCCTTATGAATAAACCACGCTACTTTTTTTTTTTAGACAGTAGCTTCCAGTAAAAACTTTAGAAATGTTTTCCTAAGCTATTATGCATGTGTATTTAAATTATGCTAATATAATACTGTTTGTTTGTCAGGACATGGAATATGACAAGCTTTCCTCTTGTATTTTAGATTTTACATACACCCACTAAAGTCTAAAACGAAAGGTTACACAAAAGAGCTGCCAGAACTTTCTAAGATCTGTACACAAAAGTTGGAAGGTCGTTTGTTTTGGATGAAAAGTACTAGCTAACAGGTTTTTAAGGCATTTGAAACTAACTTTTGAGAGCCGTAGGTGGTGTCCTTTTGGATATCACAGAACAAACAAGAAATATGCTGGATCATGTGCATAATATGTCCCAAAGTTATATATGTACTACGTTGTTATGCCTGCTGCTATGAAAATTTGTCTCCGAATCTCTGAACATTTGTGTTTGAAAATCTGAGTCCTGATAAATAAATTGTTCTAACTGGAATACCAACTGTAGCTTTTCTCAGGCTATGTTGTAAACAAGTGTTTGTTAGTCAACTGAACCGTATCTACAATTCTTTTTATTTTGCTAAGCAAGGGAACTTGGGATTGTTCATGAAATTGGCATTGTTTTTGTATTATCATTTAGTACATTAAAAAAAGTAACCACACTCACATTATTCTCACTGGCTAATTTTGTTTTGGATGTAGGCCTGCACAGTCCCAACTAAAATTAATGATTGTTAAGAATCTAAATATCTAAAGACAAAGGACAACTGGGCATTTCCAACAGTGCCCCGCATCAAGTAATTTCAAGATCCAGGACTCAGAGCTGTATTTCTATCAAACTTATCATGGATAAGAACCATCCATGTATAACATAAGGACAGTGAGACAAGAGAAAAATGATAGTTTAAGAAGTTTTTCTCTCAGCCTTCTCACTTCTGTTCAATGTCAGAAGAAACTCAGATGAAATGTAAAAAGCTTATGACATTTGAACAACAGGGGAGCGAAAAGGCTGGGAGGGGGCGAATCGAGACTGAATGCTACAGTATCACTCTGCTAGTTAACGTTCAATAAAACTTTCACAAACCACCACAAATCACTCTACACATTTCATCATTTGAAGCCTTTTTATTTCATGTTTTCTGAGCCCCTGAAGAGTCATTTTAATTCCTTTCTTGTGACGTTTTCCTTTGAGACCCAGAAGCAGGAGAGTAAACTTGAAACCCTATAACAAAAAAGCATGTTTGTATTCTTTTGGTTTTTAGAGGGAATTGGATGGAGAAAAAAAAAAGGAAAAAAAATATAAACAGCTTTCTATCTGTAAAAGCTGCAAGCCCAGAAAATACCTGCCTAAACTTCAGCTACTAATTTTTTTTTCTTTCTTTTATTGTGAGAATAACTTTGCAGACCTTGAGAGCACTACCTATGAAAGCCAGGCAGCTGAAATTGAGAGATGTCTAGGTATCCTTCTTTTAGATATGTATCTTGGAAAAATCTTAGTATATTTTGCTAATTAATTCTTCCCTTCCCATCCTTTCCCTTCCCCACTAGGGAAATAGTGGGAAAAATGAACTATTGCAAGGCTCCAACATTCAACTACCTCTGACACGCATTTGACTGACTATTTCTTTGCCATGGAAATGAAATTCCTACAGAGTCATGTGGTTTTCTGGTTTGGTTTTATTTTGTGTCATGTTTTCCTGACTGAATTTTCTAACTGAAGAATCAAGGTATCTCATTTTAGTTTAAAGGTCAGACCCTAAATGTGCAGTTCCAATCTGTTGAATAGCACTCAAATGCTGTTTTCCATAGTATTTCACTGTGATATGATAGCTGTAGGCCAGACCACTGTTGTTTTGATGAGCAAAGATCTCCAGCTGATTACACCACTCATCACTTTCAGAGAAAATACCTTTTTTTTTCTTTTTTCTTGAGCTTAGTAAGTTTAGGGACACCACATAACTTAAATTGTTGAAGCAATGTGTAGGCTGGGAACCCAGTATGGAAAATCAGAGACTCAGTAACAACTATGAGAGGCAAGACATATCAATAAGAAAAATCTATTCAACTGTGAATTTACTTGAAGCAAACCTTTTTAGACTGGTTCGATCCATCAAAATGAAATATTCTAATGTAACAATGCAAAAAAATTTCTTTCTGATCCAAGAAAAAACAAAATACATATTTGATTTTGATATCATAAAATCAAAATATTGGAATTTCAAAACCTCAGTTTGAAATCAGAATTCCAGAAATGCTGAGATTTCCTGCAGGACCAAAAAATATGGATCTCAATTAGTATCATCCTAACTGTTTAAATTTGCTAAGGATATAATTATTCCTTGTACATTAATGGTTTTTCTATTTTTCCCTAAATATTCGTTCTTTGGTTTAAACTCTACAAAGATAGCTGAAAGGGGCTACATATGTGAGTCTTACAATCCCTCATTAATTAATAACTCTTTGTTTAGCTTTGATTTCAGCACATGGTAGTGTGTTATGATACAACATGCTGGCTGAGAAAAGGAACCTAACCTGTCAATTGAATTGTCCCAGGTGCTGTGGTGAGGGTCTTTGTGCTCTTCTGTAGGTAACTTGTGTCTCCCATAGACAAAAGAGCACTTCAATGAAGTGGTATTTTAGATCTTACCATGCACTCCTGGCAGGCATATAATGAATTCAGTAAGAATGTGCACATGGAGGAGAGGAAGAATCTGGCCAAAAATATTTAATTTTATCACTCTTATTTGCAAGTCTCAGAGATGTGTTTGGCTTTGTTCCTCCCATTATTGTTAAAAATTAAGTTCTCAGTCTGGAAGACACAGATTTAGAAAAATACCCATCATAATATTTCCCATAGTTAGAACTTTTGCACCTAAAAATGGAAGAGGTTAAGCCTGAGATTTTCTGACCAGACAAATTGAAACCCTCTAACAACATGGTCCTCTGAGAAGAGCAGTCAAGTACACAGCTGAGACCAGTTTGGCTACTGCACCCTTTTCTGCTCTTTAGAAACAGGGCTGCCAGGCAGCTCTGGGTGCAGGGACAGGGAGAGCACATGAAGCTCAGTGGTGAGGGACCTGACCTCCAAGAGAACACCTTTTTTTCTCATATTCTTCATTTTACTTTAAAAAAAAAATCAGATGATGCACTTCACGAAGAAATCTCTAAACTGAAACTGAAAACCAGATGATGGAATTTAAAATGAATGTTCCTGTGTGAAGCATCCCATACTCTCGCTTTCTTTCTCCTTATCTTGCCTTAGAGGCCCTGGCTAACCTGTAATCTGACATTTGGGACACACTCTGAAGTGTATGCTCAAACTGTAAGTTTATCACCAGCTGTTTTAAAAGAGAAAATTAACTCTTTCCTCCTTCTTGAAAAGAGGATTTATGTGTTTAACTTAATGGGAAAGCTCAGATTACCATCCAGCCTTGTAACAGGAGAGGGATAACATGTCAGAGACACTTCAACTCTCTGGTTGCTGTTGGCAATAGATGTCCTTACATTCACGCACCTGTTGCTGTGAATCCAATGAGGTTAGAATAACTGCTTTAATTTAGCCTGAAGAAGGCCAGAGTGCCCTTCAGATACTTTATAATGAGAAAGTCAAGACCGCTGTTCCTTGGGACTAAGGTAAAAGATGAGATATTACTCAAAAAAGTTTTCAGGGAAACTGAACTAAAATGTACAAAAATGTTAAAGAATCTGCACTATCGAATATTTAGGCAAGGACAAATATCTGTCTAAGATGGTTTAGTCATAAAATACCGTGTCAGGGAATTATATGACCTCTATAGGTCTCTCCTGACTTTTTCCCCAGCCGTGTTTCTTTAGGTTCCTGTGCTGGGCTTGTGAATGCCATATGCATTATACCTCTCGTCACGTGAGTTCAGGGCATTCCTTTGCAACACAGTGTGGGGTATCTCAGTAAGGATAATTAGTCCAGACAAACTACTCGACTAATTTGCCTGTAAAGCTTCCAAAAGTGATGTCATGCTTCTTCTGGGGTCCTTGGATGCCATCCACTTTCCTTTGCACCTTACATTTTCTTACTATTTAAGCTTCCACCAGCTGCCAGCAGGTAATTGATGTTCCTCCATCCTTCCAAGTTCCCTTCTATATATTACCACTAATTTTGATCCATTGACTCTAAAGGATTATTAATAAGCATTACACATATTTAAAGGACTTTCAAAAATTTTAAAAGCAGAGCAATTATATTAAAGATATAAACTAGATGAAATATTTTTTGCACCTTTTTTTAACTCATTGACAGATATTCAGCATATATAGAAACTCCCTTATATATATTTTGGGTGTTAGAGAAAACATTTAAAAAAGGCAAAATACAGAAACATCAAAAGTGGTGATTCTCTTTTAATTTGGGCCTTCATTTAAAAAGAAAAAGGGGGGGATGCCTACAGCACTGCTTATTTTTATGAACAATGCTATTTGTTTTATGCCTTTTAGTTCGGGCAGGAGAGAAGTTGATTTACATAAGTTGGTGGCACGTGTGTGTGTATATACACTTCAAAAGGCCATTTGCAAGCAAGCAGTTACATTTATTTGCTAATTGTGAACTGACAGAGGTTACATACAGTGTGTAAGTCTAAAATTGCTGTATGAAAAAGCAGCTAGAGTCATGTTCTCATTCAATAAACATTCTCCTCTTCTGCATGGATGTTTCTGCGGGTTTTTAGCTTCTTGGATAAGTGTCACTGTTATAATCTTTTAATTAATATTGTGCTGTAGAGTGAAGGCATGAATGGATGCTACTGGCTGTTATTGCCATAGTGCCCAGAAGGATGCTACTGTTTTGCCAAAAATGTTCTGTCACTAATGTGAGGCCTGTTGACAGACTGTTGTTTATATGTGTCAACATGATGCCAAGTCGATTGTTTCACTACAGGAATCCTGGCTTGGCCCCAGTGGCTGTCTGAGGCTTTGTAGACAAAAAGATACTTTTATAGTGGCAGCAAAAGTGAACAGCTTTTTGGACTTTTATCCTGATCTCAGAGTAGCTGTTCTGCCATATAGATACTAAAAGGATTAATAAGCAGGAAATTTTACATACAGCTTGGTACATCATATTTTGTACTTTCTGGACAGAGGAAGGAATTTGAATTTAAGTGGGGCCGTTAAGTGAGTCTAATCTAATTATTGTACTAGATGTTTAATCATATTAGTCAGAACCAAGCATAAAACATTACAACATGTTTGGAAGTGTGTTTTAGTGCAAAAAATACCATTTTTAAAAATTGTTTTCTATTTATTAGGAGTAAATAAGTAGATTCAGCATGGGTGGAGAACTACACTGCAAATTTCTTAATACAGACCTCGCCTTCTGGGGTCGCTGGATTCCATGCTCAGACTCTGTTCTACACTTCTTGTTTGTGTAGCACACGACAATTAAGAGGCTCCAGTGGTGTAGAAAGAGGAAGCTGATCCTTTCTATGCCCCAAACAGTTGATGTATTTTTAATAACTCCGTTTTTCTGCTTCAGAGGAAGACAACTGATTATTGCTCAGTTTGAAAGCTTAATATTTATGTAAATATGTTCATTTAATTGGAGAAATCTTATCTACTATTTAGAAAAGGTCATCTAAAGAGCAATCTTTACTATTTCCATCTTGATTCCTTCTCATTGGGTTATCTCAATTTCTCTCAAACTAGCATTACTAGTGGAAAAGTGTCTAGTTTCTTGCCCAAACCAGTGGGATGTTTGTTACAACTAGATTGCCAACTGTCACTTTTGGGCAGAATCCTTAAATACATGGTCCTGTCGTCTAGTCAGAAAAATGTCTCCAAATCTCACATGAAAATGCCAGAAAAATCCATCACAAGGATGTAGAAATTGTGTGAAAAATACCTCCAGCTTTTGATCATTCTGCCCAAGGCTCACCACATGGTATCCCAAATATTCTTCGGAGATGCAAATTCGGCATAGCTGGTGCTATAAGTCAGTGATAATAATGAGAGTTCTGTTACTCAGAAATGTGATCAATCATATTTACGTGTATCCCAGGCTGAACTACGCTACTGGAGAAAAGACTGACAGTGTGAAGGACCAAGTCTTACAAGGTGGGCTTCAAAGTGCCACCTAATAATGACATCAGGACTGCTACTACTCGTAACAAATTGTCAGTGCCAGACCTGTATTTCTCCTCATAAAGGTCAGACTTTCAAATATATTCTTCTGATAAAATATACTTTCTTTGTAACCTACAGACACAATTCAACTACTTTGGTCTTTTTGCCCCCAGTCTTCAGGGAGTAAAACCTTTTCTCCTTTAAATCCAATAAGCCTGGCATGTGTGCATCTTTTCTAGCACGTGCAAGGGGGATTTCTTAGAACCTTTCACCATGTAGGCAAGTCACAAATCTTTTAGCTGTTTCACTACCCACTAGACCGGCTTCTACTTTCTGCCCCTGAACCCCACCGACAGCATTCCCTGTGGCTTGATATCCCTGCCATAATGGAGAACAGAAACTGAAAATGTACTGCAAAGTATTGTTATGAAATTCAGATAAATTCAAGGCTGATGATCTTATCTAAAACACCTGGCTCCAGGGATCTTCACTGTAGTTTTGGTACCAGCATATTTCTGGTTTTCTGCATCATATTTGGAGGCAGAAGAGTTGTTACAGTGAAGGATTTATGTGTCTTCAACGTCCCAAGGTTCAAGCATAAGATGAGAGTTCTAGTGATAAATCCATACACAATAAAGGCAGACTGACTGGTTTTGCCTTTCATCCTCTCAGAATTTTGGTTACAGATATTTTGGTTATGCCTATTTAAAACAGAGTGAAGGGGGCAATATATAGCCTTTATGTCCTTTGTATAGCTTGATTAGTACTCTTTTATTTAATTTTTTTTTTAAAAAATGCTTCCTTTTCCCTTTATTTAGATTTTTAAAATCCCAGAGCTTTGTTTTAAGGCTCTAAGAAGGCTTTAAGAAAATGAATCTCTCTTTTTTCTTTTTTTTCTACTTAAATTGTAGTTGCGGAATTCTAAATTATGTATCTGGTAGAGTGTATGTAGTGAGAAAAGAGCAAATGCCAAATGAAGCCAATGACAGTTTTAAAATTCATGAAAAATCCAAGCTAAAATGAGAAGCATGAACACTATAAATCATTACTTCCTTGCCTCACAGCCAGCTAATTCAAGAATCTGCATCAGTTTTATTTTGCCAGTTGTGTAATCTCACACAGGCATTGAATTTTGGGAATCCAACTAGCTGGTGAGGAGTTCGGTTCTGGTCCACCCCACCTGTACACAGAACCTTCTTCTAAGAGGTAAGGTATGAAAAGATTTCTTTTTTCCTGGGTCACTCCTGAATCACTGTGGGAGACAGCACTTGCTTATCTGCGCACGCTGAAACTGGTCAACCTTCTCTTGCCTTACCCCATTAGACAGGGATGTGGTCTCACAGGAACTGGAGATCTGTCATCTCATTTCCAGATGCATTGTAGGTAGATCAGATGGGTTTTCTAGCCTCTTTAGGGGATGAAAATATATGGATATCACATATCACCAAGTTTTTCTTCTCACCGTGACAATGTGACTTTTGCAGATAGCCTGCTGTTCCTAACACGTCTCAAAGAGGAGGTGTTTCAGTCTTCAGAGTGAGAAAGAGTTGCCTTTGACTCATCACTGGCTTTTGACAGTTTTGCTGAACTAGGGCCAATAGTTCCTTATTTTCTACTTGCTTAAAATCACAACATATCAAATTGCATTTGTGTGAATAACATGCTTTGGAATGCTTATTAGCAACAACTAAAATTTAATGGTGTAGTTAATTTAGTTAATGTTTAAAGTTATTTTCCAGTCAAAGGATTTCTCTCTTAACCAATAGCAAGCAGTTCTGCTTTGCTAGGTAATTTTAGACTATTTATAGTTATTATTGTTTATATTATTTTTGGGCTCGACATCACATAGATCTAAATAGGCACACAGTGCACAGATATCATACCATCTAGGCAATCAGTCTTGCAAGGATTTCTTATTTAGCCAGACCTCTTAGTCCAAGTGTAGATGTTTAGCACATTAAGAAATAGCTTTTCTCAGACCACATGTTTGGCTCGATATTTTGAGATGCATTTCACACTGAGATTGCAATCTTTATCTTGAGCAAATGGAGATCTAATTAAAAATATATTAACTTGTCTTTCAGCTAGCCTAGTTTAACCGATTTCTGAAAGTCAACAGCTTTTCAGTTTCATATATCTTAATGGTGGTCTATTACCCTTGATTCATGCAGCTTCCACAGAAATTAATAGGAATTGCTTATACTGAAGAGTTAATTCATATCTCTTTTCTTCTGTGCTAGCATGATTTTACAAAAATGGAGCAGCTGAAATTAGTGAAATGCTGCAACTCTTCTAATTTTTTTTCTGATTTGATTTAGACTTTGAATTGAAGATTTTATTTGTAATTTCTATAGAGTTATTTCATGGCTCCCATTTCTCCCAAATGACTACAAACAGGAGCTAATGTAGACATTTGCATTTGCTGTAAGTTTTTAAAGCTCCTAGTAGCAGCTCCTTTTCTCTCTTCCCCATGGGAAGGACTCATGGATATAAGTCACCTAACATAAACTGAGCAGAGTGGATGCAGAACATGAGGTGGTTATGTAAATCCTTCTTTCACTACAATCTGGTCATGGCTACAGACTTTAGTCTGGCTTCTCTTGTTAAGAGAAGAGTGCTCTGATATAAAGGTGATTGAGCTACCATTTACACCTTAGTCTGTCACAACGCTAAGAAGGCACCTGCCTAGAGTAAATAACCGGAAAGACCATTTTCAGGTGAAATAAATTAGAGCAGGTAGGAGGGCCAGTTCCACTCAGACCCTCACCTGAAGCTCTGTGACAACTTTAAAGTTTTACTTTACACACGTGCTGCTGACCTGAAATAGACATTAAGTGGTTACTTTTCTTTATTGGGCCTTTTTGGGTATTTATTATTTTCTCACTTTGCTGGTTTTTTTTGGTTATCAGAATGGAAAAAATATTCCTAGGAAATTCTATGAATGACAGAAATTATAGTAATTTTCTGTGACTAGGTATAATTCCTAGATGTAATTCTGGAAGTAGATGCACACTCTGAGAAATAAGAGAATAGTCCTGTAACTTAGCATTTCAGTGCTGTTAGGATGAGTAAGAATTTTCTTCTATATGTTCCTTCAACAAAATATGCTTCACCCCAGAATACTGCTTGACAGATAAATATTTATTTGCAATAGTTCCAACAGCTCTGCATGTTGCCATTTTAACAATAACAATATTGGCATCAGAGCTTAGCTGGCAAATATGTTAATAGTGCAGAAATTAAAATGGGAAACATCCAGTTCTTAAACAGGTAAGGACTCTTTAAGGGCTTTAAAAATATTTTGCACAAATTTCTCAGGCACAGTTGGGACTGTTTTTAAGACTCCCTTTCCTATTTTTCCTGCACAATTACTGCTATAATTGTGCTTAAGTGGATTGTAGGATTCTTTGGTTTACAGAGTAGAAGGGGCCAACAGCTGCTCTTTCCTATAACATTCATCATTCACATTAAAAACTCCCTAAAAAATGCATTTATTTGTCTACTCATAAATGACTTGTTTTAAAAATCTACTTTTTTTCCCCTCAGAAACACTTCTAGAATCTAATATAAATGCTCACTAGGTTTTATTGTGTTTTCTTTTCCTCCTACAAAAAATAATTTGCACAGTGGTTACACATGACTTTTTCTAATTTATTCTAAATCGAGCATGTATTTCATTCATTTTACCCAAAGGTAAGGGCACACTTTCATTTTATTTAATAAATATTATCTGTATCTGGCATTTAGAAGTTTGGTAGTATTTAAATGCCATATTACAGTAAAGTGTTAAACAGGAGGAAGTTAAAAACATGTATTTGATAGAATCCGTCACCTATTTTAAGCAGAATCCAACTAGAAATTTCTCTGAGAGAGTGGAATAAACATTGGTAGTACCCTGAGCCATCTTGCTGTGGAAAAGCCATCTGGTGCTTAAAAGCAAAGTTTATTTTAGGAATAAACTAGTAAATAGGAGAAGTCCTGAAGATTGATATTCTGAAGATGGTACAAGCAATTATAGTTCATTCAGAAGCTACAAATCCACCATCCTGGCTCTGCAAATGTTGTAGAAAGCCACTAGAGCAGTGAAATGGAAAAGTGAAGCTCGAAAGATTCATCTCCCAAAGGAGAAGAATGAATTCAGGCCAAGTACAAGAAATGGGAGATGCCAATATATTTTGAATTATTCCTAATGGTTGCAGATCTTTAAAAAGTTAACTCAGCAGTCAAGAATATGGATGAGCTGGAATCTGAGTTGCACATCCTAACCTAGCTGCTGCTTCTTTTAGAAACCTCTGCACAGCACATGAAATGCACAGGATAAAATGCTGAGGTCCTTGAGGAAAGGTTTTTGAAATACCTTGTATAGATCCTCCTTGGTGCAGTTGGAATAGAATGGGTCTTTCTGGTGATTTTCCTCCATTGTTCAGGATTTTATTTTTCCTCTAAACAAAATACAGTGAATGGAATCTGTACTCACTTCTAGTGGAACAGTAAAAGCAGGAGAATAAGGCTGCTGTATATCTGGTCCTGTATTACTGTAACTCAGTCGGCAAAGATGGTGTGTTCTCCCACCTGTCCCTGAGGGAAAATGAATGAGCATTTTGTTTTGGAAGGTTGCTTTTGTGTTTGTTTTCAATTTGCATATTCCTATATATGTTAATAAAGCAAGGTCACAGGAGTTAACCCTGTATTGAGTATGGAAACAGGAAGGCAAAGCAGATGATGAGCAACGTCTTGTTCCTCCATACAGATCGATGGGAGATTTGGGACTGTTACTTTTGTGGACCTCTGAAACTTCTACACATACTTTTGTCCTTCACAGCCCATTTCAAGTAGGGAAGGGGGATACTGGGAGCTTGGCACGTATGGTCAGAGGTCCAACAGTGTTTTGTGCAGTTTGGAAAGAGGTAACAAACAGCATGGTGGATTTGGACCCATTCTGGCCTGTCTCTTTGCTGACATTCAGAAATGTAAGCAGTGGAGTTTGAGATTCACAGGGGAGGGGAGGGGGCAGAGAGGGAGGAAGGGACAGGAAGGGAGAGAACAGCATGTAAAATCTGAAAAGGGCTAGGGACAAAAGGAAGGGGGTTGAAATAGAGAACTGGAAGAATGCACGCACACTAACATGGAGGTGAAAAAAAGACAGCTGAAATAAGATTAAACAGTACATGAATCCTTCTGACTTCTCCTTAGTGCTGCCTTTTCTCCTGTATGAACAGCATTTAACAAGAATTAGTACTGAAATCAATAGGGATTACTTGCAGAGTCAGGTGCTACTCATTGTGACTAATGATGGCAGAATCAGGCCTTGATTTCTAAAATAAAAAGCAAGATGAATGTGAAAAATGAAAATATATCACTTGGGCTGTGCAGCAAGGGAATCTCAGAAGTCCATGTAGGCTGTACAATTCCAGTCATCATCATATTCCTTATTAAATGACAGTCTGTGTTACATTCTGCTTTTACTTACTGGTTTTTTTTAATGGTTGCAGGATCTGTGTGTGCTTAGCTTTTCTTGTAACACAGGGAAAGCTGAGGTGTCTCAAAATTTCTAAGAAAGCTGGTGAAAGACAACATCTTGAAAAACACTTAAAACTTTAAATTGTTAATTTGGGGGTTTTTTGTTTTGTTTTTTTTTTCAATCTTCTGTCAATGATATACAGTCATACTTTTTCTAGCTGTATTGTCTATGTCAGGATAACCCTGAAGGAGCAAACAAATACAAGTAAATGATCAGTTCATTCTGTTCACTACTATGAATAACTATAAAAATATTGCCTGGGTTTTTGGCATGAAGATTTCCAATTTTAACCACAATTCTCTGGACTTTGTTGCTGTATTGTTTCGTTATATATTCAGTCATTATGGTAGATGTAAATGCATTTGAAGACTTGTTTCTTACTTTTTGCCTGAAATATTCCTAATGTGTTGTATTCTGGCTTGACTTTTACCAATTTCTCACAAAAAAAATTCCTTCCAATGAAGTAATAATCATGTATGGCTTATATGGTACAGAGAAGACACTGGTGTGCTAGTATGTCTGCATTAACCTATTAGTTTGTGCAATAGATGTGCTTTTGAAGAGAAACGTCCCCATATACTGCAATTTTATGCAAAACTAAAGCAAAAGACACTCCCTAGGAGCACACCTAGTCCACAGCAGCTGGTCCATGGCACCACACTAAAACTAGCCCATTTTTACTACCACTCAAAAATGTGTATAATGTGAATTTGGGATCCTCAGCCCCAGCTGTTTGGCTCTACAGATCCACTCCCACTGTGCAGCTTCACTTGATAATGCTGATGTAGTCACTGTGTATGTCAAGAAACAAAAGGGAGCAAATACTCCAAAACCTACTGTTCCCAGCAACAGGATCAGTTTAACTTCAGAGAAGATTCATGGAAGATTTCTCTAGAATATAGTAGAATATTATAATATCCAATAGAATTTCAGAAAGTCTGCTATCTTTGCCACAGAATCCCTTAGGATGGTTCAAAAGCCTGTAGGAAGTATATCATTTTCTCAAATTATGTAAATTATTTCGGAGTAATTTCTATAGGAAATAACTAGTGGTATCCTTATTAAATCCTTCAGGACTTTTCCATAAGGGAGGGATTTCTGTACTTTGGAGATGAAGCTATAGCATTTTATTAACTCTGCTGAGTTTATGCACCTAATACTTAAGCAGATTAATAATGTGTGTGGCAGAGATCTTGGGGCAACTTCACAGGGCCAGTAAGAATAATAGTTAGCTGGTAATACAGCCACGGCATTGAGGCTTTAATTATAAGTCATTTATTACAGTAAAAGGTACAAAGAGTGTTTGTAATTATAGTAGTTCTTAACCACAATGACATTTTCATTTTATTGCTTTTGTCCTATATTTGGGTTCTAGATGAAAACACAGTAGGAAAACATTGTAAATTGACCAGTTCAGAGCTCAAATCTTCAACTTTATTTTGTAATCCTTGAAATAATGTGAAGAACTTGTAAGAGAATTAAGAATGCAAATTATCTACCAGTATATACATAAAAGTGTGTCACTATGTCCTTAGTAATTTATTTCTGTATTATTCTTGGGGGTCAAAAACAAGCCCTAAACCTCAGTCACTTTCTTACTACCTGTTACATTGGCTCCCTAATGTCTAGTTATTTAGGGGCATCTGCCTGAAAAACTGTTTGTCTGCTTCCACATGCAAACTGAAGTGTGCACTGGGGTTTAAACATTAGAATGGCTTTTCCACTTGGATATGGCACCCGATAGCAGCATGAAATGTTGAGCAAGCACTGGATACTTAATACTTTTCATTTAATGAACTGTTTCTTTATTATTTTACAAAGCCTGCGTAAGACGTTTTCATGGTTTAAAAAGTGCCCTGCATCCTACTTCATAGGAAGGGGACCTCATTTAGATTAACCTGTGACTTCAACAGCAGGTGGTAGAAAGAACCAACTACTTCAATTACTGCTTTTGCGCATGACTTTCATGTGTTGCTAAGATTATCAGAGGAACCTGATTACATCCCCTTAGACACTATTGTTGGCACAATGATTAAGCTGTTATTTTTTCCTTTTTTTTTTTCTTCCTTTCTTTTTTAGACTGGAAACCTAAAGAGCTTTTTGGCATGAAGCAAAAGCACTGTGTATAGAGATCAGTAAGATAGTGAGTATCATTGCCCTGTAGCTTATCTCCACATATACAGCTCCCTGGTGGATCCCTATGATAAACATTATTGGAACAATTAGCTGCTGCTGACATAGAATCCAGACACAATGGCAATGGCCAGCAGCACTGAGCCAAATATCATGGAGCCAAAACCCATAAAAAAGCAACACCAAGCTACTCTCCCCATTCAACTGCTGTCATAAAACCCTCCCAGTGCTATGTTTGCATAGCTGGCTTCACCGATATGGCACCGAAATACAAAAGGAGAAGCTGCAGCACTTGTCTTTGTTTAGCTGAAATTACAAGTCATTGAATTAGTATGTCATCTTTATTGCACTGTCATGCAGCGGAGGTGAGGAAGGCTCTTGCTAATGGATGGAAGAGTTTGATGACCTAAAAGACAGGCTCACAGATGGTTGTCGATATAAAACAGTTTGCCCTTTTTTGAAAAAAAAGGGAGGGGGAAAAAAAAGGCTGAACAGAATAGGTCTCTCCTGATCTGAGTAGCTTTAACTAGCAATATTTATGTGAGGCTGATCTTGGAGGAGTCTAGGGCTAGAAGGTGAACCAAGAGTTTGTCTAAAGATTAGGACTCAGAAGTGCATGCTAAGCCATTTAAAAAATTTAAATATCAGTGAGGCAGCATGACCTGAAAGGTGAAGCAGGAAAGGTCTTGCTCAGAGGAAGCTGTTGCCACTACCCTTGTGCAGGGGAAGGTACCCTTGTGTGATTCTGCAGCAACAGCAAAAGTCTCATCAGCAGAATCAATGGAGATGAAAAGCAAACTCAGGACAAGAAGAAATTATTTGTACATTTTAAGGAGCACTGTGATAGTCTCTTTCCTTCTTTGTTTAAACAGAGGTAGGAAAAAGACATTGCTGATCAAAGGTTGCTGTTCAGGTCTAAGATTAATGCTGACTTGTGCACAAACTCTCTCTTTTCACCTGAAATACAAGACCACCTCTTACCTGGTGCATAATCCCATGCAGTTTTCTCAAACTGATGTTACAGTCACATCTAAAAGAAATTATTCACTGAAAGCCCCTTTTTAAATTAGTCTTGTTGGTCTGGTTTTGTAAAAACAAACTGTTTATTTTAGCCAGGTCAGCCTTTTCAAGAAACATGGAGAAAAGACTGTTCAAGCCCATTGCTGAAGTTGTCCAGCATCTTCATTACAAAGTTGCCAGTATCTTAAATTAAAGACTGCTACTGTCTGCTCCTTCCCTTCCCCCCACCAATTTCCTTGCCACCTATTAGCACTGTTGTCTGAGTGGTGGTAATCGGGGGTAGTCTGAGAGCTGTGAAGTGATCTCTCCCTGGTCAGGATTGTTTGACTGGTTTGGGTAAAGCCTGTTCAGAGAGAAAGTACCACAGGAAGGAGCCACCACAGTGGGGTGCTGCCAGAGTTCAGGCTTGGATATAAGAGAAGGGACCACAGAGCACTGCTACAACTTCCCCTGCACCACATTTTGCTGTTTTCTATTTGGACAATTTCTCCTTTATTCATGAGAATAAAGGTGCAAACAAATTGCATGTTATTTTCATACTCCCCAAAGTGTCATTGTGGTGGTTAATCACAACCTCAGAAGTGGTGATGTACGTCTAGTGATGGTGGTGGTAGCATTTGTAGAAATTTCTGAAATTTCAGAGTGCTGGATTTCTGTAGCCTTTTCTTCACCGTGCCGTATCCAGGGCTTTGTTTCCTGAAGCAGGCTGGAATGCTTTTAAAACAAGCACTCCTGTGTGCTATTGTTTCCTTCTTCCTCCTTGGGACAGTTGAAGGCCACCAAGGCCTGTCCTCAGGGCTGTCCTTATAAAGGTGAGCAGATGTAAGAGCTGTGCAGGAGGGGCACATGGGACAGGCAATGCACTGTGGAGGCATTTGAGGTATAGAACCATGACATGACAGGAAAACATAATCTGATAATATCTGCTTTGCGTGGGGTCTGAACGTAGGAGAAAATGGTTTTGATTTCAAGTTACCCTAAATAAATCTTTATCTCTGGGATGGAAAAACGAGTAATTTAGAAACTGCTTGATACTTTACGAAATTTGTGAATACTGTGTTTCATACAACAGTGCAGAAGTCAAAATTAGTGACTGCATAAAGTCTTATAAATGTCTGACTTCAGCCAAACACCAGGATTTTCAATTATTTGGTTTATCGTATTTCAGTTTAAAGGTTTTTTTCCTTAGTGTGCAGCACACTCCGATTTCAAGATATTTGTGTGTGTTCTTGAAATGCTATCACAGGTCACCTAGTAGAATTTTTTTTTTTGCACTGTCCAACCAAACAAAATCTAAAACAAGACTTTAAGCGAATGAAGAAGGAGATTCTTATTTTTAATTATCTATTTTTTTTTTAACTTATTGTGCTGTTTAATGTATCTACCAAAAAGTACTCTGCATTAAACAATCTGGAATTAAGACATATGGATGTCATCTATAAAAATTCCTCAGAGATATAGTCTTCTGTTCCAATTGAGAAATCCATCCAATATCAATGACCTTTCCATTTAGGGAATACTTAATGTGGTTAACTAGATATGATATACTTTGGGAATGCTTTTTATTGCATACATTTGAATTAAGAGATACACCTTGTAGGGACAAAATGATGAAACAGCACTCTATTGAGGGTTAAAGATGAATGATGGCCTTTAAGACATTTGTTTTGGTTAAACACAAAGTAAGAGGCACTGTCATATTCAGGCCCACAGTGTTATTACGGCATAAGAGATGGGGACTGAATTCAGCCTCACTTAAATCAATGGGAATTTTGCCTGCTATTGCTGCAGCTGAATTTGAATCATTATGGTTAAATGGGCTCTTTTTTAATCATAAAATGCTTTGAGTCATAACAATATGTATTAATCCTTCTTGTTAATTCTCAGGGGCTTGTGTACCAGGCCACTGTAGATGGTGTAGCTCTTTTGGAAAACAAAGAAAAGCTGAGTGTGTTTTCAGAATAGATTTTAAACATACTCAGGTCTTGTATTTGTTTTATTTGCTGTTATAAACAGTGAGAAGGTATACTGCAGCTGTATCACAGAAGTTTTCAAGTTTTCTGAATTTTGTATTTCTTATGTTCTTTTTGCTGTTTTTATTTGCCTATAGCTTTGTGGGAATATTTGGAATATCACCTGTGGGACAGCTGAAGCAAACAATTTTTCTGAGTGTCTGCCTTCTCATCAGTCAAATTTTAGTGTAATTAGATCTCTTTTGGTAGCTACCCATATCAATAAACAGAGATGCCTGGAGTTGTGAATGGGACGAATCTGTTTGCATATCGTTAACTGCCTCAATGCATTAGCTTTTCTGCATTTGCTCTTGCCTCTCCTCCAGTTCTGACATCTTTTTCCTACAGTATTAATATTACATTTCCTTTGTAGTTCTACTCTCTTCCCTTGGCTATGCTTTGCTTCTCTTAAAACCTTTGCCCTTGACTTTGCTACCTGCCTTACTGGGGAGAAACACTCTGCTGGGACAGACTGTCAGTGATGTGTGTAAAGCCTTAATTTATGCCTCCTTTTAAGATAAGCCCCAAATACGTGGATTGGCACTAGATACCAATTAAAAACCTAAAAAAATACTGAATCCAGAAGTGACTTCCTGTTAGTGACTCAGTTTGCTACTAAGAAATGCCTCCTTCCAAACAATATTTCTGCGACCAAAATTGTACTGTCATCATACTGCTGTTAGATTCAAACTCCCCTTTGAGCACTCTTTAACACAATAAAAAATTACATTTTAAACGTGATTCCTTATATTTATTATGTGGCCCTAGGAAGCCCTGGAATAGTCTAACAAAACACTTTTCTCTTTTATTTGGTAGTGATGTATGGATTTTCTTAACTAACTAAAAAGGAATAAAATTAAAAGTTGCAGTAACTTAAATACAGTTGTATTACAAGATAACACAGACCTGATGTTTTCTGAACTTTATTCATATAACACAATTATAGATTCATTCACCAGATCTTGTTTACATCAGCCAAAGTCTGATTAGACAGCTGTGTCCAGTGTCCTGTGCTTCCTTTTTTCTGGCTTTTGCTGGATTTTATTTTTAATGCTGAAACTACTCCCAAGAAAACTGCTAAAATTATTTGCCTATTGGAATGCACTGTGAAATTTACTGTTTTTTCTCCTTGAGATCAGCTGAACCCCAGTTTTTATGGGTTAGAAGATTTTATCTATTAAGATGACCTTGAATTTTATAAAAGATTTAGTTTTGATTCAATAATTTCTTACATTAGATATATTTTTGGTGGCATTTAATGCTTAAATCTTACTGCTGTTTCCTACCCGTCATTCATCTGGAATTTTTCCAGGACTTGCAATGCAAAGCACTGTTTGTTCCCATCTGTCTGCTTCTACCTGAAGGTGGTCATGCACTAGGGACTGATTCTGGGAGCACAGGCACTTCTGCACTGTATTTTTGAACGTGAGCCAGACATTTTCCTGCTAAATTCTGAACTGGGAGTTGGCAGTTCCAGGATATGGGGTTTTTATAGTGATGATGACTTGATCCAACAAATTAGCTGTCTGATACATACCAGACTTAAAATATTTAGGTTTAATGCAGTATGCTTGGATTTCAGCCTAAACTTTGTGCCCATTTCCAGAACTGGGATCTGCCCTCAAGATTTATCACCCACTACAGCTATGTTAAGCTTCCATCACTAAGTTTGTTTGAAAGAACACCCACACTTTTTGTCAACTCAACATAGTTTCTGCCTGTATAATAGTGAGATATAGACATATATATGGATGTTTTTCCAGCTTTATTTACCTTTCCCTGTATCTTTAAGAAAATGTTAGCAGAGCAAAGCTTGCACTAAATCAGTCTATATCTTGCAGTATGGGAGCAGATGACATAGATGTCCAAGGATGTGATGGGGATCAGCTCACACACTTTTCAGCTGAGCATATGTGTAAAAACAAAAACAAACCTTACTTTTTTTCTTAGAAAGCACTACGTATTTCAGGCAGTTAGGCAGTAACAGATGTTGGAGACTCAGTAGGAAGCTAGATGTATGCTGGGATGTCACTCAACTCCCCTTAACAAGCTGCTGTGTTGGAGAACCAGTCTCCATATAGGCTCTGCTTAGTGTCTCAGAAATAAGATGACACTAAAATAACCAGCTTCCCATGAATACCAAGTCTCTCTTTTAAGAAATATACTACTTGGGGGCTGTGAGGGGAGGAAGGGGTGTGTGTGTGTATGAGTGTGTGTGTGTGTATGACTTTGCCTACAAAGGTATTGCGTGAGAGAAAGACTGTCTTTGTTGTAATTTCAGTAATTTTAATTTTGGATAGTGGCAGTATTATGTTTGTTATAGAAGTATTTCATTGAGAATTGTTATGAAATATGATCCCTCCGCACTTCTGATTGACATAGCTTCAGGTAACATGCTGTGCCATCTCAATAAAAATCTACCTAGCATTAAATAACTGCATTTGAAGATGGATCTTCTCCATATTTGAGAAGGCTGTACAAGCATATTCATTCACTGTAAGACTAGACAAACACACACCACTGAGTTCTGGGGCAGGAGTAAAGCAACAATTACAACAAAGTACCGTAGCAATTACAGAAACTGCAAATATAATATTAAACTGGGCTGGATGACATGATATGAGCCAGGCCAAAGAAAGGAGGCTGCGTATGGCATGAGCAAATCTTATTGTCTATACAAAAGATGTTTTCATGCCTGGTATGGTAATGAGTAAGGTCATATCTGGCCACATCAAAGTACCCTGAAGAGTATAATTGACAGATATCTATCTAGCTTCAAGAGACTGGGAACGGTGACACTGGGGACTCAGATATCTGAGTACTGAGGGTCGTACAAGGACTTTGTCAGTTGAGAGAGATGCAGGACTTTGGAAATCCAAGCAAGGAATTTTATGATTTTCTTTCAGTTAAGCTTCAATTGTTTGGACCTATCTCACTGGGGAGTCTGGGATAGGTGTTTTTGAAGAGTTTAGCTTTGATTTGGCTGTGGTATTTTCTTGTTTTTCAAATAAACATCGATTTCTTGAAGACCCTTTTGGATCTTAAGGCTGTTTGGGGGAATATTTACTACAGTCTGGTCCTTGGGACAAGGGAAACAAACTTCTTACCTTAGGCAAAAGATAGAAGAGAGTGCTGACGGTACCTGACCTGGGGCACTTTGTCACAGGTGCTGAAGGTGTCACCAAAAGGCTGACTGAAGTCAGTGACAAGCAAGAGGATGGCTGGGGAACCACAAGGGATGACAAGATTAGGGATCTTGTGGTTAACAGTCACAGACCTCTTCCCTTAGTAATCACAAAGGTATCTGCCATCCTGGCCTGGGATGAGGGGGAAAGACACTGAGAGCTCATTGGGATGAGAGAGATGCTTTTTTTCTGCAAACCAATATAATCCCTGATGCAGCAGGATAACTTGCAGAGCACAAATGTTTTTGTCCTTTCTGTCCCCCCTCCTCCACTTGCCAATATTTTAAGATATTTCCAAAAGTAATGGGGTGTGGGTGTTGGAGAGTTGTATTTGCTTTATAGTCAGCTTTACATATAACAAATGAGCATTCCATTTCTCCTGGGAAATAAGTAAATTGTATTGAAATTGAAACAGTGGCAGAAAAGGAGTAAGTGGTTTGACTTGAACCACAGAGGGAGATTACAAGAGAACAGAGATTAAAATGCAGAAACCCTTACATCATGCCAGAGCTTTGTGTGCTGCACCTCCCTCTCTCACGCTGCCTGGAATTGATGCTTCTTTCTTCTGGGGCAAACCAAGCTGCTACTGGAAAAATGGAGCCTCTGAGCAAATCACAAAACATCCCTGTAACATAGTTTTGAACCCAGGAGATACATTTGGGTTTTGGTTTTTTGTTTTTGGTTTTCTGTTTTGGTTTTTTTTGGTTGGTTGGTTGGTTTGGTTTGGGTTTTTTTGTTTGTTTGGTCTGTTTTATTTAAAATATTTTTTTATAATTTAACTTTATTAAATATTCTTCACTCTATAAATAGAGTATTTTCTCAGAACTATGCCTGACTTCGCTATATACAAAAAAATCCTCAGCCAGTCTCCCTTTACTCACTACTATCTCCAGATTAATTGTAAATGATACACTAGCTGAGTAACAAACTGATATGGAATGAATTGGTCACACAATTATTGTGCACTTATTCAGAAAAGGTTTGTTCTAATTTATTATTGATTGCTATCCAGTGAATTCTTTTTCACTAGCTAATACTTTATTGTGCTCTATCAAGCTGTAGAATGTTCCATGCAATCACATCGATTAAAAAAATAAAAAGGATGTCAAAAGATTCCTGAACAAAATATTCCCATTAGATCTGAATAGGGGATTTAGCTAATTTCTAGATATCAGGTTTTTTTGGCTTTCAGAAGATAACTATGTGTTTCTTAAATGTTGATGCTTTGAAAAGCTCTAACTGAAACACTTCATGTTCTGTGAGGTGCTTTTTTTATGCAAACAAAAGCCAGGAAAATTGTGGTTAAATGTACAGATTTTTGTTATTTTGGGACAGAAATATACATTAAGTGTTTTAAAACCAAACCTACAGTAAAAACTCTTTAAAAGTGGAATTAATTCTGTTAAGTTTTAATCTTTTTTTAACTGCAACATCTTTCCCAATTTTTTATATTTGAAGAAACTCACTGAATAATTAAGGATTTTAGTAAATGAGATAGATGGGTTTAATCTAGAATTTTAAAATTAAAAAAAAATTAAAAAATTACTAAAACTGACTACCTTTATGCATAAGCTTTGTAGACTTGTAGACTCCCTGCAATGCCTTTTTCATTCAGATCTAAGTGCTCAGGATTTTTCTCAAAATGGTATTACTTTAAAATATACTGTTATTGTGTGATAATGACTTCTACAGGTGCAAATTATGGAACTCCAAAAAGTAGATGTAATCATCATGTTAGTTTTTGCTTTTTGGAGCCATTGAATGTCCCATTCTTTCTTTTATTCCGAGCAAGTGTAAATAAAGTTCTTTATTTGCTTTCCCTGCAGCATTCAGAATTTTCTGCCAGTTTAATCTGTTCCCATCCACTAAGAGTCAGTTTCTTGCATGTCTTTTCACACAGTCTTTGGATCCCTTTATCACAGTAAAGCTGAATATCTCCCAGTTTGTCCCCAGTTCTTTCACCGCGATGTTCTTTGCCTAGGAATGGTTGAGACTAAAAACAATACTTCCCCTGAGGAGGTAAACTGATTTATTAAAAGAGATAGGAGCAAAAACTAACAGTGAAAAGGTGTGAAACACATATTATTATTATTAATATTACTATTATTTTACCATTTTTACTGTTATTTCCTATCTTTGCACTTATGCATACATTTACCTTGAGGTTTTTAGATTATGCTTCAGGCTTTATCTCAAGTGCTTACAACTAATTTACAGTGTGGGAAAATATACATTGTCATACATGATCCTTGGGATCTTCAGAAAAATATCCCAAATGGGCACATCGTTGCAGATACAGGTAACATGAGCCAACAGGTAAACCATGAGCAGTAAAACCTCCGGTAAATAAATAAGCCTAACTATTAAATGATGTGAAAAATGGAAAAAATGTGTCAACTGAGTGAGCTGTTCAGCAGCCAAAGGGAGGGCCTCTGACTCCAAGCAGTGTGAAGCACTGAACTGGAAGGCCATACACCTTCTTGTGTTTCTGGCTGGTTAGAAATACATCTTGAGGACCAGCTCAGGGGATTCTCATACTCCTTCCCATGTCTGCTGAAGAAGACCATTCAGCTTCTATACCTCCTTGCACCCTTGGTGCCCAGGAGCCTTGATGATCAGCATGGAAATTGAGTCTGACAGTTTCATTGCCAAAGGGTCACCCACACTTCTAATATACTATTTGACCACAGTTATTCCTAAAATGTCAAGTGAAAGTTCCCCTTGCTACTTTAGAAGTACTTGTGTTTGATTTCTATTTTTTTTCCTTTTTCTACTAAAATGGAAACTGGGATGTAGCAAATACAGGATTGTGGTTAATCCAGAATAACTGAATTAATATTTCAGTAACATTTAAAGTAATTTAATACCTTTCCAAAACTGTTTTGTGAGGAGTGGGTTTGTTTGGGAAGAGCATTATAGAGAGCAACTCTTTTGCAAAAAAATATACACTAGAAACATACAGAGGTTTTCACACCTTGCAGAGGAAAGTTAGAAACCAGTTGGTGTCCAGAATGAAGATGAGCTGCTCTTTTTTTCTCATGTTAGTGCAGATGATAATTCCCTGCCACTTACTTGCAAGGGACAAAGGTTTGAATAGCTGTACAGTCATCTTCTTCCACCCCTGATTTCATTCTGAGTCTTAACTTTAAAGACAGAGGCTGGTTTATTCTGTAGAAATAAGTGGGAATGTTAGAAAAGGCTAAATATCATCATAAACCAAAACATTATGATACCAGAAACCCTTAGGAACAACACTAATGCTTTTAAATGAAGGTTTTGTTTGTCTCTGAGCTGCAAAAGGAAGTCACTAATGAGATGTCATTTACATTCTAACACCTGTTAAATGGCACTTTTCTCTTTCCCCAAAGAGAGAGATGTTTATGAATGTTTGCAGTTTTCTGAGTGTATCTACAAGAATTATATTTTCATAATAAATGCTGTATATTTTTCTTGTATATACCTTGGTTACACTGGAACAGTATAGGGAAATACCATGAGCTTTTTTGGTTTTATTAGATTTATTTGTCATTTTTATATAAATCTAACAGGGAATGTCTAGCTTACAAAGAAATTTCATTAATCAGGATTTAACACAATTGCATATTTAGGATGTGATTTGCAGCAGTTACAGTGCAAGAACTGCATGTAATTATACCTCTATTTAAATGAAAATTAAAAGCTTGTGTTGTAACAGGGTACATGTGTTGAATATATTGCTTTACAGAATAAGCCCTCCAAAGGAGAATACCTGAAAATGAAGTTTCAGTTGGCTCTGTCAGGGAACTGCTGCATGCTGTGACTTTTAAGATTGGGACTTGCATTAAAACTGACCAGAGGGAAAGATGGGAAATTACGGGACAGCAAATGATCTATAACAATACAAGTTGATATGCTTCTGTTAGATAAGCATAATGCAAGTTTCTTTCAATCATTTCTAAAGTAGTTTGGTGTATAAATTAACTCATTCAGTTAACAAAAAAAGGCAGAATCCACAGAGGCCTGTGCTGGAAATAAGTTCTGCAGAGGAATTTGAAGAAGGAATTAAATTAGTATTAGAATTAGAACTAGATCAGAATAAAGGAAGTGAATTTTAAGGAACCAACAGCTTTAGCAGGTGCTCCTGTGGACTGTGTCTCACACCTATTAAATATGGGATTCACTAGGGGTTTTTGTTTCCCAGTTCCCATCCCAATGCCTGCAGTTGGCACATCTGCTGCTTGTCTTCTAGACATGTCTCCTCAGGTGCAAGGTGCAGCTGCATGTCACGTTGGAAATCTTGTGCAGGGGAAAGGCGAGGCACGCTGGCTCTGAGCACACCCTTGGCATGAGATCCTCTCTCAGAATCACAGAATATACCGAGTTGGAAGGGACCCACAAGGATCATCAAGTCCAACTCTTAAGTGGATGGCCCATGTGGGGATTGAACCCACAAAACTGGCATGAAACAGTGTTGTTTCATCAATTTGTTTTCCCGTTCAGCTCAGAGGCATTATGACCCTGGCACACAACAAAGGATGACAACTGAAATGGCTGGTGCTATCGTAAACTGAAGACGTCCCAGCTTGGTGAGATGTGGTGTCGTTCTGGAAGCTGATGCCAGAGCCAACAGGAGAATTGGAAATAACATTTGGATCTCCAAATCTCAATTAGGTGCTTTACCCATGAGGTGTTGTTATGATCCAATTAGTGAGAGATGCCTTTGCCCGAATTAAGGTGCAAACAAGACCATATGCCAAAGTCAATAGTACAGATTTTATTTAACAGGAGATGTGAGGTAGAGAGATAGAAAGAAATAGAGAGGGGAGAGGGAAGGGGAAAGAGAGAGAAAGAGAAAGCAGAAGATACCCATCACCTGTGGATCCAGCAGCATCCCCCTGGTCCTTTTTCACCCTGGGTTTCTTGGTGGTGGGGGTCCTGGACTCCTTCTTCTGGGGGTACCTGTGGTATACAGTCCAAGTTCTGGGTATCCACAGGGTGGTCACAGATGCTGTTCCCATACCTTGGGGTGATATGTGTATGAGCAGTTGCTTCCTTTCCCACAGTTTGCCACAGCGGGAATTTTTGTCTGGATATGTTAACCAGGATGTGCTAAGCAGATCTCGCCTCCACCAGGCCTGGAATTAGCACCTTCCTGTCGTAATTTCTCCCTTTTGTGCTTATCTCAAGTTCCCTCTGTGGTGGCTTATCTTGTGGCAAGTTCCTTCTGTGGCCTTGGCAGTGTTTATGAGACAGGCAACTGTGCCTTAAAGTCCTTACAGGTGTGAAAACAGAAGACAGCACTGATATCTGTAGTGAACCATCAAAAACTGTGCTCTTCAACCAGAGAAATATGTGATTCAGCACAGACCCTCTGGGGAAAAGCCAGGGCAGAAGCTACCAGTGGAAATGAGCAGACAGAGTATAATTCGCAAATCAGGTGTTGGGGGCGAACTGTTTATTCTGAAACAGTTCCTTAAATTACAGAACTTAGGCACTTTAAGCTCCTTTCCCATTGCTTAGTGCTGAGATTTTAAATGTTGATGGTTCTGCAATGCTCTAAACATTATTTGTGTCAGTAGGTCCCAAGCAGTGGTTTGGGTTTTTCAAAAAGGGTTTAGTATCCATATGTCTATCACAGATGTTTCTTGGGATTCAGCGTTCCTTGAGAAAGACCCAGATAAGTTGACAGTGTCTCAACATGCTAGATGTGTGACAAAAGAAAGCAGTGTTTGTGAGTTGAAGTCAAAGTAATGACAAGCCTTTGAATGAAGGTAAGAACAAGTCCTTGTGGGCTAAGTCTGCTTAAGCTGCCTTTTGGATTTAACCTGAATGAATCAGTTTTTTTAAAAGAAGAGTGACTGAGCCCTGCTTGAAAGCCAAAGAAAAGCTTTACAGCCCATGTGCTCTGTAATTTCAGGAAGGGAAGAAATTTTTTCATGTATGGCTTGATCTGTCTGAGAAATTATCCAAAGTTTTACCTCATGAACCATCTTTCCTCCTATATTTCCCAGTTCTAACATTATTGCCTCTCTCCCCCTTAAACTACAGCCCATTTTCTGTAATTCATGTTAGTCTTGGATGTTGTGCTCAGAGAGCAGAGAGATGGTTTTGTTTTAAATTTAAAGCAGCTTTAAATTTTCTTGTATGTTAAAGAGACTGGCTTTTTCTTGTTTACCTTATGTCTAGAAACATTATTTTTAAAAGTTTTTAGTCTAGAGAACATGGGCTTAATCAGACTGCTCTGTAATTACTCACCAGCTTTATTCACCCTGGATGATATATACCTTTGCATGGTTCTAAAAGAAATAAGTATATTCATTTCCTATCCAGTTCTCACCTTGCATTATAAAAGCCAAATATCCATTCTGTAAATAGAGATGAATCAGCAATCCATATAATATCTATTCATCATACATATTTCACAAGGAGGATATTGTGGTGGCTGGAAAGTTCTTACAAAAATAATATGGAAATCCGGAACTTGATGTGGAGTGTCAGAGAGCTTCTTACTATTATTTACCTTATCAGCTTTTGCTTTCTGAAATCAATGGAAGGGCATCAAGTTCAGCTAATCCATATTTCTGAGTATGAAATTGAATTTATAGTCTGTAGTATGTTGACTACCGCTCGCATTTAAGGCATAATTGATTTTTATTGAAAAGCCAGCAGGCACATCAAAAATTTCCACAAACCACAAGGATGTTAAATTTTACCCTGTTTAGATAATAGTGTTGCTTTATTTATCCTTTAAAATGAAGCTTTTATATTTATATCAGAAAATGTTGTGGAAGTGTGACTGATGCCTTGTGGAACCATCAGTCCATAGTTCTGTTGAATTCTACAGTACAGAAATACGCAGCCTTGCTGCTCTTTAGGTAAATGTCTATGGTTGGTTTGTTTTAAGAGTAAATGAAATAATAAATCTGCTCAAAGAAACCATTTCATGTCATGTAGCAAAGTTATTTTTCTTCATTCCAATAAATAGCTTGTGTAATTACTCTCTTCTCTTCTCTTCTCTTCTCTTCTCTTCTCTTCTCTTCTCTTCTCTTCTCTTCTCTTCTCTTCTCTTCTCTTCTCTCTTCTTTCTTCCTTTCCTTTCCTTTCCTTTCCTTTCCTTTCCTTTCCTTTCCTTTCCTTTCCTTTCCTTTCCTTTNCATTATATACCACATAACATATAATCTCACTGACGCTGGACTTCATTTGACTCTTTTGCAGGCTACGTGTGCCTCCTGGCCATTCAAATTGTCAGGTTTAGGGACAGAAGTATCCAAACCACAAGTTCTCAGTACTATGTGAAAAATGGCTCCTTGCAAGTCAAAGGTAAGTTTTGTGCACAAGTTCCTTAAAGTTTATTTGTACAGTGGGGAAGCCGAGGCTCCTGCTTGCTCTCTCTGCCTCTTGCCTCTCTCTTTTTCTCTTTTTCTCTTTCTCTTTCTCTTTCTCTTTCTCTTTCTCTTTCTCTTTTTCTCTTTTTCCCTTTCCTTTCTCCATATTGGTCACTGTTTGCTTCTTCCTCATTCTTTTAAACATAGAAGAGTACTTTTCTACATGCTTTTAATTGGTCATAGATAGCAGACTAACTAATCCATGTTAAAATTTCTTGGTTTCCAAAGCATTGGTTTAATTTCCTTCAGGTACAAAGGTGTTCTTAATCCTAGACTAGATTTTAGAATCAACAAGTACTTCATGACCGGGGTTTTTTTTTCAACTAATTAAGCAATTAAAAAGATTTTACTTTCTTTCTCACGCTTGGGCCATCTGAGCTATGTGTGCATGTCCCTCCACATTACCTACTGCATTCCCTCAGTGCATATGTGTTTTTCACAAGAATTCTTTGAACCAGAGAAAGAAAATCAGGGTTCCTCTGCATAGGAGATACTATGGTAAGTAATATAGCCAGGAACTTTGAAAAGCCAGGCAATGAGATATATATGTGTGACTCAAGAGCATTAAAAAAACATTATCAAATGTTCAGAAATAAAAAACTTCAAGAGATTATGCATAAGAGGTTATACATTACTCAGTGTAAAAGTATCAAGAAAAAAGGACCTATCTTTTGCAAAGGCAGGTATTTTGAAATATGTGTGCAACAGGTGCAGGCACAAATCCATGTAATAAAGAGCAAGATTTGTGCCTGCTCCTGTCTTCTATCACTTTCAAACTTCACCACAAACTGTATACAGATGTTCATACTTGCTTCTATGTTTCTCCTTGTTGTCCGTAGCATTTTTTTACATATTTGTGTCTTCTATATTATGAGACTCTTATCAGAAGCATCTGTTTTCTTTCTGAAATATGGCACATTGTAGTAAAAAAATAGTTGTAACTAAAAAAAAAAAATCACATGTCAGCAATGTGCAATCCACTAGAAAGACAGGATCTTCTCGAGGAGTTATCCATTCTCTGTAGGCATAAGGTCTTCTTAAATAGTTCCGGTGTAGCTACATTGCTAAATAAAACTCCCTGTGGTCAGCCATATGGCTTTAACTGATAGTTTGTTGCCTGTATCTCCTTGGATCTCTGCAACTTACTCTGCCTAAGAGAAAGTAGGATATTTCATGGTATACTTCATTCTGAAAGTGTTCCCAAAATGTACCATGGGCCAGGTAACACCAGTTTTGGTTCTGAAGGCATCATTTTTTCCCTTACTGTGTACTTCATTCTTGCACGTGAACACTGGCAACCCACTATTATTTTAGCACTGATCACTTTAAAGATAACCACACCCCTTGTTATTTCTGCTATAATGGTGTCCTAGGAGCACTGTTCAAGGGCTGAGATACAGACACAACAGAAGTCATACACAGAACAGAAAGATTGCAATGTGATTAAAATTAAGAGCCAAAGGCTGAGGAAAGAGACAGGAGGAGACCAGACAGAAGCTCATAGGAAGAAATGAAAATGGAGGGTTTAGGCACTTTTGCATATGATGCTTGAGGTTGCTCCTTAGGATACTTTCTAAGTGTATTTTTTGGTGACTATTTGAATGAAAATTGTTAAAGGAATGTAGGCCATTGAAATTGAGCTCCAGTTCATTGGCTTAGATTAATTTTGCCTAATTTTAAACTTCCAAAGAAGAGGGGATTTAGCTTTTTCAAAGAGAGGTGATTCTTTTCTAAGATACTGATCATGTCTCATAATTAGTGTTCATTATTGTGTCCTTTTTTCTCTAGAGCTTTCCTGAAAGATATGGTTTCTAGGGGCCTAAATGCATAAGCAGGCTTGCATTTATTTGATTAAGAAAAGATAAAATCTTCATGATCACTATAAATTTCGACTAAACTTTAGAAATCTAGTAATTTATAATGTTTTTCTTAAAAACAGAAAAAGCAGTTTACCACGTGTACTATCAGGTCTGTGAGGGATGGAAGATGGGTTTGTCTGTCTATCTCTAATGTTACATCCTCCATATCTAAGAGTCTCATCTTTCAATTTCGCATACATATTTAGGAAAAGTATGCAAATTTACATGAAAATTCCCTGGAGTATTGCATGGACAAATCTTGCCCGTTAATGGACTCATAATGTCTATTCTCATATGAAAGATATAAAGGATATTGTTCACGAGTACTGAAATGGGAACAATTTCATTAGAAATACATGTAGTACACTGAAACTAAGCAGGGACTGCATTCATGTATGAACACAATGTAAATTTATCATTGTAACAATTTTGCATAAAAGAGAGATTTTATTTGCATTCACATTCTCTGCAGAGGTATGAAAATTACTTATACAGTGAATTTGGGCCCGTAATTAGAGGAAATTTCTTGGGTTTAAAGAATTTTCTGGTTTTTAAGGATTAGATGGCTGTTGATAACAAAATTTTATCACATTGGTGAAGATGGGAGTGTGCAAGGGTAGGGAAGAAAGACAGATAAAGGAGATTTAATGCTGAAACAAATGAGCCTTTCCTTCATCATATCTTCCCCTTATTTATCATCTCCCCCTTAGATCTTTTTATCATTAAAAAGATCATTCTTAAATGTTACCCTGCTCTCCTCAGTTGATTTTCTTGCTACTTCTTATAAAAATAATGCTTTGGTTATTTTACTTTCTGGTTAGGAGCGTATAGGTTTTGGTATGGATAATTAGGTGTATTTATCAATTAGACTAATTCAGATTTTAATTTATCATGAAGGGAAGGCTGAACTGAAATATTAAATCAGATTCTGAAAAACATGATAATTAGGAATTTTAGGTTTTTTAGCTTGTTTCTGCTGCCCCATATTACTGTCACTCAAAAAAAAAAAAAAA